>JBBBDQ010000390.1:532500-555000 GCA_037127315.1 Ascarosepion bandense | reverse complement strand
TTTATGAAAGTTTTCAAACTTTACTGGAATGTTTCAAATTAGGATGGCGTTATTTTTTTTAGAACGCTCCCTATCAATTTTACTATTGTGTAGGAATTATTCAAAGTCTTTCGTCATTCTTTAAGCATCTTTTAAGCATTGACAAATTGGGGGAAAGCAAATTGAGTGATGAAAACTTCAGTAAACATATTTTTCAGTTTCATACAAATGGACATGGTTTTATGGAATATCTAGTCAGTTAAATGTGCCATTGAGTTCCGTTGGTAAGGTCGATCGTCACTGGAATACGTGCCATGCCATTGTTAAAATAATATTTGGTTGTCCTGGAAAGGTAAAGGAATATACGGTAAGATTTTCATTGAGAAAGGTTGGCGGGGAGCTCTGAGTTATGCCAAAAAAGAATTTCATGAAGGACTAGAAGTAAGTGGAGTAAAAATGAGTAAGGATACAATTGGTTGTTCACTTCGTCGAGATGACATCTTATCGAGTATCCCAAGGCAATAATAAGTACTACTTTGGGAAAAACACGTTTTTGCTAGACTGGATGTTGCAAATAAGCCTTGTATCAAAGGTTTTAGTAAAATATACTTTAGTCAGACGAAACGAAAATTTAAATTTGGGCCGAAATGCTGTTGCAGAAGTTCTGAAGAAAGAAGGATACTGAATGTTCGACGAAGTAAACTATTCCAACAGTAAAAGATAGAGGCGGATCCATCATAATCTTAGAATGCTTTAGCGCCTAAGCTGTAAAGAACGTTGAAATAGAAGAGAGGATGAATGGAGCATAATATAGAGATATTTTAGAAAGGAACTTACGTCAAAGTGCACATTCGCTGGGTCTTTCAGTAATAATTGGGATCATACTTCAAAACTTATCAATTTATTGTTAAGTTCAAAAAGAATAGACGTTGTGAAAAGGCCAAATCAATCTTCAGATCTTAATCTGATTGACATTTTTTTGAAGATAGCTGAAAATAAGTATTCAAAAAAGGAACCAGCAAAACATACATGACCTGAAGGAATTTTATCATGAAGAATGGAAAAATATTAGTTAAGAAACATGTAAGAAATTTGAAGAGGACTATTATAACGCCTATATACTGTAATTAGGAATAACAATAACACGACGAAATATTAATACATGATTCAATAAATATATTGTGAGTTTTGTTTTTATTATTTTTATTAATTATTTTAAAAGCTGATTTTTTGACTAACGGCATAGATATTTGTAATATTAGCAGTAAAATTTTATTTATCTAACATTTTTAGAAATATAGAAAAGTTTTTGTTATGCGTTATAAACTTTTGGGTGGCACTGTATATACGCACAGAAAGTTTTTCACTATATTTAATCAGATTCATGCCGGCTTGGAAGTTTTGTGAGGACACCATTATAATGGTCTAGTTAGCATGAACCTACTGCGTCAAAGGGAGAAATTGTTTATGATTATCAATGCTCTATCTCCTCCACGATATCGAGAACATTACTATATAAAAAAACCTGCTTGCAAAAATATATTCTATCAGTATAACCACTAAAGAATCTCTGCAATAAACATTATCATAATTAAACAATATATACACTACCGGCTATAATTACTACGTAACCCCAGTGTTTAAAAAATAGTATTTCATACTGTGTTTTAGCATATTGCCAAGTGAATAATTTTAAAAGTAATTATAATGGTTCTTTTGTGAATATTACACAATAACATATGCACCAAATGAATTTATAAATGTTCAATAATTACCTATATTGCAGTTTCATCAATGGAAAAACGAAGAAAATTTACTGTGATTCGGAGAAATTCATCTTTGCTTCCTTGTCTTGTAAAATTTTGGAAAATAATAACAAAAGAAACCATTCCATTTCCATTTCGCAATAAATACTAAAAATAGTATGAAATACATAATTTCTTTAAAAAGAACTGGGATGGCCTAATAATTATGGCCGGTATTATATATATATATATATATATATATATATATATATATATATATATATATATATATATATATATATATAAATTTAACATGAATATTTTCATCAAAACGTACAGTGCACAAAATAGCATGTTAGCAATTCTCCCAAAAATCAATCGATTAAACTTTGAAGTAAATGATTAACGAATCTTTATGTCACAAAAAATTTAAACGAATCAGTGCACTTGTTCACAACGACGAAGTTTCAATAAAAAAAGAATAAGAATATTTACTCATAGGAAAATGAAATGGATGTTCCATGATCTGCGTAAACCCTTCAGTTAATAACAGAAAGATAAAATTATATTTGCACTTGAAATTTTTCAGAAATTCTACATAATTTTTTTCACACAATATGCTTGTTGTACGCCAACGAATGCAGTTCAGCACAGGAAAATTTTGAATGGTGCACGAATCAATAAGTGTCAAGAAGCGGATCACAAGAGACTGGAAAATGATATCTTGGGTTTAATTAATAATATTCTGTCTGAAAATGGAGACTCTTGTCCCATAGTCAAATTACGTCAACGAAATGCAACAGTAAGCATAAATGTGGAATGTGAGTGTCAGTATTGCTTGATAGCGATAAAATAAAACATGTTTTGAAAGAAATAATGACTAAAATTATCAACGCTGTCGTTCAAGTCAGCATTCAAGTTAGTTACCTCTGAACGGGATGTGCGTTGGGGTGCAGTGGCTATCGACTCGGAACGACAAATCGAGGTACCGTGTTCGAATTCCAGTTGAATTCCTTGCATACACATACGCACAAATATCCTTGGGAAAGGTATTAATCCGTCTCTCCCCTCCAGTTATGGGTTAACTAGTAGGAAAGATTGGGTTCTATAGCCTTAGCTGAGAACCAGTCTACCGCAGAAAGCAATGGCAACCTAGTACGGAATATTCTTCTTCCCAGTCAGTAATGTCTGTTTCGAGACATGCTCGCCTAAAGAAGGTATCACTTATGGCACTTAACTGACTGACCACTCAACGTAATAGCTTTTATATTGAAGTATGTAGAAACAAAGATAAAAACTTCATTTTCAATGTCCTTTAAAATCAATTAAGAGCAACACCTCCTGATACTTAATACACAGACATGCTCTAAATGAATTGACTCCAGTTTGATTACACAATTCAAAACTGATCATTTTTGGTTTTAAATCTTTTTTTACTATAGACTTCGGATTACGCATCCTACAACAGGAAGTAATTAATTTTCATTACTGCCATAGCTTCGATTATTTCAATGTTTGCTTTTCAGTGTTATCTTAAAATGGCTGACGATTATAACAGGTGTTTGCAGAAAATATTTTTCTTCGTGGAGGTTTCAATATTTCAAGTGTTTATTTTAAAATACGTAAGATTTGAGGAACAAAAGTAAAGGAAAAAATTGCAACAGAAAAATCTCTACTTTGTCCTATTTCTACTTTTTAGTTGTTATGAATGTAAATATTACACAGGAGTGGAATAGAATACAGATAATAGAATTTATATATATATATATATATATATATATGTGTGTGTGTGTGTGTGTGTGTGTGTGTGTGTGTATATATGACGATATATATATATATATATATATATATATATAATTGTACAATTATATAGCAAAACTCTATAATATATATATATATATATATATATATATATATACATTATGCTTTCAATACGATAGAGTTCTCTAGAGAGGAAAATATAATATAAAAATATAAAAAATCAGTTACCGCTTCCGCAATTTATGCATTACTCTACAGCAATGAATTGATTTTTTTCCGTTGACTGGCGTTTGTATACTCCACTTATATACAACACACTAAAATTTCCTTTCTCTGATTCCATATGCCTATGGCTTAGAGGTTAGTCAACTCCAACTGACATCAAATCGGTCGAGTTTTGATGCTGGCCAGAAGCAAGTGGATGTCTAGCCACACTGACGAGCTCTGATACAGTAGAACACGCTTTTATGTGGATGACAAGTATATTATGTTCTTATTACGATTGAGGTATCTAGAGAGAATAACTTTAAAAAAACAGTTACTACTTTCGCAATTTATGCGTTCCTATTGAGAGATGAATTGAGTTATTTCAGTGACTAGTGTGTGTTTACCCCGCTTATATACAACACGCAAAAATTTCCCTTCTCCAATTCCATACGCCTATGGCTTAGAGGTAAGCGTTTCCGACTGACATCAAATCGCTCGAGTTTCTATCAGGGCTAGAAGCAAGTGGATGTCTAGCCACACTGATGAGCTGTGATACAGCAAAACAGGCTTGTATGTGGATGACATACGTATATACAGATATATATATATATATATATATATATATATATATATATATATATATATCTCATTAAATTGTAATGGTCTTAGTGCTAAATTTTTACCGCAGTATACTGGTGGGAAGGTATTTTAAGGCAGCAAAATTTTGCCTAAAATGCTCGATATGAAATTAAGTGTAGAGCCTTAAATGAATTAATAGGGATAAACTAGTCTCTTAACTGATTGATGTTACATCAATCATGAAGACTTCATGAACAAAGCAGAAAATAGAAATAGCCCTGATGAATGGCACACGAAAAAATAAAGGTGAAATAATAGAAAATTGTATAAGAAAAATATCCTTTGGCCTCTCGACAAATAATATATAGATTAAGAATTGGATGAATTCAAGTTTCGTAGAATAATTCAATATTTCCGGTTCTATGTTCACTTAACCATCAATTAAAGTTACACTACAATTAACTATGCGTATATGATACTCGATTTTGAAAATATATATAAAAAAATTAAATATAAATCTTTATTTGTAATATTTTACATGCAGAATTCAAAATTTGTAGTTTGAGTAAACATTAATTAAACATGAAAAACACATTATTTACTTAAGAAAATAAGTATTGAAAATATTATTAAATTTTAATTAAACTAGCGTCATTTGCGCATGGACTGTATGCCTATGGTTATTTTTCTCGGGTTAAGTAACAACTTTATCATTATTAAACACTACTATAGTAGATGTTGCCTCAGGAATAATAACGAAAAATTTGTGAAATATTATACATCAGCATGTTCTGGACAAATAGTCAGGAGAATTCTATATGTGCTGGATTAACGAAGAAACAAAAAGTACATATCTAAGCTTATACATGAATATTTGCACTTACTATCTGAGATATCATATCATAAATATAAATAAGTAAACGGTAAATTCTGTCTGTCTGTCTGTCTGTCTCTCTGTCCGTTCTGTAACTCGAGCTACATTTACTCTAGACATGTTATACTTTGTTGGAATCAGGAAGATTCCAGGATTGAAAACTTGCTTTTCATCTCATGTTTGAACATTTAGTATTAATATTTGTCTTAGGATGAAGAGGGAATAGATCAAAATTCAAAATTGTAAAATAACAGAATAATCTTAGTGATTTATGCTTTAAATGCAGCTTAAAATATAACCAAAACATTATAAATTAATTGTATTTCAACAAATTGCAAAGTAATCAGAATTAAATTGAGAGATTTCTTCACGAAAGTTTTAAAGTTCCACATGGTTTGTGATTGGGAGAATTCATCTCAGTTGAAGTTCGACAGAGTTTGTGATTTGAAGAGGTCGATTTTCGGCCAGAATTGTAATTTCGTTCTAAATCGGATTTTTAGCTCAAATCGGTCTTTGGCCCAAATCGGTCTCTTGGTCCATATCTGTCTTTTGGTCCATATCTGTCTTTTGTCTGGAATTCGACTTACAGCCTAGAGTTGAATGAGGGGTTAATGTTTCAATGTCATCCCTTTAAAATTAGTATTGCTGTTTTTCTAAACTGAGCGCAGGAGGAATTAACCATCCACTGGATCCCGCTTAAAAGTGCACACGAGAGTGCGGCTTTAAAGCTAGTTATATATCAGTGACAAAACAGGTGTTATGGGGAATTTATGCCTTCAACAAGTATTATACAATGAAACAAGTATGTTGAATAGATGACATGAATAATATGCAATCAAGATCATACGTTATTTCAAATACACGAATTCTTCCTCATTGATACCAATTCTATGTCTGTTTACTAGAAGTATAAATGTCAAGTCTACTTACAATTTTCAATCAGCATTTTCTAACCTCCAAGAGGATAACTCACTGAACTTACTTGGTCTGGCGTTTACCACTGAAATTGGCTGAATATATTGAATAAACTGCTACATATATTGCTATGTATGTTGTTTTGCTGTGACGTGTCAGACATTTTTTTCTACCAAAGATACAATCTTGCACATATAATTGTACCATTCGGCTGTGCAATTAATATTGCAGCCAGATCTCGTCTGGAATCCATGCTATATCTCTCAAGATTCTTGATAAAATCAAAATGTCTATCTGTAACGTTATTGGCCGATTAAATGCAACCCCAATCGATATCTAATGTATTTCTGAATCCTATTTTTCCTCATGCTTCACTATCGTCTTCTTATTTTCTGCCACGCCTGAGTAAGCCTTTAATGTCATTATTAACTTGATTTGTTTAAAAAATGATTAAAAATATGAATAAAAGTCTTGAAGATAAATTCGAAAAAAATCTTTATTTCTTCGGGAGGCTGTGCTTTTTGGATAACATTTATATTTTGACGTAAAGATTAAACTAATATATAAATAATAAAGAAAGGCAAATTGGATAAAAAGGATCCCTATTTTAGAATATGTTTCCTTTCCATATCAGAGTCCATACAATATTAATGACATCATCAAACATTATAAGTACATCTATATAAACTTCATAAAGAACATATAAATTTATTCGAAGAAAAAGATACCACATTTTGTTACTGTTGTTAAAATTAAATTAATATTAGATATTAATTTTAATTTAGATTTGTGATCAAATTAAAATTAAATTTTAATTAAATATCTAGCAAGGTTACTGTTATCAAGATTGAACATGATATTAAATAAGTAAATATCACATAATACATTGATTTTAAATATCTTTTTATGTATCGGCATTCTTAATTTTGGACAGCAACATAGTCTTCCCTTAAATTGCAGGTGGATATTGAGATGTTGCCGCTGAAGTTCCCGTTGCCGGTGCGAGTTCCAATTCAGTGTTAGTTTTGTTGCGTTAAACTTGTTCTTTTAAAAGGCAGTAGTTCATCGCCTCTCTAACATAGGTGTATCAAATAAAAATAGAGCTGTATAAAAGAGAATACTCTTAATTCAAAACTCTAAAAATCATTCCTGCACCTATCCAACGAATTCAAGCCAATTTACAAAAATCAAACCGTATTTGTGACAGATCACTTTCTGTTAGAAAAATCACCTTACGGTTTCAATAAAATTTAATTTAACCCTCTAGGGTCATTCGTATCATATTTGATACAGTATTTCCCTATAAGGAAACATTTGGTATTTCCCTATAAGGAAACATTTGGTATTCATTTGGTATTCATTGCAGTCAGTACTGCTTTCATTTGAAATTTATAAAATATTTCTCTTAAAAAGATTTTCAGGAAAATATTTCTTTCAAGGCTTGTTTTCATACTGTATCAAATATGATACGAATGGCCCTAGAGGGTTAACTAATTTCCCTTACAATGAGGGGGTTACACAGACGTATGGCTCATTTGCGAATACAGCTTCCCAGCCTGCCATTTAAAAGAATTAAACGCCTTGACAAATCGATCATATTACGATTAGAAAGCGTGTATCATGGTGGGAAAGCTATAATTCTAACTACCTAACCATTGGTGCACTTGCTTAGCGAGCACGTGTTTTATGTCAGGTCATAAATGTTAAAATTATCAATACTTTTATCTTTCCAGCAACAAAAACATCTTCCACTCTTTTTATGTCATTAAAGTAAAGTATTGATTGAGATCTTTTAAATATTAACAACCCACTTTGAGCTGAGAAAGGTTATTTCAAAATTCGAAATAATTGACAAATAATTTCAATCTAAAAATATAAGACTGAGAAAAATTAATTTTCTAGAGAAAAATTAAATTAAGCAAAAGGAAAAACTTTCAAACGACAAAACAAATAACATAATATTTAATTAATGTTTGGCCTACATTATAGACCTGAAAGAAATATCTAGTGGCGGTCAGGATATATTTTTTACTCTATATATTTCCCATAACTCTAGATACGTTTATAAATATCTACACATATATTTAAAAATAACAAACGTTATTGATAATGATTAAAGAATAGACGGAAACGCACGGATATACAGGCTTTTCTAAAATAGATTTGCAAAAGCTATATCCAGAAAAATAAACACTCACATACGCAAGAAAAATTAAATAAAAAGATTAACAGAACATTTTTATCGCGTTCAACCATGCAAGGCAGTAAAGACACTAAGATTTAGAAAAAAAACATTATAATGGGGAGAGAACAAATGAAGGATGATAAGGGATCAGTAGATTGTAATTGATTCTGCATTTAAATTTTGATAGTTAAAATTGAGCGGAGTCTAAAGAGAATCCCACAAGCAATAAGTACGAGTGAAGAAAAGTTAGCATAGAACTTACGATTACATATAGTCAAATGTAAATTGATGAGTCCTCGTCGCTACTTTAATACTGCGGTTAAATTCACAAATCTATGTACTATAGCGAAGAGCTCACCAATATAA
This sequence comes from Ascarosepion bandense, assembly GCA_037127315.1. Lineage (NCBI taxonomy): Eukaryota > Metazoa > Mollusca > Cephalopoda > Sepiida > Sepiidae > Ascarosepion > Ascarosepion bandense. The sequence goes on along the minus strand of JBBBDQ010000390.1, from coordinate 546,389 downwards.
TTAACAGGGAGTTATTTAAAAAAACCACTGGGAGGCAGCGTGACGTCAATGGAAGAGACTAAAGCTGAGATGCCAGATCAGAACCAATAATATTGCTGGTTCTTTGAATTTTATCAAGCATTTCTAGGTATATAGTAAGTGCACCGGGCCATATGTTCTAACCTTGAATGAATGTTGGAATCATCGATATGTGAGATAGATTCAGGAAGAACAATTGTTAAACACGACACAGAGAAACAACTTTATTAGATGTTGATTCAATGTAGCATTTCCGCTTCCTGTCAGCCGATATAATAATAGCCCGAGAAGGCGCAACGAATCACTCTCCTATAGGTTATCATGAGTAATGCTGATAGGAGGCAGAAAAGGTTTCTGTCAGCTGATTGACAGAGAGCAATTTTGTTTTGGGGAGTTATAATTAACAAATCTTCGTTTGCCCGAGTTAATAACAGATTGTTGGTCGTTTTGAAATCAGCCGCTAATTTGACCTTGTTGATTGTCTTTAAGGAACCACACACACACACACACACACACACACACACACACACACACACATATTGTTATTGCAAATGGCCTGAAAACACTACTAATGGTAGAAATCTAGGTCGCGTAATAACTCGTTTACAAATGTAAAATATTCAAAACTTCTGCAATATAATTGTATTTAACACTTTTTAATACAAATGAGCTCTGGCCTAATTTTATTAGGCCGAAAAAGCAATAATTATACTATGATATATATATATATATATATATATGTGTGTGTGTGTGTGTGCGTGTGTGTGTGTGTGTGTGTGTGTGTGTGTCTTGCTATTTACCGTGATAGTAATTTGAAAAAATGCACCATAGGGCAAAACACGTCGGCTAAGATGAGTTTAATTTTGTGTTTATTCATATTGTCTTTTTATACAGTTGTAAGAGTGTGCTAGTATCAGGGAGAGAGTGAATGTAAACATAAAAGTGGATATTGAAGCCGAGATGGAGAGGTTACCATCTGCCTCACGCTAAACAGTGATAAGTGATACACACACACACACACACACACACACACACACACACACACACACACACACACACATATATATATATATATATATATATATATATATATATGTGTGTGTATATATATATATGCTAGCAGTATAGCCAGGCGTTGCTCGGGTGTAATGAAAGCTGTAAAACTAATCTATGGTCCTGCATCTCAGACTCTTTGGAAGTTGGCACAAAAGACTAAAAAGCAATAGTTGTTTCCAGTTACAGCGAAACCGTAGACTGAAAGAAAAATGAATAGATGTAAGTCAAATTTTGATTTCCTGGTATCGATATCAGATTAGTTAATTTCGACGTAAACTGAATTTTGAAGGCTAAATAAGACCTCTGAGTAAATGGTATCATGACTGAGACTAAGAACTACAATTTTACCTACTTAGAGCCAAAACCAAAGCAAAAGCTAAAATAAAAGGTATGAAAAAAAAACAGACATACAGGCAGATAAACAGACACACACACACATAAACATCTTGCCTTTTATATATATATATTATCGATTTCCTGCACTATTGTAAGAACTACAACCTTGAAACTTCTGAATACCGTTTTTTATGTCTTTTTCTATGTGTGTATCAAATTGGATTAAAATCGGACCGCTCCTTCTATAACCCAATTTTTCGATTATCGATTTTCGATATTTATCTGGGGTACCTCGACACAAAACTTGCTAAGAACACTCGCAGACGCTTATAGTACAACTGTATAAGTTTTCAAGAAAATCGGTTCAGGCGTTTCGGAGTCTATAGGTAACGGACACACACACACACACACACACACACACACAGAGACAAAGTTCAATTTATAAATAAGTTTATATATATAGGAATGGTAGACTTTGAAAAAACTGTAGCTACTCAAGCAGTTATGCATCGTTCATGCAGTAATGAATTTGAACACTTTCGGCTACTGGCGTATGCTTACATTGTATATAACACGCCAAATTTCCGCCTTCCTCTAACGAGCGCCCATAGCTCAGAATCGCCGACCGAGGTTAATTTAGTCGGGCTTCAATCCTGACTCGAAACAATGTGATGTCTAACCTTACTGATGAGTTGTGACACAGCGAAAGAGAACTGTCTGCGGATATATATATATATATCAGTACGAATTTACCAGCCAATCAAACGAATTTTCCAGCCAACATTTATGCGATATATATATATATATCTCGCATAAATGTTGGCTGGTAAATTCGTTTGATTCGACGCACAATAGTCCAGGCACACCACACAAACACACACACACACACACACACACACACACACACACACACACACACACACATGTCTATGTGTGTGTGCGTATAGGTACAAATATGTGAGCTTTGGTAAGAACTTTTCTTCGTACATTCCACAAAATAAAGGAAATGGAATAAAGAATCAAGAATAGCCACGATTTTGCCCTTTCCACCTCATTTTTTTCGGACTTGGCAACTGGGGTGGTCGTCAATTTTGGCATACGACAGTACCATACGGTAGAATTGACCTCCGGTCGGAATAGGTTTTCATCCGACGCAAGAAATTACGAACAAGCAAAATCATTTACACTGTTTGCATTGTTCGCACTGTTGTTGCCAATTTTTCTTGTCTTATTCACGACGTTTCGGTCATTGTACGAGCCGGCCTCATTCAGGTGACTGGAATTTCGATCTGAATACTTAATTTTGTTCAACGGTGTAGATTGTCCTAGTTGCACGTGACGTGCTTATGTAGATTCCTCATTATCAGTTATCTCTCTCTTCAACTGAATTCTCGAAGTTTTTGTTCAACTGTCTTGTACCCATGTATTAATCTCACAACTCTTTGGCTAAAGTCACTGGATTCAATCAATGCTTTTTTCCATCTGGCCATGTTTCTATGACAGTGTATAAACTTTTGGAAATTATTTTGTTTTTATTATTTTTTCTCTATCACTCCGTATTACTGGTTCTCATATTGTATTCTTCATTATGTTTGGCCGATTTAGGAGATTTCTTTTATATATTATAAGCACTTATTCATTTAGTTTTCGTATTTTTAAGTGGTGTTCACTATTATTATAGGCACTGATTTATTTGGTTTGCGTATTTTCAAGTGATGTTCACTATTGTTATAGGCACTGATTCATGTAGTTTTCGTATTTTCAAATGGTGTTCACTATTATTATAGGCCCTGATTCATTTAGTTTTCGTATTTTCAAGTGGTGTTCACTATTATATTATATCATTTTTTTCTTCATGTTAAATGTTCTATTTTATTTTATACGTGGCGTTTGTAGTTGAAGGTCAAGTGCACAATTTGTTATTTGGTATAGCCCTTTGTTTGTGATTCTGTAGTACCAGTCTTTATGGAAGAAATATTGTTCTCTCTATGACCAAGAAACTTTATGTCATAGTGGCATCACCCATTACAACGGATAGAACTCTTCCTACAACTACATATACTTTCCCACACAAGAGGTTGCAGAGTGAGAGATCAGCAGGAGATCAACAGAAGCAGATCAGCGGAGAGTAATAGGCAGAGATAGCTAAGACTGCTACCAGACAATTATTGCAAGACCCAGTTATAGTATTACTCCTAAACCGTATTTATTGTTCCACTAACAGATTTCCATGTATTTGTATTTTGCTGTGTTTAATATATATATATATATATATATATATATATATATATATATATATATATATATCGTTATTTCCTATTTTGGTGTTTGTATTATTTCTTGTTGGACTCTTAACAGGGTCCATGACAAATGGCGACGAAGGATCGAACGAATTCACTCGGAGATACAAAAATGATATACAGCGTCCCACATGACAAGGGGCCAAGAAGACTGAAAAAATCTACGCGGAGTTATAAAAAAGAAAAACATCGTCCCACGACAAGTGACGATGAAATATTCAAAAAATTACGCGGAGATAAATGATATTTTCAACAGGAGTCGCAACCCTTAAAAGCGACGAGAAAATTTTTTTAAAATTCACGTTTTTTGAACTGAAGTCGTCATGCAAAGTGGCGACAAGTTTAAAGGAAACATCTCCCTGCACAACTACGTAAAAAGAAAAAAGTTTTCCTTTCTCACAGAAATAAGTGGAAAAAATGTAATTCTAAGCATCGCATGCTGAACTGATAAAAAAAATGACCTTGCGAAGCCGATTTATAGGTTCCAGTGGATGAGGAGACCTCTAAGTTTCTATGCATAAACACACATAAAGGATTGTATAGATTTCAAGGGCTTACTTTTGGAATTAAATTAGTACAAGGGGTTTTCCAACAAACTATGGATACAATGTTAGCTGCATTGTATTACGCATAGCATATCTATACGATATTCTAATAAAGAACGATAACGTCGAACAACATGCGAAACACATTCAAGAAGTATTTATGCGAATCTAAAGTTATAGATTCAAAATTAAAGCAAAAAAATGCAACTTTTCTTTAAAAAAAGTACCTATGGCATATTATAAATAAGGATGGAAGAAAACCGGATCCAGGAAGAGCGGCAGGAATAATGAATATGCCGGCACCGAAAAATATCGCAGAACTTCAAAGTTTCCTAGGATTGATAAACTATTACCAAGAATTCATCGCCAGTACGCATAAATTGTGAAAAAAAAAAAGAATGGAGTTGAACAGGACAATGCCGAGAAGCGTTTGAAGAAATTATTAAAGCATTACCGTCAGACTTGTTTTTGACGCACTACGATTGTGGTACAGTGGATATCGGCTCGGAACGAGAAGCCGAGTTCGAATTCCAGTTGAATCCATTGTATTCACTTACTCGCAAATACCCTTGGGAAAGGTATTAATCCGTCTCTTCCTTCCAGTTATGGATTAAATAGCAGGCAACCAGTTTACCGCAGAAAGCAATGGCAACCTATTGCGGGATAATCTTCTGCCAAGTCAGTCATGTCTCTTTCGAGACATGATCGCCCAAGCGTGTATCACGTATGGCATTTAACTGACTGACTGACGATCCAAATTTAGAACTGATAATAGCGAGTGACGCTAGGTCGTATGGCGTAGGTGCTTGCCTATTACACAAAATACAAGACGGAAAGCAAAGACCTATCGCACACGATTCGAGAACACCATCACCAGTGAAGACAAACTATTCACAAATTGAGAAAGAAGCTCTAGGGATTATATTTGCTGTAACCAGATGTCACAGGTACATTTACGGAAGACATTTCACACTGCAGCCTGATCATAAACCGTTGTTAACAATCTTCTGTTCAAAGAATGGCTTACCAATATACACAACAAACAGACTGTTACGATAGGGAACCATATTACCTATCTACGACTTCAAATTTGAATACCTGCCTTCCAACAAGATTGGACACGCAGACGGATTATCAATATTAGTACCAAAGAATAATGAACCACTGGAAGATTCAGTAGTAGCTGCAGTAAAATCCGAAGGCGACATGAGAACAGCACTAAGTAACATAGTACGAGAGTTGCCAGTGACGTTATAAGAAATTCGGAAGCATGCAGAAAAGGACGACTTCATTAAAAGTACGAAGGAAAAAATAAAAGAGACAATAGTCTCTCCGATAGTTTTTCGCTTTTCGACAACGTACTAATGTTCAATGAGAGGGTCGTAATACCCAAGACACTACAGATAAGAATGCTATAGGATTTCTACATAGGACATCCTGGAAATGATCCTATAAAAGCTTTAATGAAAAGCTATGTTTATTGGAAGAACATGGATAAAGACACCACACAAATGGTAGAAATATGTAGGGGTTGCGCTCTAGCTGTCAGGGCACCCTCAATGATGCAAAAACATTGGCCGAAAATTGATCGATTATGGTTGAGAATCCACGTAGATTATGCGGGACGTATTTTATTATTTGATCACGGTAGACAGCTACAGCAAGTGTCCGGAAGTTTTTCACTACAAGAATCCGACGGCAGTAAATACTATTAACTGCCTACATGAACTGTTCGAAAGGTTCGGGTTAATTGATTGTTGGGTAACAGACAATGGAACACAATTCACGTCCGCAGACTTCCAGGAGTTCTGTGAGATGTCCCAAGTTAACCACATACAAACTCTACCGTATTACCCACGTTCAAATGGTCAAGCTCAGAGATTTGTTGACACCCTAAAAAATTGTTAAAAAAGGTATGCGGGATACCCACAGAGAAAGCACTTCAACAGGTTTTACAAGTGTATAGGATTACCCCAAATAACAGCACACCAGCATGACTGTCACCGGTGGAAGTGATGTCTGCGAGAAAAATAAAATCTGTATTGGGCAATCTGCAGTCAGCGCAAAACAAAAAGCAGCCAACGTCAGTCGTACCTAAGAGGACCTTCAAACCAGAGAAATAGTAATGATTAAAAACAACACGTCCTACTGGGAAACCGGTACAATAACTAATAAGATATAAAATGTGTTATACATGATTCACGGACCTGAATACACTCAAAGAAGGCACATAAATCAAATAAGGAAAAGCGGTTAGAGGAAACCAACACGACACCTCAAGAAGAAGAAAGTATGGACACGATTTTTGATACATTCGAGTTACAACCCCACCCACAAACAGTACCGGAAACTGTAAGATCTGGTAGGAAAATTAACTTCACCAAACCGTTCATTATAAATCATGAAAGAAAGAGATATTAAAGCTCCCTTCATATAAAAAGAAAATTTGGGAGGTGGGTGTCATGGTGGCATCACACATTCCAACGGACTGAACTCTTCCTACAACTATATATATTCCCCCTCACAAGAGGTGGCAGAGTAAGAGGTCCACAGGAGATCCCATAAGCAGATCAGCGTAGAGCGAAAGGCAGAGATAGCCAAGACTACTACCGTACGAGCATTGCGAATCCCAGTATTACTTCCTAATCTGTATTTGTTGTTCTACTAACAGAGTTACAAGTATTTGTATTTTGTTGTATTTAATATATATATATATATATATATATATATATATATATATATATATATATATATATATTATTATTATTATTATTTCCTATTTTGGTGTTTGTATTATTTCTTGCTGAAATCTTACCGGGTCCACCACACTTTCTTTACTAGAAAACAACTTTAACCATCAATCTTATAATACGTTTGCATACGACTGACAGTTCACAGTTCTGAACCCATTATATAATTTAGAGATGATTTACGAAGAAGATCTGTCTTTAATTCAATAGTTATTTGATTTGCAAAAAATTCTGGTCATTTGCGATGCAAAACTTAGCGTGGTCTATTCAGTTTCCTTAGATGTACAACTGTTATAACTGATCAATACACCGAGATATTTTATGGCCTTTAAGGAAACATAAAAATCATTGTTGAACACTAACTCAGGATAAAAAGATCTGTTCTAAAAGAACATTATTACATTGTTATGCGCCTTGGTATTGAAAAAATGTTACGGTGATTTTATTAAATGTACGTTTAATGTTCTCTTTGCCCTTTTGTGCTTCAAATGTTACCAAATCTAATAATGTTTGGCTTCTTTCTAACCTTATACAGACTTGTAGGTGATCTGGTGTCTCGATTAACACAATTGATTCCGATTAACATAATCGATACGATACACACATTTTTATCTCATTCCCACAATTGAAGTCGTTTAAATCTCTTCCATATACTCGCATACTTCGAGGGTTTTCTGTGTTAGTATGCTAGGTGGTGGTATTAGTAGTAGTGAGAGGATAGCAACCTTATGTTTGCTGATTAGTTTTAAAATTAAGCAAAACGAAGATTTTTCTAGTGATTTATGATTTATTTTAATGTTTCATAATATACATCGTTTCTAACATTAATGCTGAGATGAGGAATTATTGCTATTTTTTACTATTATGTTAGGTTTTTACAAAAATAATTGCCGCTCGAAGTGTTGTATTTTGAAAGGCAATTTTAACATAATATTCACTGCATATAATTGTTTTATACATAATAATTAATATGCGATCTTTAATAATTTTAACTTAATTTCATAGAGAAATATTCCTGGAGCCCTTAATTATAAACATGAAAACATTCGGTTACTTTTCTTTCATGAGTTCAAAGCTGGGCACAGTATCTCCCAAACTTCTGCCAATATCAACAAAACATGGGGAGATGGATTCAGAAGCGATTAGACTGTATGAAAATAATTTCAGAAAATCCTTACAGGTGATGAGAGCCTTGAAGCAAAGAAGTTAAGGGTAGGTCAAATAGTCAAGTCAACGAAGCATTGCAAGTAGTTGTTGAGTAAAACACACGTCAAAGTGTCAGGGAAATAGGGGAAGCACTGCAAAGGTCTCACGCTATTTACAGAGGATTGGCAAGGTGAAAAAGCTCGATAAATCGGTTCCTTATGCTCACAATGAAAATTAAAATCTTAGACATTTTGAAGTATGCTCAAAGTTCATTCTGCGTAACACCAATGATCTCTTTCTTTACTGAATTGTCACTTGTGATGAAAAGTGGATCCTTTATGCTAACCGTAAACGATCAGGTCAGTGGTTTTATCGTGACAAGTCTCGCAAGCATTTCCCAAAGCCAAAGTTGCATCAACAAATGATTACTATAACTTTTTGTTGGTCTACAATGGTGTTATTCACTACAGCTTTCTAAAAGCCAGTCAGCCAATTAATGCAGTGCTTTACTGCTATCAACTTTCTGAAACGTATGCACGCCTGCACAAAATGAGATTTGCATTAGTAAATCAACATGGCAGAAATCTGCTTCACTATAAAACGCGACCAAATCTTGCATGAATGACGTTGCTAATACTCACAGATTTAGTATACGAGAAATTCATAAAATTATTCATAAAACGTAAAATGAAAATTATTTTAAAAAATACGTAAGACGAAGACATAAATTCATTAGAACTAATATAATAAATTGGAAAGATAAAATATATAAAATGAAATTAAAATTAAAACAAAAAATAAATAAAGATACAAATCAAATTTCAATTTCAATAAAAATAAAATAAGAATGATAAAATAAATTAAAATAAATATAAAATAATATATATATATATATATATATATATATATATATATATATATATATATATATATATTGCAACATCTTTGTGAGTGTGTCTTTTTATCTGTCTGTCTGTATGTCCTTTATACAATTCCAAAATTATCATCATATTCTCACCAAACTTCACATACATTTCTTTAAGCTTCCGGGCAGGTCTTGGGCTACTTATCTTTTCGATTTCCGCCCGATATAAGGATGACTGTTGCAGATTCTAATATTAGACAGTGTACCCCAGCCATCAAAAACGACTTCTACATATTTGAGAGGTTTAATAGCTGTTTCCTAAGAGGTTATCCCCCATTAAGAGTGACACGAGTGAATATATTTTTATTATAATAAAGACCTTTGTAAATATATATATATATATATATATATATATATATATATATATATATATATATATATATATATATAGTAAGGCCCCCGAAACCGGTGACCAGAGTGACTAACCCAAACTCTTGAACTGGTCTAAACTGATCATTATAGCTTTACTCTCAACTATTTCGTTATCAAGCGTACCATATGAAGGTTATTCCTGAAAAGCTAATCATACTAGAGGGAGCAGCCTATAAAACTGTTGTATATCGACAAACAACAAACACGCATATATATAAAAATATAAGTTATATTTTTATTAATGACGATGAACCGTGTAGCATAGGGGACAGAGAATTAAGAGAGCGCGCTTCTAATGGGTTGACGGTAGTGTCTCTCTTCACCGGCCGATCTCTGTCGCTCCTCTACTGCTACTGTCTGGTCTGTCTCTCTGTCTGTCTCGTGAAATCCGTGCGCCGAGGTCTTTTTATAATCTCCAAACCGGGACTTCCGGATTTTGCCTCGCCCACGCACCCCACGTAATTCTCAGAGACACCTGTTCTGTTTGCCTCTTGTAGCCATTTCCGCTACTGCCGGAAATAAGGTCAAACAAACATCCGTTCCTTTCAACGACCGGAAACGCCCCCGCTTGCATCAGCTTCCTCGGGTGGGCCCAGATTGTTATATTACAAAACGGCTCTTTGTTTAAATATTTAACTCTTATTTTTAAATTCCGAATGTTACATATCCCGTTCACAGTTTTTGTCCTTGACCACACCCCTAGTAAAGCAGTTGTTGTAAATCCGTTCTATCATATGACAAAAAGCAATTCGTAGAGTAGCCTCTCTAATCCCGGAGATGTTTCTCGGCCAACCATTTTCAGCACTTCCAAGATTTCCGACTCTGTAATATGAAGCTCGTACCTGCTGCCTCAGCCGCCTCGAAGCGGGAAAAGTTGGGCAAATAGGTGTCGAACTGAGCAGTGTATAGACCGAGCTCTCTAGGGAAAAGATCCTGAAAGTAATCAGGAAAAGCCTAACATATGCCCGCGTTTGTAGTCACGTTCCGTTTATCCGCAATATGGCACACACAACATACACTGGAAATGCATTGCTAAGTTCCTCTGCGCAAAATTCAGCAGCCATATTTGTCGCCTTGAAAGACATTCTTTTAAGATAACCCTAACTACAAGAGCTTGATCTTTCTTGATAAGCAATTCGGCTGAAACTATGTCTCTACTGTCACAGGATTTAATCGCCCTGTCAGTTTTCCTCACATGCCATTTGCGCTGATAATCTAAGGACAGTAGCATCTCCTAAAACCAGGAGAGCAGTTTAGTTTTGGCGATGTTAATATAATTAGTAATATTTTATCCCAGTTAATAACAGCCGCTATTTTGACATTACCTGCAGATAATTCATGTGCATGTCATTAAAGTTGTTTGCAACTGAGGAGAACTTTTTTCGCAATAGGTAATTATGAAAGTTCTACTCGAGTGACGTGATTCTAGTTCGGCATCAGAGGCGTTGGGCTCAATACTAAGTTTCTTTGGACAGAATAGATTTGTTATTGTCAAAATGGCTCAAAACGAGAGTTAATTAAATTGTAGTAGAATTGTTAGAGACCCTTGGTTTTAGTTTAAATTTTAGCTTTAATGAATAGATTTGTTATTGTCAAAATGGCTCAAAACGAGAGTTAATTAAATTGTAGTAGAATTGTTAGAGACCCTTGGTTTTAGTTTAAATTTTAGCTTTAATGAATAGATTTGTTATTGTCAAAATGGCTCAAAACGAGAGTTAATTAAATTGTAGTAGAATTGTTAGAGACCCTTGGTTTTAGTTTAAATTTTAGCTTTAATGAATAGATTTGTTATTGTCAAAATGGCTCAAAACGAGAGTTAATTAAATTGTAGTAGAATTGTTAGAGACCCTTGGTTTTAGTTTAAATTTTAGCTTTAATGAACTGATATTAACTCCCCACAAGAGAGAGAAATGCGGCACAAGGCAAATCAAAGTGGAAATTCAAACCCTTAGGCTCTGTCAAAAATAATCTGTAACTCTTCATAAAGTGTTGTGTATTCTTGGTTAGAAAACCACACAATATAAGAATAACCCAAAACAGATAGGAGAGGAAAAATGTAACTATTTTAAACAAATGTTATACAACCTGTACACGGTTAGTAGATTCAGGAATACTTGTTAGTAGAAGTCAAATATATACAAAGAAGTAAGTCCGGGTAATAAGTTTATATTCTTGCTGACCAACGAGCGGTGGTTCAACTGCTCTGACAATTACCACCTCTAACAACAACAACCCGTTCTCTGTAGGTAGGTGTCCATAGAGGGTGTAAATAGTGGTGACTCCCCATCATAAAGCAAGATCGCGTTCTTGTTTGTTTTCTCCAAATGAAACTCTATTCTTTGACAGAGAGTCGTCGGTTCCTATCCGCCTGAAGACAGAGATGTGAACAGAGAGGTGAACAAGAGAGTGAGAGTTTTGGTGGTTTGAATGGAAACTGAGGTCTCCTGAATATATATATTTATGACAGATACATTAAAAAAGGAAAATAGATCATATCACAGACATGACAATAAATTAAACTACACTTGTATTTTTCTGAAAAACGTTGCAGTTAATATCTTTTTTAACTTTCACTACTTAAAATCTTAAAGTCTTAATTCTTAAATTAATTCTTTAATTCTTAAATTAATTCTTTAATTCTTAAAATCTTCCTATGTTAAAAAAGCAATGTATAAATGTGTAAAGACAAATGATTACTCAGGAAATTTAAAATCATGTTCATTAAAAATACGTAAAACTAATGTTTATATTTTATTATTTTACACGTCTCCGAAATAAAATTATCACTTAAAATAAACTGCCATGTTTAAAATTTGTGGATGGTTTCAGTGATTCACTGCAAAAAACTTTCATTTGAAAAAGGAAAATGTAAATAATTGTTTTGAATTGATCTTAATATAACCTGCGATTTGAATACATCGATATTGCCTACACGTAAATATTTTATAGCAAAATTCATAAAGCATATTCTTTCGTATATATATATATATATATATATATATATATATATATATATATATATATATACGAAACAATATACTTTATAAATTTTGCTATAAAAATATTTGCGTGTAGGCAATATCGATGTATTCAAATTCGCAGGTTATATATATATATATATATATATATATATATATATATATATAATAATAATCAGGTATGCTATACTTATTTGTTAAAGTTTTGAATACGTAAATATAAAAAGAAACATTGAAGTCATCAACCAGCGGCGACATTTTGCTTATAGGCAATAGTCAGAATTTTTGCGTATAAGCATGACACTCTCTGTCGCCGCTGGATGTTAACTTCAATGTCTACCATTATATGTATGTGCGTGTATGTGTGTAATGTAATTGAGACAATATCATGTTAACAGTACTAATAATACCTTTCCTATAAATTACATTTTGGAAATATTTCGGATTACGTACACCAAGACGTTCTACTGGTTTCAGACAAGTGAAGGGCCTGAAGCTTATGAAAATATACCGACCCTTAGTGCAAATCGATAGTGATTTATCCTGACCTAAATTCGTAAAAAGTTAACATGGATAAGATGTGACCTTTCTGGAAAAAGGTTGTACAGAAAATTCGACCAGATGAAAGATTGAGACAAGTGAAACTTCCAGCTGCGATTAATCGATAAGAGTATAGGTTTTTCAAAGGCTTAACTTCAATTGTCTGTCTGGAATGCTCAAATCAACTGAGTTTCTGCAAGCGATGACTAATTTTTTGATGTCAGAGCCAATTTAATTATATATTACATATCTGTTCTTCAGTTCAACTTCGAAGTTTTCGTCACTTTCAATGAAATCAGTATTCAAATGCGAAACCATTTATATCAAGTAATTTGACAAACACTAACACTAAATTAAGTTCAATGATTTGATTTCGATTACTAAAATACTTGTATCTCTTACAAGATTATCATAATCAGCTCATAGAAAAATTACTATTCTGGAAGATACTATCGATAGCAACAAAAACGGAAATAACTAACGTCTTAGACATCTCATCTTCAGTGACGTCATGTTAACTACATACAATTAACTGAGTATTTTCAGTTATAAGCTTTCGACAGATTTTGACAGTATCGGCTTTTGTAAGAAAATAGTTTAAGATCCATTATATCATTCTAGTTATATTCCGTAGTTAGATGGTATTTATTTGGGATAAATGGTATCTGTTACCGGTATTGGGAAATTTAATTCGCGAAATGAGCTTAACGCCTCGTCTATTATCGACAATTTTCTTTCGAAATTAAAGTTTTTAAGAAGAAGAAAAAAACTAATGTTTATATTTTATTATTTTACAGTTCTCCGACATAAGGTTATCACTCAAAATAAACTGACATGTTTCAAATTTGTGGATGCTTTCAGTGATTCATTGCGAAGAATTTTCATTTGAAAAAGGAAAATGTAAATAATTGTTTTGAATTGAT
>JBBBDQ010000390.1:475000-530000 GCA_037127315.1 Ascarosepion bandense | reverse complement strand
CAAAGCGTGTATCGCGCATGGCACTTAACTGACTGACTGAAACTGTTAAACGGGAATTTAAACCGGGCACTCTCTCTGTAAATTATGAGCCTTTGTCCATTTTCCTTCAGCAAATAGGTCCCAACCTTTTGCTGTGAAACCAATAATTTGTAAACGCAACTTCTACTCCTACAGTTTCTTTTCTCCCACTTCTCGCCTGTGGAATTCTCTTCTGCATACTTTCTTTCCTGACAGTTACAATCTACAAGAATTTATCTTACATCCTCTCTCTCATGCTTTTTTACATCCACCCCACTCTCATCATTACTCTCGTCCCTCTTCTACTATCTCCCAGACACCCTCTTCAACCTCTCGCTTCTCATAACATGCCTCCTCGTCCACCCCACTCTCATCAGTAATCTCTTCCCTCTTCTACTGTCTTCCTGACACCCCATGCAAACTTTCATCTTCAACATTCCTCCTATTTAACCCCCTGTACAACAGTGGCAGCAAAATGTCTTGCTTGGGGCGACAAGATTATATATATAAAAAAGAAAGATTAGAGCACAGGCTATCAGCCCGGACGATGAAACCAGTAAGCAAAATTGCAATTCCGGCAGTGTCAGTTAGTTTCAATTTAGTACTAACGCAACTACAAGATGCGATGGGTAAATTGTGACCATCTTAATTTTTTTCATTTTGCTCATGAGCTTTGTTTTTTATTTGGTCTACTTCACATCTTAGCAGGTTCAGTTTGGTACCATCTGTGTGAAAATTCAGACCGCCAAAAATTCGGAAACGGCATGCTGTGCTGCTTGTCAGACGCAGGAGAAACTTCAATAAAAAACAGAAACCCGGAATTACAATTGTCTGAAAGTGACATGGCACTTAAAAATATAAAGATCGATTTTTGGAGTAACTCAATTGATTTAAGAGAAATAAGAATGTTTGAACTAATGTCTGGATATTAGTAAAAGTTGGTTTAGTTAAAGTTGATTTAATTTAAAGGCGATTTAAACGATAAACAATTCTCTTGATATATTTCTATCGTGATATCCTTACGTAATATCTTTATGTTCATATTATAAATCTTGATATCTTTAAATTAATATCTTTATGTTTATATTTTATATCATAACTTTCTGTTAATATCGTTATGTTGATATTTTATAACTTGATATCTTTATGTAATACCTTTATTTTTATATTTCATATCTTGATATATTTATGTTAATATCTTTATGTTTTTATCTTATATCTTGGTATCTTTACGTGATATCTTTATGTTTATAATATATATCTTGATATCTTTATGCTAATATCTTTATATTTTTAACTTATATCTTGATATTTTATGTAATATCTTGACGTTTATATATTATATCTTGATATCTTTATGCTAATATCTTTATGCCTATATTTTATATCTTGATATCTTTCTATATTATCTTGATTTACTAAAAGTTGATTTTATTAAATGATTATATAAACAATAAATATTCTCTTTCTCACTGCAACCACCAGTTTATATTTCGAAAAGTGAAGGCATTACTTTTAACTCAACGAGCAGGTACATGACCTCATTTCCGTTTTACATAGTAAAGCTTCCTTATGCTTTCTGAACATTCTGAAAGCTTCAGGGGATTTAATTGTCAGTAACAAGGTCAAAAGTGAACGAATGACATCGGACTTGAGCAAAAAAGGGCGAAGAAATTACTACGCACAATTAATGATAGTTAACCAAAAAATATTAAATAAATTAGAAGAAAAATATAGTTCCAGAAGATTATGTGCCCTATCACGCTAATACACTAATAACTTTGAATGATCAGTTAGAGTAACAGATAACGACTCGGAATTGGAAATCGATAAACCTATTTACAGTTTCAGTGGTATTCATTACTTGCAGTATAGCCCGGGGTTGCTCGGGTGTAATGAAAGCTTTAAACTAATCCATGGTCCTGGAGCTCAGACTCTTTGGACGTTGGCGCGAAATATATATTTTTTTAATCATTTCACCCTGAGCAAGGCGGAAACGCCACTTATGTGCAGGGGGCTACATAAATGTAAAAAGATTAATTAGAAAAGAGTGAGGAGTACAAACTAGTTAGAAAGGAACAATAGAAAGCTGAGAAAGCAGGTGCGATGACAGATACATATGTGGAGAGAAAGGGAAGATTATACGGGGGTGGGGAGAGAGCTAGAGTCCAGTGGTTAGTAGATGAGTACTGACTTTGCATTTAAATTTCTGGCGGTTGTAGCCGTCAGGAAAGCAAGAATACGGGAGCGAGTTCCACAGGCGGGAAGTGCGAGAGAAGAAGCTGCAGGAGTAGAATTGTCGTCTGCATTAGGCTAACCTGACTGTGAATGGGTGGGACCCAGTTGCCAGTCTGGTTGCACGAGTAAACACCTGTTGAGGAGGCATCAGTGACTTAAGTTCGTCTGAGCAGAAACAATGAAAGTATTTATAGAACAGACAAAGGGAGGCCACATTTCGACGATGGAGAAGTGGCTGCAGTCGAGCCGCCAGATCAGTACCTATCACATTACAGACTCTCCTTTGGAGCTGGTCAAGAACACTGAGGAAAACGGCAGGGGCACCTGACCATAAATGGCAGCAGTACTCCATGCACGGACGGATGGTTGACTTGTATATATGCAGGATGGATTAAGGTGGAAAAAACTTCCTGGATCGACATAGTGACCCAAATTTCTTAGCAGTAGATTTTGCTATGGATTCAATATAGTGGTTCCATTTGAGGTCTGAGGACAGGGTAAGTCCGAGGAGGTGTAGTGTATTACTCTCCGGGAGAATCATCTGGTCCATGCTTATGGGAGGCAGGAGAGGTTGCCTGTAATGGTTGACAGACAACAGCTTGTTCTTAGATGAATTGAAGTTGACAAGCCACTTCTTGACCCAGTTCACCACAGAGTGTAGATCCCGCTCAAGGTCAGCAGCGAGATAATATCTGTCCGCCACGACAGGTTTCTTACTGGAGCGGGAGTTTATTGTAGTGTCATCTGCGTAGATGCCTACTTGGTACTTGATCTCATCTGGGAGGTCGTTGATGAAAATAAGGAAGAGCGTCGGGCACAGGATAGAGCCCTATGGGAAACCAGCATTCGTGCTGTAGGACGAAGAGGCACGCCCATTCAGAACGACCTTCATTTTGCGGTTATTTAAGTAAGATTGGATTAGGTCAAGCAGGCGACCGGTAATACTATAACCGCGTAGTTTACATAATAGGCCAGAGTGCCAAACCCTGTCGAAAGCCTTAGAGATGTCCACAGCAACCGCGCGAGCCTCGTCAGACTCATCAAGGGCTTGTAGCATGTACTCCGTTACGGTTGTTAGCAGGTCGGCCGTTGGCCTGGCAAACCGGAATCCATATTGCCTGTCGGAGACAGTTTTGGGGCGGTGAGATGATGAACTATTTCAGTATTGATTATAGCCTCGAATACTTTCCCGAATATCGGTAGAAGACTGATAGGGCGATAGCTGGATGGGTCCGAGTGTTCACCATAATTCATAAATACAGGAACGACTGAAGAGAACTTCCAGCATGCAGGAAAACAGGAAGCAGAAAGACAGTAGTTAAATAGTTTAGAGAGGACAGGGGAAAGTTCAGAAGCACACCTCTTAAGGACTTTCACTGGGATTCCATCGTTTCCACACGCCTTATGGAGGTCGAGTTTTGAAATTACTCTGGATACTACTGTCGGGGTAATATATACGTCGTGCAGTTTGGCCTCAGTTCAATTAGGGAAGTCGGGTGGGTGTACTCCGGACGAGTCGAATGTGGAGTTGGATGAGAATCTGTGGGCAAAGCACTCAGCTTTGTCCGCAGATGACGTGAGAACCTCAAATCCATGGATTAAAGGATTTATTGAGGATTTCCTATTGTTGTGCACTCGTTTACAAATCCTCCAATAGTCCTTGGAGCCGAACTTGCGGTCAGCTATGTGCTGTCGCATTCTCTCAGCAAACAACTGTTTGGCGTAATTTATGGTTCTCTTGCATTCATTGGGAGCAGATATGAACAGGCGCATATTGTGTCACCGGAATAGACGGAAGTAATTGTTCCTGTGGGCAATGGCGGTTGATCAGGCCGGAGAGAACCACGGAGAGGAATAAGGTTTTAAGCAATACTTCCTGGTGGGTATGAAGGCATCAATGCCAGCTTTCTCCCATGACAAGACCTCAGAGGCACAGTCATCAACTGATAGGTCGAACACTTTTCCCCAAGGGACGTCGCAGAGGAAATCGCGAAAGGCTTCCCAGTCAGCTTTTTGGTAGAGGTAGGAGGTCCTATATGTAGGGGGCTCCTAAAACGCAATAGTTTTTTTCAGTTAAATTTTGGTTTCCTGGAATCGATATCAAATTTTCTGCACTATTGTAAGTACTGCAACCTTGAAACTTCTGAATATCGTTTCTTATGTCTTTGTCTATGAGTGTATCAAATTTGATTAAAATCGGACCACTCCTTCTATAGCCCGATTTTTTCGATTATCGATTTTTGATATTTATCGGGTGTACCTCGACATAAACTCTAGCTAAGAAAACTCACAGACGCGTATAGTACAACTGTGTAAATTTGTAAGAAAATTAGTTCAGTTGTTTCGGAGTCTATAGGTAGCTGATACACACACGCAGAAACAAGTTTAGCTTAGATAGATAGATATTAAATTACGCACAAAAGTTAAGAATCCACCCTTTCTTCTCCATCTATGGGTTAAATGGTAGGGTATTTATTAATGTACTATTTTTTAAAAAGATCTTGCATTCAAAAATTTTATTTAGGCGTTAAATAAACTGCAACAAGCATAAAAACAATTCAACCACCACTACAAAAAACAACAATCAGTTATAGTTATTAAAGCAAATTTCTATCAATATTTTTGCTATTGTTATTAACTCTATAATTATAATTTCGTCTTTGCTTTCACTAAAGCACATTTGCCTAACTGTGATCCAAGTAAGACAAGGAAGTAAACATGTGAAAACAGTTTCACAAATTTTTATTTAAAGTAATAGTCAACATCTGGATTGTTTACATATATTTAAGTTTATACTACTTTTCTGAGGAAATAAGCAGTTACAGTTTTCATCTCTTCTAATATCATATACAATTTCTGGTTAGCAATAATTTGATTATTGGTATTGCACACAGGCTACATCAAATAATTATTGGTGTAACAGTAGTTTTAAGAGTCATATTTTTCAATTTCAATACATATAATATACAAATAATATATATATATATATATATATATATATATATATATTTATATATATATATATATGAGGAAACATTAGTGGTCGAAACCTGGGTAGCATGTAAGTGGTGTATGTTCTGTTTTTTAAAGATATCGTTAGCTCTGCATATTCAGTTTATTTGTGTTGGGTCTGCACTAAGTACTTTTTTCGAGCTACCATATACTGGTCAAACCAGCCGCTATCTGATTTATTAATAAATAAATAAATACATGTGTGTGTGTGTGTGTGTGTGTGTGTGTGTGTGTGTGTGTGGTTATGAATTAATTGTACAATTAATTCATAACTATATAATTATATTAAGCTTTATAATACTTATTATATTGAGCACTCTTCATAATAAAATAAATGCCAGTAAATAAATGCAAATAATAAAACATTGAGTCCTCTTCATCTCGAATTATATATATATATATCATCATCATCGAGCCTGGTCAGTACTTAAATGGGTGACCATTTGGGAATACCAGGTGTTGTAAACGTAAGGACCAAGAATGGTCCGCCGGTCCTCCAGGTTTGGGGGTTGGGTGCATGGCTAACAAACTGCCACGTAAAAAAAAAACAGTTTGTTACAGAAACAGCAACAAAAAGTTGCTGCCCTATGCACCATCTGTGTGTGATGGATAAATGATGATGATAATATATATATATATATATATATATATATATATATATATATATATATATGTTATATACTTTAACAAATATGTTTTATTCGAAGACAATTTTCCCTTGCAGTCATTAATCATTGTCTTGTATTTTTTGCTTTTATTTGTCTTTCAGTGTGTATGGTAACGTCCCAAAGCTCATTAGCGTCATGCTCGTCCAAAGAATCGTTCAGTTGGTGTTCCTACATTTTTCGCTTCCTTTTCTAAAGCCTATGGTCATTTAACGTTGTAACGCTGATTTTCACTCATAAAAGAAGTTAAACAGAATTGAACTCGGTCACAATTTAGGTGGGTGACCGTTCGGGTATATCAAGTACTGCAAGATTGAATATATAGATTCTGTAACGGATAAAGAATTAGATTTGTCAATCAGAGAGCTGCGATCAAATTCCGATCTGGTTCGTTAGATTTAATAACATGCTCCTCTCCTCCCAGCTATTGGTTAGATAAGAAGATTTGTATCTGAAGATGATTATTATTCGAACAAATACTAATAAAACAAAAATATTATTATTATCGTTGATACTTAGATGTTCTTGTTAATGTAAACACACACACACACACACACACACACACACACACACACATATATATATATATATATGCTTTGTTATACAGCATTGAACATTGTTCCATTTACACCTGATTAATATTTATATATAGATGGGTATCAACGCGTATACACATATATATACTTACTTTCCTGCTTACACATAAACACACACACACATGCATATATACATATATACATATATCGAGTTTCTGTGTGTGTGTGTGTGTAAGTGTGTGGAGAGTGTAACTGATTTATGTGTCCATATGAAACAATAAAGCATTATCATCATTATTTGCTTACAAGTCGGAAAACAATGATGTTTTTTCGCTTACATTTTATCGCAATCTCGCATCTCGTAAATCCGCCTAGAAATATTTATGGGATGTATATTAACAGGATAGATTTTATTGATACTAAATCGCAGCATTCAATTTTCCATCAGAATAACCGTTAATTGATTTTTTATAAGAATTTATAGAATCTAAATAGAAATTTTCTTATTTCTTTAAGAGAAAAGATAAACAGTAGAATTGTCCATTGTAGATTGTTGGGGGGGGGGGCACTGTCCCAGGCTCGAATTCTGAGGCACAGACATTGACATATAAGCTTCTGTGTTGATTTAGAGATATAAAGTGAAGATAGAAAAAGTATAGCTAGATAGAAACTAACATCGATTAACATAGATAGGAATGAATACAACACATTTTGCATTAACATTTTATAGTTTGGTTGTCCGAAAATATGAATAAAAACTCGGAGATGTCAAAATTCATGCAAGTACAAAAATTTAAACAGATCTCATTTTTTTTATCACAATAAGTAAAATGCGACAATTAAACCCAAAGGCAGCATTATGATAACAAAAGTTATCTTTCAAAATCTAAGCAAAGTATTAAAGAACGGGAAATTTTAGTAGAAAGATTGTAAATAGCAATGACTTATGTAATATCTGCCCGTCCCCTAAAGAGTACGGAAAATATTTGACAATCTCATTAAAAGCATTAAAAAACCTTTTTCTGCAGAAGTTTGCTGAGGATACCATGGACTGAACATGTGAGGAAAAATGAAATTTCAGGAAAAAGGAAAACAAAAAGGACATCTTTGTGTGACATAAGAAAGACATAACTGAAATCTATGGAGTAACCAATGAGGAACGAAGAATGAAGAATTTACACTAACCGGGGATATTAAAAGCAAGAGGAACAGAGGTTAGTAGCACATAACCTAACAGACGAACTTGTGTTAATGGTTAGCAGAACAAAGATCAGTAGCGACATTAGGGATCCTGATGCACTGTATAGTGCTGTCTGTTAAGCACTCCACAAGATATTCAACGAAAGCTCAGTAAACATCAGTTACAACTGCAACTAGAAAATGAAACAAATAATTAAAAAGCAAAGCATGAAACAATCAACAATCCATCCATAGAAATTAAAGCCTCGTGAAAATGAAGAAAACAACGAATGTCTTGCAGAAGCATAAAATATAAAATCATCATTTACAAATTGTAAATATTTGAGCCATACATTTCTTTCTAAACATATTTGGGAGATTTAAATAAAAAACAAAACAGAACAAAAAAAAAAAGGCAATCGAGAGAATTTCAAGGGAAATAAAAAACAACATCAGCCCACAGCAACAAATCCAAAAACTATTAATAATTACATTCCCAGAGCGACACAATCTACTAAATAAAGGATCAGATCTCATCTCAAAATGCAGAAACAAAAACAGAGTTTTACTTACAATTGGCAGTATAACCCGGCGTTTCTCGGGTGTAATGAAAGCTTTAAAACTACTCCATGGTCCTGGATCAGACTATTTGGATGTTGGAACGAAAGACTAAAAAGGAATAGTTGTTTCCGGTTAAAGCAAAACCGTAGACTGAAAGAAAAATGAATGAATGTAAGTCAAATTTTGATTTCCTGTTTTCGATATCAAATAAATTTTTTTCGTCGTAAATTGAAATTTGAAGGCTAAATAAGTCCTCTGAGTAAATGGTATCATGGCTGAGACTAAGAAATACAATTATACCTACTTAGAGCCAAACCTGAAGCAAAAGCTAAAATAAAAAGACTGAAAATATACAGACATACAGGCAGATAAACAGACACAGACACAAATATCTTGCTTTTATACATATACATATTATCGATTTTCTGAACTATTGTAAGAACTGCAACCTTGAAATTTCTGAATATCGTTTCTTATGTCTTTGTCTATGAGTGTATCAAATTGGATTAAAATCGGACCACTCTTTCTATAACCCGATTTTTTCGATTATCGATTTTCGATATTTATAGGGGGTACCCCGATATAAAACCTAGCAAAGAACACTCACAGACGCTTATAGTACAACTGTGTAAATTTTCAAGAAAATCGGATCAGCCGTTTCGGAATCTGTAGGTAACAGACACACACACACGCGGACAAGAACACACACACACACACACACACAGACAAAGTTCCATTTATTAATAATTTTAGTTACTTAAAAAATTGGAAACTAAAAACTGATGTAAATAAATAATAAATAATAAAAAACAAAAAATTAAATAAATTAAAAAAAAACTAAATATAAAACAAATTACCAAACGATGGACGCACATGTGAGCACAAGCAAAAGAAATAATAACAAACAACAATAAAATAAGCAATAATAAATTGAAAATAATCTAAAACTTCACAAACATCACTATAAAAAATCAAGAAACTGTATCCGTAATATAATGTTTACCGCCACGCAAAATAACTTTATAACAATACAACAGATTTTGGGTCATGAATCAATATCATTATCTATCTATCTATCTATCTATCTATCTATCGTCATCCGCAGACAGATCTGTTTCACTGTATCATAGCTCATCAGTACGATTAGGCAGCAGATCGGTTTTTACCCAGGATTGAAAGCCGACCGAATTGGCGTCAGTCGGCGATTCTACCTCTGAGCTATGGGCGCTCGGTAGAAGGGGGCTGACTTTTTAACGCGTATATTATCATTATACACGTCCAATTGCGGAGAGTGTTCTAATTCATTATATATATATATATATATATATATATATATATATATATTAAAGATTTGTGATTTATATATATATATATATTAAAGATTTGTGATTTGTACACTTGCATATTATCTATGTAATATATTTTAGATCTTTATATTTTTAAATATAAGCAGATTACATATTTAACAATTAATATTTTACAGTAATCACATAAAATAAATATTTGCAAGCTTATAATGTGCAAAAGATAATATAAAGTAAAGTACGCTTTTTTAGCAGATACTCGGCCCAAATTTCTTTCGCTTAATATTTTGAACATTTATTTAATAAACTATACGACTGAAGTAGTCAACACCGTAGAAAATTTTCAAATAAAAAATATGTGTGGTGTTTCATATAAAATTTCAGACAAGAATTGTTGATTTGTCGAACAAACTGTAATTTCCAAGGGAAAACGATTTGCAAAATAATAAGCGTTTCGTATCAGATAAGAACAGTCTTGGGATTTAAAGTATATTATTGTTCTGTCGATTGCTTTAGCCACAAAAGAGTAGCGATGAAAAGCATACGTGAAGATTAGCAATGATGTATGACAAAGCATTTATAAAGAGTGATAGCAAAAGGATGTGCGATGTGTTGTAATGGATATCGGATCGGAATAAGAAATCGGAGGAAATATTTCGAATTCGTTTCATTCACTTGCATAAATACCATTGGGTAAAGCATTAAGTCCTCACTTCTCTATCCAGCTATGGGTTGAATATCAGAACACATTGGTCTTTATAGCCTTAGTTGTCAAAACCGAAGATTAAATATTTGGGGATATTTTTAACAGAGAATGAAAATTGTGACGCCGTTATCTGAAGATGCCTTTCAAAATGTAAGGAAAGTACTGGGGAACAGAAAAATATCGTTATAAACTGCTGAAAAGAAGACATGATAAATTAGACACACAGTGGGATCATCGAAAGCTACAGAAACAGATGACACTTATATCTGCGCTTATAAAAACGGGTCGCAGTATGGGTGGTTGATAAAAATCAAACATTGCCGAGAACGTCAGACGATAGGATGCTGTAAAGACCATGATCGCAGTCGTCATTAAAAGAACATTTTACGTCGAGGAAGAATGAGGCTTTCATGTTTAAAGGGGCATAAGTCAAGTAATTGATTAACAAAATCAAGCAAGATAATGAACGTTTAAGCTGCATGGCTTGTGGTGTTATATTAAATAACCTATTAGTAACATTATTCAGAAGTAGAAGATATTTTGCACTGCTAAAAGATTAATCAAAATGTTGGTCCAGATAAAATTTCTCCCTAGCAACTCGAAAAAAAAGAACCAAGAAAACTTAAAGAAATTTAAGTGTTGACCTGAAATGAAATCCTAAATGATTTAAACGCAAATGGATCTTGTGTTAATAAAATAACTATTATTAATGAACTAAAGAGAACAGGCTTAAAATCTCATATTTTATGGAAAAAAAGAACCGGCGCCAGCAATATGAGCAGAGCATCGCTTGTGGGCATTTAGAAAAGAATAATAAATTTTGAAAGAAGGTCTTTTCGTCCGACCTAAAGAAATTTAAAAGTATTCTGCATGCATAGCGAAAAGATGAATGCGCATTTGATTGAAACAATCACGGGTAATGAAACTATGGTGTGTAGTATAACTATTAGAGAAAATTCATATTGGCTTAAATGTAAGCTTTAATGAACTCTGATTACAAGTAGAGTTCTCCTGTATATATGCATTCATGACAGATCTATATATGGGGAAAACTGATCATCTGACATTCTCCACTGCTGTATTTCAACGGAGGTATCTGGTATGCGTTGTGGTGCAGTGGATATCGACACGGAACGACAAATCGGGGATTCAAATTCCAGTTGAATTCGTTGCATTCACTTACGCACAAATACCTTTCCTCTGGTTATGGCTTAAATAATAGTACATATTGGGTTCTATAGCCTTGGCTGGCAACCAGTCTACTGCAGAAAGCATTGACAACCTACTGCAGGATAATCTTCTGCCCAGTCAGTCAGGTCTCTTTCGAGAAATTGATCGCCCAAAGTGTGTACTTAACTGACTGACTGAATATAATAATTAAATTAAATAATTAAATTAAAAACATGATTAAGGCTTTTACTGGTCATGAAGTGGGGGATCGATTTTCTATTGTTATGAAGTAATAAACTGATCCTCCTTGATTATTACGTAATAATATAATTCATCGCTTCTGCAAGCTTCGGCCTATCACGTTGAATACACCGGTTCTCGCTCGATCACCGAAGTTAAGCAACGTTGAGCCTGGTCAGTACTTAGATGGGTGACCGCTTGCGAATACCAGGTGATGTAAACGTATAGTGACGGATATGCGTTGTGGTGCAGTGGATATCGGCTCGGAAAGAGAAATCGGTGAGCCGAGTTCGAATTCCACTTGAATACCCTGCATTCACTTAAGCACTGGTACCCTTGGGAAAGGTATTAATCCGTCCATTCCCTCCAGTTATGCGTTAAATAACAAGGGTAGGACTTGGGGACCCTGCTCTTAAAAACAAATCTCAATGAATCGTGAAAAGAAAAACGTTGTAAAAATAAAATAACCTTACCCAAAAACACTGGTTATGACCTTAAAATGATCCCATAAGGATTGATAGGTCGTTAAGCCTCAAAAACAAACAAACAAATCATCATCGCTTCTGCCTATAACTGTGAGTCACATAACATAACAGATTGGGTTCTGTAGCCTTACCTGGCAACCAATCTACCGCAGAAAGCAATGACAACCTACTGCGGGATAATCTTTTGCCCAGTCAGTCATGTCTCTTTCGAGAAACTGATCGCCCAAAGCGTGTATCACGTATGGCACTTAACTGACTGATCTGGGAGTAAATGTTATTAAATCTCTAGAGTTACTGTAAATAAAGAGTTATAGTAAATTCAATAGTTTTTTTAGATGATATACTTTGCTGTCTGTGAGGGGCCGTGGTAGATTGCCAGAAACATCAAAATGTTCTTCCTCATATTCGATCGAACTAGATTTAATCCTAATGCATTTTCATGGTAAATGAATCACTTGCTCTTCTTCTGAATTATCGCTAATGGATAAGCTCTTCTGAGATATGCATTCGCCACTAAAGAGATCAGACCTGAAGATTTCCCCATAATATTCATAAAGAGTCTATGTCTCTTCAAAATCTGTTGAAGTGTCCTGTGGACAGGCTTCGATGACAACTGTTAGACATAATTCTTCCTCTGCTGGAGCCAAATTTCTTCGTGAGACTGAGTCTACCCGTCCATCCGAGTAACGGACACGTGCATTCTAGGGGTTGACATCTGGTAGCACCTCTTGATCAACCAGTGGTTCGTTTTAATTCAGTTGCGTGTGTCTTTTTACTAATATCCTTCCCGATTTCGATAGCCAAGAAGGCAGAAACGATTCAGTCGACTTTCTTATTGGAAACGGAAGGAACATTTTTTATGGGTTTTTGCGTTAGTGGCTCTGCATAGCAGCGTTAAAATAGCACGCAGGGCATTTTGTGGGGAATTGTTCCCAATTCCCTATAGCTAACCCTGTATCAGCATGTGCTAATTAACCAGCTTTCCAGATTATTCCATTACATTGCTTTAAGTGTTATATAGTGATGTTCTACTTAAGGCTAGTCCTTACTCTTCTAGGAATCGTCGCACGCGTTGCGACTAAAATAAAGCACCTTCATCCAAACTATTATACGTGGATATCCCGAAGACTGCAAAAACTCAGAAAAGTGCTTGTATGATCGTTGTAGAAGACACATTTGAGCAGAGTATTGTGAACGGAAATCGCGAATATTGTCAACTAGCAGTATAGCCCGGCGTTGCTCGGGTGTAATGAAAGCTTTAAAACTAATCCATGGTCCTGGAGCTCAGACACTTTGGAGGTTGGCACGAACTACTAAAAAGCAATAGTTGTTCCAGTTAAATCTAAACGGTAGACTGAAATAAAAATGAATGGATGTAAGTCAAATTTTTACTTCCTGTTTTCGATATCAAATAAGGCTTTTCGTCGTAAACT
This sequence comes from Ascarosepion bandense, assembly GCA_037127315.1. Lineage (NCBI taxonomy): Eukaryota > Metazoa > Mollusca > Cephalopoda > Sepiida > Sepiidae > Ascarosepion > Ascarosepion bandense. The sequence continues at coordinate 516,453 of JBBBDQ010000390.1, read as the reverse complement.
GAATTTTGAAGGCTAAATAAGTCCTCTGAGTAAATGGTATCATGGCTGAGGCCAAGAACTACAATTATACCTACTTAGAGCCAAACCCGAAGTAAAAACTAAAATGAAAGGGCTGAAAAACTGATTTTGATCAGACCCGGTATCTTGCCTTATATATATATATATATATATATATATATATATATATATATATATATATATATATATATTATCGATTTTCTGCACTATTATAAGAACTGTAACATTGACACGTCTGAATGTCGTTTCTTATGTCTTTGCCTATGCGTATATCAAATTGGATTAAAATCGGACCACTCCTTCTATCACCCGATTTTTTCGATTATCGATTTTCGATACTTATCGGGTTTACCTCGACACAAAACCTACCTAAGAACACTCACAGATGCTTATAGTACAACTGGGTAAATTTTCAAGGAAATTGCTCCAGCCGTTTTGGTGTTTATAGGTAACGGATACACACACACAGACACACACACAGACAAAGTTCCATTTATAATTAAGTTTAGATTTGATTATTGCAAACATATATTTGTTGATGAAAACGGGTCTTTAAAATCCACTGCTCAGTTTTCGTTGGGTTGCGTGGTTTTTATGATCTCGCTGGTACTAGGACGATAGAATCTGAGCTTATCTTCAAACCAAGTTTTATATAAGTTGGTAATATCTTTCATATTCTCAACTGAGTAGGAAAGTCCCGGTAAAGAAACCACACAATATAATAAATAGCAAAAACGGATAAGGGGATAAAAAATAAGTTATATTGAACAAAAATACACAAACTGGAATACGGGTTAGTCAGTTCAGGAATACTATTAGTAGAAATCTATATATACACTCTTGCAGTGAAATAGTATGTCCAGGTAAATTGATTCGATTTTTCTGCATGTGTTTTAATTTCGTTACAATTTGTGATTTGAGGCGAAGCTATGCCTGGGACAACCTATTCTATGTTCAATTATTTTTCTCCTATAATAAACTGATCTATACGCTGAGGTATCTGAAATTCGTTGTTAATTCCACTTCCTGTATTTTCAGTGTATGAGCCGTCACTGCTTCCATTCCATTTCCAGATCATAATTTTGCTGGACATTATCATCAAAAATGAAGGAAAACTTGAAGCAACTGAAATGTGGTTCTACAGAAGGATGCTGCGAATATCATGGATCGAGCATGTAAGCAATGATGAGGTTTTGGAAAGGATGGAAACGAAAAGTAAATTAATACTGATCACTAGAAAGAGACGGCTGAAGTTCCTGGGACATGCAGTGAGGAAAGAGTGCTTGGAGAACCTGATAATAACAAGCCAGATAGAGGGAAAAAGAGTGAGATAAAGCAGCGGATAACATATCTGAAGAACCTAATCAGTTGGTTGATTGAACTAGTGTTGCATGGTGTAACAGGAGAAGGCGTGCTAAGAGCCACCGGGGATAAGGAGACGTGGAAAGCTATGATCGCCTACGTCCTGAAAGGACAGGGAGGATAAAAGAAGAATTTCTTTCACATTCTCTACTGAGTAAGAAATATTTCTGATTTTTGTCATGTCGACCATACTTGTAATACCGGAGGGTAAAGCTTTCTATTTAATCACTTTTTTGCTCGCAGCTGAGGTACAACACGAGAGATGGCCTCCACAGCTGCTTTTTCTTTATCGGATAAATGACGCAAGGATTCCATCCTCCACCTGGCTACAATTTCTTTTATTTTGCTGTTAGCTTTCGCGTTAAACATGAATGTGTGTGATTGTTGATCTGTAACTGATTTAAAGTGTCTCCTAGATTTAGTAGCTATCAGTTTAAAATCTGAAGTATGATTATTGAAAAGTGCTGGGTACGCCATTCTTATGGTAGATTGTAATGCGTTAATATTAGATTTCAACGTAAATCCTTCATTAATCTACACCTTCGTCTAAGTACTTTTTATTTTTAGATCCACGAAACAGTATCCAGTAATTTGATGGAAACAGATGAGCTAGTCACTTTACGATAGGTCTTCACGATTTTCTTTTGCAGTGATTGCGTTAAGGCAGTTTTCTGTGCTCCCCTTGTCAGGCAATACCTTTTGTGACTGTTCGTTAACCGTGATCTCTCGTTGTAGTTAATAGACAACCTAGTGTATCCACTGATGCCTAACAAGATACAGTTTCGACCCACTTTTTATTTCTACAAACATAAACCCAATATCTCTGCTTTCTTCATGTATAGATTTTTGTCACTTCTAGTTGTGTATAATGTCTCTTGCTTCCCCAGGAAAATTGTGCTTTAATTAAAGCTATTTATTTTTTGAAGGGCCAAGTTTTTCATACGATGGGTGGGTCAAAAAAGTTGAAAAGTTATCTGATGTTACTGCATCTGTCTCATACTTTTTAGTTTTTTAATCCTAATAAATTTAATAAATCTACTACTTTTGCCTGGTCATAGGCCCGTTTATGTATACATTTTCTATCAATTCGACTCGGTATTGTCCTGCTTATATCAACGATGAACAGTTCTTATTTAGTTCTATTAAGGCTTGATATAATCCTCCAGCTGTATCCGATGGCTGTTGATGGCTGAGAGCCAGTTAGTGTCTAGAGATCGTTTTATTTCTTTTTTTTTCATATAGATCGTGTCCAGTGTTGTTAAAGTCTCTTCGTAAGAATGTGTGTTTCCGAAATACTCGAAAATTTGTGCTAAGACGAGTATTTTTTCCATTTTTGAATGCAAGTTTAATAAACTGATCCTCATTACCTCTGTACTATATCGGATGCAGCAAGATGCTAATTAATGTGGTAATCTGAGCCCATTTAGCTCGGCCAAAAATATCCCGTAGATCCTGCTTATGGTAGGGTAGGGCTCTTGACTGTTCACCCAAGACGAGTCTCTATCCTTCGGCGGAGGCATACAGTCGATCAATAGAGAGCTTTAATGAAATCGTTATTCACCTGCCTTCCTACTGAGGTTGGATGTGGTACAAGGCTGAATTTTTTGTAGGAGATCTGAGCTCTTAATTTCGGGTAAAACTTTTCCCGTAGACCCTGCTTAAGGCATGTCGAGCTCTTGTCTGTTCACCCAGGCGAATAATAGGTTCTTTAGCATACCTATGTGTATACGTATTCAAATATGATATCGCATTCATTATAGGGACTCTCAGAATGTTAATTCTTTTGACTGCCGTTTATATGGAAATGTACTTTAAGTTAACATGTGACGAGAAACGCTACCAAGTAGTAATTCACATACTCCATTCCAGTGCTTAAATTTACACTATCCCTATTTTGTTCTTAATTGTTAGAATATAAAAACAATATGATCGAATATGTTTTTCTACAGCTTGACATGTATTTTTGTAGTAATTTTCAATTCATGATCGAATATGTTTTTCTACTGTTACTTATGATTGAATTTTATTATTATTGTAAGTTTCACAGTTTGAAATCTATTTTTGTAGTAATTTTCAATTCATGATCAAATATGTTTTCTACTGTTACTTATGATTGAATTTTATTATTATTGTAAGTTTCACAGTTTGACATGTATTTTTGTAGTAATTTTCAATTCATGATCAAAAATGTTTTTCTACTGTTACTTATGATTGAATTTTATTATTATTGTAAGTGTCACAGATTGACATATATTTTTGTAGTAATTTTCAATTCATGATCGAATATGTTTTTCTACTGTTAATTATGATTGAATTTTATTATTATTGTAAATTTCACATGTTTTTCGTAGTAATTTTCAATTTAATGTGGAAAAGCAATTTTTAATGTACAATGAATGTATATTTAGTCCGTGTTAATATATCACCATATATAGAATTAATTTCAATGGAAAACAAACTGTCTCTTTACTTTTCTTGGAAGGGATCATCAGGGAGTACGATATTTCATATCTAGATTACGAAAACACTGTCTCAGTATACAATTGATAGGGAGTTGTGTTCAGGGCGAGAAATAAACTATGATAATTCAGTCAAATGGCATAAGTGTTCATTTATTGGACATCCAGTGATGATCGAAATTAATATTATGGATAGAAAACTTAAATTTTTGTGCAGAGCCAGGACGTTTTTCACGTCTGAATCCACCTTCTTCTTCTTCTTCTTCTTCTTCTTCTTCTTGTGTCTTATCCTTTCAGGACGTAGGCGATCATGTTCTTCCACGTCTCCCTATTCCTGGTGGCTCTTAGCACGCTTTCTCCTGTAACATTTCGTAGACCGTCATCCACCTGCTCAGGCCCTTCAAATATGTTATCTGCTGTTTTCCTCTGTCACTTTTTTCTCTATCTAGCCTGTTAGTATCAGGTTCTCCAAGCTCTCCTTCCTTATTTCATGTCCCAGGAACTTCAGTTGTGTCTTCTTGATACTCAGTATTAATTTCTTTTTCGTTTCCATTCTTTCCAACACCTCATCATTGCTCACATGCTCGGTCCATGATATCTGCATCATTTTTCTGTAGAACTTTTTTGATAATGTCCACCATTCACTGCCAAATTGAGGAACTGACATCACATAGCAATCTCGTACTCTCTTCTTGGTTTCTAGTGAAAGTTTCCTGGTTCTTTTCTCAGCTTCTTTAACGCGTCCTTTGCCATGCCACTTCGCCTTTGGATCTCCGTTTGGCACATTCCGTCTTCGATTAGAACACTTCCCAGATATTTAAATTTTTGTACCTGCCTGATTTGAATATTCCTCACCTGTATTTGGTATTTTGGAGTGCTCTTTTTGCTGATGATTATGCATTCGGTATTCTTGCAGTTTATTTGTAGTCCTTTCTTGTCACTCACTTCAGCTACCTTTTGTAGAAGGTTTTGTTGTTTACTTTCCGTGTTTGCCATCAGCACTGTAGAGTCTGCGTATCTTATGTTGTACAAATTGTGGCCTACGATGATAAAATTCTGGCATAACATCTAGGGACGTCAAAATATTTTCGCTGTAAAAGTTAAATAGCTCCGGTGAAAACACACATCCTTGTCCTACGATCCTTTCCAACCTACGCACATATAAATCTACCATCCGCTCGTGTATTGAATACTGCTGTCACATTTGGTCTGAAACCCCTGCAATTCACCTCTGGTTTCTTGACAAAATCCAACTGAGAATCTGTAATGTGATCGATACCGACTTTGCAGTTCGGTTACAGCTTGATGTGGCTTCCATGTGCCTCTTCTACAAATACTTTCACGGTTTCTGCTCTAATGAACTTAACTCAATGGTGCCCCTATGTATGAATTTACACGAGCTACTAGACTAGTAAATAAATCCCAGCCTTTTACAGTGAAACCGATAAAATGTAACCGCGATTTCTACTCTAACAGCTTCGTTTCTCGCACTTCCCACCTATAGAATTCCCTTCCCTATACTTGCTTCACGGATAGCTACAAATGTAAGATCAATAGCCATCTCTTATTTTACTAACTCGCATACTTTCTCAAGCTCTTTTCTCTATCCACTCCACCCTCATCACACCAGTATTCTCATCTTTTTATTACTCTCCTCCTGACACCCCATATAACCTACTCTTGTTTCTCATCACTTTCCCCTATGTAACCCCCTGCGCAACAATGGTAGTAAAAGTGCCTCACTTGGGGTGAAATGATTAAAAAAGATAATACCTAGAAAAACATGGTGATGTGACCAAATAGAAAAAATAATTATTTAACAAATCATTGTTTATCAAATAAACATGATCGTTTCATTCTCCACTGCTTATCAAAAATTTACAGGTCATTCGATACCTGAAAATATCTTTAGACTTAGAGAATTGTTTAAATTGGAGATAATAATAGCTTAGTCATACAAGTCTTAATAATTAACTCATAGATGGAGGAGAAGAGGTGTAGTCATACCTCTTTTATGAGTATTTGTATGTAACCTATTGAGAATTGGAACTCTGCACTTCGATTAAGAGTCCCAACTATTATATTAATTGCACATCCCAGATTTCGACACCTGGTATTCCAAAGCGGTCACCCATCTCAGTACTGAGCAGGCTCAACTTTGTTTAATTCATGTAATAGTATGGGAACTTGTTTCCCTACGTGATAAGCTACATGTAATTCAAAAGAAATAATACGACATAATTTATCAATCTCTGAATTTCAGCTGTAATTATGTTTACAATGAATTAATTGTTTCTTTAGTTTCAGATGATTAATTACTTGTTTTGTCGTAAAGTAATGTTGAAAAGCAAATTAAATCAAATATTCATGTTTGTTTACTATTTCGTCGTCGTTAAAACTTCTGGATATCAACGTCTCTGAAATGGCAGCTTCAGTTTTAGTTCTTCTAAACAAATAGATGACGTACGATTTTCTGCATAATCTCCCATTATATATAATTAAATCAATGAAATCTTGTCAGGAATATGAGTAGGAATCACATATATAAGATAAGAGACGCCAGACAATAATCGTGAGAAAGCATTCATAGATAAAACCTGTTGCAGTCACACGACCTAGCACATTTGTGTTACTTCAAAATCTAAAGCGCTTATATCTTAATTACAGTTTTTCAGTAAAAGCGTAAAACCAAGTGTGATCAGTGTTAGATTAATGCCAGCCGGCTCAAATATTATTCACAATGACTTGTAAATATTTAGTTCACACGACGTTCAATGGTTTTCAAACCTTTTCCTCTACCCAACTTGCTCACAATTGTGTCATTATGTGACAAGGTTTAAATAATGATGTTGTCTGGTATTCAAACCCGGATGTCATCTTTGCAACCATAAGGTTCTAATAAATTAGTGACTCACGCACATATATACTATAAACACAGTAATCTCTATTATAATTAAACGTATATCTATTTGCATATTTCTTCAGAAATGAATTGAGTTCTTTCAGTGACTGACGTGTGTATACACTGCTTATATCATCATCATTTATCCATCACACCCAATGGCGCAGAGGGCATCAACTTTTTGTTGCTGTAACAAACTGTTTTTTACGGGGCAAAGTTGTTAGCCCTGCACCCATCCGCGAAACATGGAGGATCGGTGAACCGTTCTCGGTCTTTACGTCTACAGCACCTGGTATTCCATAATGGTTACCCATTCAAGTACTGACCAGGTTCGATGTTGCTTAACTTCGGTGATCGGACGGGAACCGGTGTATTCAACACGATAGACTTCTTATATACAACACATAAAAATTTTCTTTCTCTGATTCCATCGCCATTGGCATAGGGGGTAGCGACACCGACTAACACCAAATCTAGTTGAGTTTCGATCCCGTTCAAAAGCACACTGATGTTCTGTGATTCAGCGAAACAGGCTGGTATGTGGATGGCTAATATATATATATATATATAAAAATCATCCATGACTAATATTTATATACTAATCAAAGTAACATTCATATAACCAACAAGTGATTAAAAAAATGATCACTGACAAACTATATAAAAATAAATTGGAATATAGAATTATTTCATTAAAATAAATCTTTCTTTTTATAAAAAACTTTACAACAAATAAATAGATAGACCAAAAAACTATAATTTAGTTTTTAAAAAAGCTTTTCTTTTAAAAAAAAAAGATTTACTACAAATAAATTAATAGATTAAAAATGATAAGTAAGTAAAAAAAATATAGAATTAATACTCAGTGAGAATATCACATCAAAAGTAATAAAACTGAAAGGAAAGAAGGGAAAATGATAAGATCAGTTTAAAGGCAGGTTAATATTAAGGACGGAAAAGAAACAAGGGAAAGGTAGGAGGAAGGGAGGAAAAGGGAAAAAAAGGAAAAAAGAGAAAAATGTGGTTAGTATGTATTCTTTGGGGACAAATCCCAAAATGAATCTCCATTCTGATTAGCCACAAGAAACACCCATTTACATACACAGCAAACCAAATGCCATTTAAATGTAAATCATCTGCACAACTAACATCAACATTGCCTGATGATGAGAATCTATCTCGAAACATAGAACTTTCCGTGTCGCAATGTACAATTGATACATAACTACATAATTACATATATATATATATATATATATATATATATATATATATATATATATATATATATATATAATTTTGGATTAATGCCAGCTCGCTCAAATATTAGTCACAATGGGTTGTAAATATTTAGTTCACACGACGTTCAATGGTTTTCAAACCCTTTCCTCTACCCAATATATATCCGTTTTTTGCGCTCATAGTGAAAGAGAGACAAAAGGGAGGCCGTGTCGGCTCAGTTGATTAGTGACCCAACAGCAAGCAAGCATCAGCTCAGTATAGTGTTTTGACTATCAGTTGTTAAACTTTACTAGCAGTTATGAATGCTCTTGTCGTGTGCTTTCTCTTTAAGAGTACTTTATGTTTTTATTTTTTTCCAATTATGTCATCGGATAGTGAAGAAAAATATATATCCACTCTATTACAATAAAGACCGTCGTGCGTTTATATATATACCCTCCAGTCACACACAGGAAAGATAATCTCTCAGGTAACAGATATCATTCCTCTAAACTATTTTTCCGTCTTTTTTTTACGCCAGGTGTACTCTCGTATAAACACAATTCTCTTGCGTATCAATTACTAAAACCAGCACGGAGATTGAACTATTACTCTTAAACCTCTACCCGATTCATGCCAATTTCTTCCAGCTCACTTTCTTTTGTTTTTATTTTATTTTATTTATTTTTAAATCAGTTTCTTAATTACTTTTTATTGTTATTTTTAGTCATTTTGATAAAAAAAAACAAACAAAAAAAACGCATATAGTTTTTTCTAAATTGTCACGATGGCTCATACTTTAGTGTTTGGAATATGAACGAAGCCAACCCTTCTTAGATGATTGCTTTTTTTTTAAATAGCGGATTCATCTCATTAGTTATGCCGGCTAATCTAAATAGCATATGTAATTAGCTTTCCAATAAATGCTATTCCCAGATATATAAGTAGCACGAAGCTACATTTCGCTGAAGTATTGATTCAATGGATGGAGCCTGAAGGTAAAACGTACGCCTGATTCTTGGAAACATCATTAAGCTACTGAGATGGTGATGTTATGGAGGAGAACTGGAGTTAATGATCCTGGAAAATGGTGTTAAACAACATTTTCCGCTTTTTAGAATTCCTAAAAACAGAGATTCATAGGAGCTCAAGTCATTTTCAGTTTGGAAAATGATCCAATTCGACTTGCTAGCGCAACTGATGAATAGCTAGGAATCATCTGTTTTGTTCGTATTTTGTGGAAACCAAAAGTAAAAAAAAAAATCTACCGACCATATCAGTCGTTTCCTTCAGTGTAAACTTTGGTTCTGTATTTAAAGCCATGATTCTTTTTTTAATTTGTAAGAATTCATGGGAAATAATAATTATTTACGGTTATAATTTCTACTAAATAACCAACACCAGGGGCGAAAGAGATTGCTTTACACCATTCAACAAATATATACGTATGTCAATATAATAAAATGAGTTGCAATTAGAATTCGGTTCTCCAATTTCCAATTCGCTGCATTTATCCAGTACACTAATTGCGCATCTAAAGTTTTGTGGAATCTGTCACCCATAGAGTTAGTGAGTAATCTCCACGATGCTTAACTTCGGTGATCTTACGAGAATAGGTCTTGCTATATGTCGTAAGTCGCTAACTGCAAATATCATGAACGAAATATAATAATAGAATATGATAAGCATCATACATTTTCTAATATATTAGATACACCAGGACGTATGGCAAAGAAGAAAACTGTTGTATTGTGCAATATACAAAAATAATTTTTGTAGTTATGTATTTATCAACAACTAGCAGTATAGCCAGGAGTTGCTCGGGTGTGATGAAAGCTTTAAAACTAATCCATGATGCTGGAGCTCAGGCTCTTTAGACGTTGACACGAACGACTAAAAAGCAAAGAAAAATGAATGGATGTATGTCAAATTTTGATTTCCTGGTATCGATATCAAATTAGTTTTATTCGCCGTAAACTGAATTTTGAAGGCGAAATATGTCCTCTGAGTAAATGGTATCATGGTTGAGATTAAGAACTACAATTATACCTACTTAGAGCCAAACCCGAGGCAAAAAATAAAATAAAATTGCTGAAAAAATAGACATACAGGCAGATAAACAGACACACACACAAACATCTTGCCTTCTGTATATATATATTTATCGATTTTCTGCACTATTGTAAGAGCTGCAACCTTGAAACTTCTGAATATCGTTTCTTATGTCTTTGTCTATGAGTGTATCAAATTTGATTAAAATCGCACCCCGCCTTTTATAACCCGATTTTTTTGATTATCGATTTTCGATATTTATCAGGGGTACCTCGACACGAAACCTAGCATAGAACACTCGCAGACCATTATAGCAAATAAGTAAATTTTCAAGAAAATCGGTTCATCCGTTTCGGAGTCTATAGGTAACGGACACACACACACACACACACACACACACAAACACACTCATGCACACACACAAAGTTCCATTTATAAATAAGTTTAGATAAATGAGATACTAAATGATTTTTTAATTGCAGCGATTAACAGATATAATATATTACTTAAAAATTTGAATATTTTGCATTTTATGTTATTTAAGTATCCGGCGAAGGAAATTCTTCTTAATGAAGTCTTCACACCATTTGTTTATATTTTTATTAAAGTGAATAATTTCAGCTTAATTATATACTTTCTGTTTATAACCGGTCAAAGATTTTAGATATAATTCGATTATATGATATATTTATTAACTAATTGTTACATACAAAACTAAATGGATTAGATGAAAGAAAAGATTGTTTCATAATACAGTAAATTACATTTTGGCAGACATGGAAAAACGTAGTAGAAATAACTTACAATGAATGGCCTTCAGTTAGAGCAAACACGCAAATAAAATCAATAACAATTCGGGGCATCGGACAACGGCTAGAGTTTGAATAGGTCCCACATACACTATGTATGTGCCAAGTCCAAATGAATTGAAAAAGAATTTGAGTTTTGTTTAACGGCATATCAACGTCTGTGGATTACTTAATGCCAAAAAAAGATAGGATTTTAAGGTATTTTTTAATGTTCAGTTATAGTGATTGAATCAGATTTTGATGAAAATGTTATTTTTCTAAAACTTTTTTGCTTTAGAAAACTGAAGATATCTCCTATTAAAAAATGTATTTCTGGCAATATTTTTTTTTTAAATATGTATTACTGCAATAACATTTTTTCTTTAAAAGGTGTTATGATAATAATTCTTTCTTTCAAAAATGTATTGTTGGTAGTACTTTTTTCTTCAAAAATGTATAATTTTCTATAAAGAAAAGATTCTTATGTATATATTTCTATAAAAGTCTATTTTTATACTTTCATAGTGTTTTGACCCAAGTTTGGGGGGGGTTAAGTCTTTGCCCATAGCTGGGACCCTAACAGGTGCTACCACTCCTGGTCAGGGTGGACCTGGGAACAAAAACAATTAAGAGGTGGTTCCATGCTCCTCACAACCTTCCAATCAGAGGCCTACTGCCGGGAGCAGTATACCGTCGTACCTAGGATCGACATCGGATTTAAGCATGTAAAGAACTTTGATAAACATATAACAAAACAGGTAATTTCGAATTCCGAAGCTCATTGAAATAGCCAAAAATTACTATAAAAATGTATGAAGAGACAGAAACAACTGGATAGAAACATATAATAGCATAAATTACGTATTATCAACCCTTCCATGTTTTATTGAATGATGGGAAAGTTCAAGATAAGGAACACACTAGAACAGACAGATGCGTTCTTCTACAGATACAACTGAGAATGCCATAGACAAAACACGTCTTCTTTTCTTCTATGTGCCCTGTCCCTTCAGGACGTAGGCGATCATGGTACTCCACGTCTCCCTATCCCTTGTGGCTCTTAGTATGTCTGAGCCTCTTGCTCCTGGCAACCCCCGTTCCGTCATCCACCTGATCAGAACCTGCAAATATCCGCTGCTTTCCTCTGTCTCTCCTTCCTTCTATCTGGCCAGTTAGTATCAGGTTCTCCAAGCTCTCCTTCCTCATTGCGTATCCCAGGAACTTCAGTTGTCTCTTCCTGATGCTTAGTATTAATTTCCTTTTTGTTGCCATTCTTTCCAACACCTCATCGTTGCTTGCATGCTCAGTCCACGATATCCGCAGCATCCTTCTGTAGAACCACATTTCCGCTGCTTCCAGTTTTGTCCTCATTTTCGTTGATATTGTCCAGCATTCACTGCCGTATTAAAGAACTGACACCACGTAGCAATCCAGCACTCTTTTCTTTGTTTCTAGTGAGAATTTTCTCTGTGTTAGTACTTTACTCAGTTTCTGGAATGCGTCATTTGTCATGCCAATTCGCCTTCGGATCTCTGTGTCGCACTTTCCATCTCCTGTTAGAACACTTCCTAGGTATTTAAATTTCTGTACTTGCTTGATTCTGGTATCTCCCACCTATATTTGGCATTTTGGGTTGCACATTTTGCTAATGACCATGCACTCAGTTTTCTGAAACACTTCAGTAAATTGTAGTTCTTAAATATAAAAACAAGATATTTTCAATTACACGATATTTTGAAGGCAAAATGTTTAGAAAGGTGAATGCGAGCAATTATTGATTGAATATCTACCATTCAATCAGTACTCAAAATCCAACGGAGAATCTGTAATGTGATCGATCCCGACTTGGCAGCTTGGATACTGTCACTTTCTCACTGGCGCAATGTCGTTTCCCTGTGTCTTTTCTACTCATACTCTCATGGCATCTGCTCAGATGAACTTAGCTCACTGGTACCCCCCCCCCCATTCATGAATTTGCTCGAGCAACAAGATTATCAACTAGGTCCCATCATTTTATTGTGAAACCAATAAATTGTAAACGCAAATTCTACTTCAGCAGCTTCTACTCTTGCACTTCCCACCTGTGGAATTCACTTCAGTTTCCTTGTTTTCCCGACAGCTACAATTTTCAAGAATTCAAATATAAAGTCAATAGACATCTCCTATCTCACTAACTTGCATCTACTCCCTCTCTCTCAAGCTCATTTCTTCGTCCACTCCATTCTCATCAGTACTTCACTCTCATCAACATACTCATCCTTCTCTTACCCTCTTCCTGATACCCCCTGTAACCTGTCACTCGTTCTGATATATCACCCCCTGCTCAATAGTGGCAGTAAAATGCCTTGCTTGGGGCGACACGATTATAAAAGATCTCGCAGTCTCCCTCTGAGTCAAAACAGGGACCGTAAAGAATTAAATGTTTAAATATGACAAATATGAATATATTTAACTATAACCACTAACCGAACACCTCTGTTGTAAATATTTTTACTAATAAATTTTTAATGCCAAAAAGATAGGATTTTAAGGTATTTTTTAATGTTCAGTTATAGTGAGAAGGTTGATTGAATCAGATTTTGACGAAAATTGTATTTTCTTTTCTAATTGTTTTGTTTTAGAAAACTGAAGATATCTCCTATTCAAAAATGTATTGCTGGCAATAATTTTTTTTCTTCAAAAATATATTACTTTACTAAGGAAAGTTAATAAATTTATTTATATGTAAATTAAAAGTTTTGAAATTGACGACTTGCATTATTTGTCAGAAACAGGCGTTAAAAAATTCCTATCTTTTCTTTTTTCTATTTCCTTTCTTACTTTTTTATCCATCTTCTTTCATTTTCTAGCTGAAACCAAGAAATCTCCCCTGATATGCCTGTTCCGTGCTTTCACGCAATCATATAGACAATTATTCATGAGGTATTGGCAGGGAGCAACGATCTTGCCTACTAAGGAACTAAATAACTAACGAAGGGAGGGACAAGCAGAATTATAATAGATTCTCTTGAATCGGTACACGAATCAAAGGTAAATGTCCAACATTCCTTCATTTGAAGCGTAGTATTGGACAGCATCTTCAACATTTGCATTCAACAGTTCGTTATCTTTGTCCATTATCTATGAAGTTTCCAGTGATGTTTTACATTTTAGAAAATGATGAAGTTATTAAATATTTATTTTCATGTTTTTTATCGCGTTCATGGGAAGTTGGAACATAAGAAGATCCTGAACAACACCTATGCCACATTGTTGTCCACATCTTGAATAGACACACGCAGAGTAGCCATTGCTGGTCTCAGGTGACTTCGGTTTTGAATTCATATTAGCGGTTTACTTATTCTGGTCGAAAATCCTGTTGAGCTGGGCGAGAGGAGCTGGTGATATCATATCGTTCCATAAGCAGTTGCGCAAAAGCTAACGGTATTTGTACACATTTTGTCAATTCTATCTTCACCGCAGGTAACTGTTGTACTACGCCGCAAATTCTATAGCAATATGGATTCAATGAAATATTCATGGGAAATCTACTGAATTTTTGTAAGACTTGTAATTTAAAAGCATCAAGTAGGCGCAAATAAAAACAATATAAAAAAATTTCCAAATATACACATCAACACGCGTTTCAGTGGAGAAAAACATCTCGCCTTGTATTCATTATACCGGAAAATATCTTAATGCGACATGACGAATTCCCCGTTCTAGCATTCCTTGAGATAAAAAATGAATAAAAATACATATAACAGTAATGGACAAATATATATGAAAGAAGAAAAGGTAAAGTAATTTATCATTGTTTTGGAAAAAGAACAATAACTGTCGACCCAAATTAATTCATGGCGATTTCGTCCATACTCGTTCCACAGAGTACTTGCGAAGCTAGATTAATTTGTTGGGTGTTATTTTATCGTTCACAAAGTAAAAGTATTATTTTTATTTTATACACAACAAAAATTCATGCTGGATCTAGTTAGATATGGTGATGGAAATATTTATTTGGAGGAGAATTTTTGTAAGCATTGTTCTTGTTTTCAAATCAGTAATGAGGAATAGAGGCGAACAGCAAGGAAAGTTCTCTTAACGAACCTGTTCTTATAAAGAAATTTATGTTGCATAGGGAAAACTCTCAGAAAACTAATATTTCATATCAATCCCTTAAATCCCTGACTTAGAACCGGTAAGAGAAAATACAACAAAGAAACAAGTGACATGACATTAAAAAGAGTTAAAAAAGATGAAATAAAAAGACCAGAACAGAGTCCCGGATTGATACTGATGAAATCAAATTAATTATTCAAATAATATTAACAGTAATTGACTGATTGATGTGTTTTCTATGACATATCAATCATTTGCAAGTTATTTAAAAGCAGATAATATTTTTAGATTATAAACATTTTGGAGAGGAGATAATAATTGTTTAATGAGACATATTATACTAATTAACACAAAGCTGGGAAGGGAGAAATAGTTTCATTTCTTCCTCGAAGTTATATAACGCAAATTGGAACTCGTTTTTCCGATCAACAATCCCGTCTATTCAATTTTACATCACTTTGTATTGCCAAGCAGTCACCCATGTAATTATTGATCAGGCTCGACGTTGGATAACTTTGTTAATCGTACAAGAACTGGTGGTTCAACTTGATGTGTCTGTTATAATAATAATAATAAATATTACTACTACTACTACTACTACTACTACTACTACTACTACTAATAATAATAATAATGATTATAATGTGAAAAACACTATTGTGAACATCACACGGCAAGGTTATGGAAATTGAAAATGCCACCATTCATTTGATTACTCTATCTGAACAAACAGGAAAATTGAAACAGGCTGGACATTATAGTCTATATTCGAAAATAAAATACAAGCATACTAATTGATATGTCTAGCGGGTTTTAGCAAAGCAATGAGGACATTTTTAAAGCTATCAAAATATAGAGATTCAAAATAGAAAAATGTGGAAACTACAAACAAATATTGTAACAGTGAAAGTATGGTGCGCTTGGAATGATAAAAAAGGAACAAAACAACATATTGATAGAATACGTGGAAATCTCAGCTTCTGAGAAATACCAAAATTGTCTTGATAAGTACAAACAACATACGATGAAGAATTTTGTCCATATAATGCTAGTGATGTTATGAAAGATAAAAAAAAATAAATGTAGCCATAAAAATAGAGTACTACATGTTTTAAGTTGTTCCGCAGACTAGGTAGGTATTGTGGCCATATCAGAAATTAACATATGACGGAAACCCATTTACAAAACACTTGAAGGCAAAACAGCTGAAAAGTTATGATAATAAAAACAAAATTCAAAACAGTTTGTGGAATGCAATACATCGATAAATCAACATCCCAGAATTTTAGGTAGCACTTAGCAATATATTTTCTTAATATTTTTATATTGTCTTCCGAAGAACTGCTGAAAAATGTTTTAAAAAATCTAAGCATTTTATTAAGAAACAAGAAAATTTTATTACAAACAAAGAAAAGAGTACTGGAGAATTACGTGATATCATTTCAACTAAATGTAAGTGGATACTAGACAATCTTTTCATAAACGAAAAAGCGAATTAAAGCCAAGGAAATGTGATTATATACAATGATGTTGGGAATACCATGAAACAAATGTAAATAAATACCATGGACTAAATGTGAATACATACTGTGATCTGAATGTGAATAAATACCATGGACTAAATGTTTAGTCAAAAAAGAAGTTCTAGATAAAATAGAAAACAAAAATGACAGTTATATTTGTTGTGGAGTAGTTTTCGCACTGAAGGTTATAATCGTGGTATGTCGGTTGCTAAAAATGTGATGAACTTGGTAATCTTCCATTGAAAGCTGATTCCTTAGTATTCTTCAAACTGCCGACTAATATCAACTGCCTTGTATATCTACTGAACTCCAATAGAAATCAAAAGAACTTCCTTGAACTTCCTAAGTACTTCTTCCGTTAACATCCTGTTAACTCTTGTTAATACAGGAGGGAGAGTCCATTATCTGAGAAATAAGTGTGTTTAACCACAACAATATTTAACATTTATCGATATTCGTGTAAAGTATTGGCAGAAGTGGGTCAAGAAATATGACAAAAGACCAAATTTGCTACTTTTAAAAATGGGTGGACATTGTGGAGAACCATGATCGCTAATGTCCTAATGCGACACGATACATAAAAGAAACTGTTACTTTATTGTCATGTAATGTATTGTTCTCATTACAGTATGATATTTCTAGCGTCTTAAGTTATATTGCTTTTTTTTACAGATCTTACACAATTCTGGTAAATGGCTTTTGTTAAGTTTATGTGACTTTCTGTTAATAAAAACGCAAAACAAACATTTGACAATTGTTTTTACGCTGGAAAGATTTAAATAACATAACAACATAATACGAAGTCATTAAAGGATACGTGATAATTTGGAGGTATTATTGACATGCAAAATCACTGACATTATTGCTTTCATCAACAAGTGCAATATAAAAAGACGAGGGACAAATTTCATGTCACATAATCACCTAAAATCCTCAAATAAATATTAACTGCACATTAAAAATGATTAACTACAAATATTTAAAAACATGGCGTTCTATTTAGACATTAAGCTGAACTATCTTTAGTGAACATCGCAGTTCATTACCTCTAAATCTCGGCGATTTAATTACATTTCCCGTTTTCTTAAAACAAAAAGTACAGCAACAAAAATAAAATTGACTAAAAGCATCTTGTGCGTAAAGCGACGATTGTTTATGGGAAAATAATAAGGATTTTTTAAAATTGAATTCATTTCATTGGAATGTCAGTAATTTTTTTCTTCAGGATATTTTAATTTAAGCTAAATTTTTAATTATTACTACTCGTGGTGCGAAGTTAAAAATTCGCAAATAAATTAATTCTATATGTTTACCTTTTCGTTATTTTAGTTGCAATCGAATTTTAAATCATTATACCTTACTTTCCCTGTATATCTTCTTCTTCTTCTTCTTCTTCTTCTTACTCTCTCTCTCTCTCTCTTAAACTGTTCTCCAATAGGCAATATGGATTCCGTTTTGCCAGGTCCACGGCCGACCTGCTAACAACCGTAACGGAGTACATGCTACAGGCCCTTGATGAGTCTGAGGAGGCTCGCGCGGTTGCTCTAGACATCTCCAAGGCTTTCGACAGGGTTTGGCACTCTGACCTCCTATGCAAACTACGCGGTTATGGTATTACCGGTCGCCTGCTTGACCTAATCCAATCTTTCTTAAATAACCGCAAAATGAAGGTATTTCTGAATGGGCGTGTCTCTTCGTCCTACAGCACGAATGCTGGTGTCCCACAGGGCTCTATCCTGTGCCCGACGCTCTTCCTTATTTTCATCAACGACCTCCCAGATGAGATCAAGTCCCAAGTAGGAATCTACGCAGATGACACTACAATAAACTCCCGCTCCTGTAAGAAACCTGTCGTGGCGGACAGACATAATCTCGCTGCTGACCTTGAGCGGGATCTACACTCTGTGGTGAACTGGTGCAAGAAGTAGCTTGTCAACTTGAATTCATTTAAGACCAAGCTGTTGTCTGTCAACCATTACAGGCAACCTCTCCTGCCTCCCATAAGCATGGACCAAGTGATTCTCCCTGAGAGTAATACACTACGCCTCCTCGGACTTACCCTGTCCTCAGACCTCAAATGGAACCACTATATTGAATCCATAGCAAAATCGACTGCTAAGAAGGTTGGGTCACTATGTCGATCCAGGATGTTTTTTTCACCTGAATACATCCTGCATATATACAAGTCAACCATCCGTCCGTGCATGGAGTACTGCTGCCATTTATGGTCAGGTGCCCCTGCCGTTTTCATCAGTGTTCTTGACCAGCTCCAAAGGAGAGTCTGTAATGTGATAGGTACTGATCTGGCGACTCGACTGCAGCCACTTCCCCATCGTCGAAATGTGGCCTCTCTTTGAAATACTTTCATGGCTTCTGCTCGGACGAGCTTAAGTCACTGATGCCTCCTCAACAGGTGTTCACTCGTGCAACCAGACTGGCAACTGGGTCCCACACATTCACAGTCAGGTTAGCCAAATGCAGACGACAATTCTACTCCTGCAGCTTGTGGAACTCGCTCCCGTATTCTTGCTTTCCTGGCGGCTACAACCTCCAGAAATTTAAATACAAAGTCAATACTCATCTACTAACCACTGGACTCTAGCTCTCTCCCCACCCCTGTATAACCTTCCCTTTCTCTCCGCCTATGTATCTGTCATCGCACCTGCTTTCTATTGTTCCTTTCTAACTAGCTTGTACTCCTGACTCTTTTCTAATTAATCTTTTTACATTTATGTATTATGTAACCCCCTGCACATCAGTGGCGTTTCTGCCTTGCTCGGGGTGAAATGATTATATATATATATAGTGACACGCGTAAGTATTGAATACATGTTATTTTCTGTTATAACTCTACTTTATGTTCGCCATTTTGCCTGATATTTGGTAAGTAATATCCTGTAAAGTTATTTAGTTGAATGTGGAAGGAAAATTAAAAACACGAAGTTGAATTCATTTTTTTTATCAAAATTCAATATTACTCTATGCAAATGTATTGGATACATGACACTTCTTTTCCAATTTCCAATCGAAATTTGAATTTTAAAAGACTTTAAGTAGTCAAGTTTTTGATTGTATTGGAATGTTATCTCTAACCAATCAGAGAAGCATACAATTGCTTACAAGATAGTGCTACTAATCATCCGACTCTTTGATGTGGATTCTGCAATTCAAGGATTATACATGGCAAAATCTAAAGAATTATCCAGAGATATGCGAGAATCATTGAACATCACAAAGGAGGACAAGATTACCGAAAAATTATCAATGAAATGAATCTAGCACTAAGTACAGTAGGAAATATCATCAGAAAGTATAAGAAGTATGGCGATGGTACAGCAAATATTCTAAGAAATAGAAGACCGAGAAAAACAAATTAAAAAACTTCAAGGTGGATCAGTAGAAATGTGCAAAAAACCTTTATTAGTGGTTCTGAAATTAAAACTGATCTTGAGGGTGCTAGAATTAATGTACGTAAATATACCATTACCAGAGCTCTATATCTTACAGGCTTTCATTCAAGATCACCAAGAAAAGTACCTTGACTGCAAACAAAACATGTCAAAGACCGATTAAAGTTTGTGAAAAGAAACGTATGCAGTTTTGCGAAAACGTAATCTGCTGAGATGGAAGAAAAGTTGAAATATTCGGAAGGAACACAGCGACAAGTGTTTGGCAAAAATAAATGGCACTACATTCAACAAGCACAATACCATCACCATAGTTAAGTTTAGGGGTGGTCCCATTATGATATGGGGATGCTTTTCATCTAAGGGCACTGTTGAGTTACAATATATCCATGGTAGAATGACTGGTAATATGTACAGGGAGATTTGGGAGAAGAACCTTCAGAAATCTTCTTTAGGACATTGTCGGAATTTCGTGCATCAACACGACAATGATCCCAAATATACCGCACAACTTTCAAAGGAATGGTTTGCAAATAAAGGTGTTAGTGCTCTCAATTGGCCTAGTCAGTCTCATGACTTGAATCCAATCGTGAATTTGTGGAATACTTTGAAGGTTAAAGTTCATAAGAACGAGGAAAAATTTTCTGAGCCCCAATTCATTTTACTCGACCGACTCCATTTTCTTAATAGTCACCTTACGTAAACATAGCGTGAATCCCTGATAGAAAACAAAAAAATAATATTCTAATTAAAATTTCGAACGTATTAAAAGGGATTTTAATTTTTTTTAAAATAATAACAACAACAACAAAATTTGATATTTTCTCTTAATGATAGCATAAACATTTTGATGATAAAATATTGTTTTATTAAGTTTGAGCGTTTTTATGCTGTTTGTGAGGGGAGGCGTAGTTTCTTTTATCTTTTCGAAGTGTTCAATAATGTCATTATACGTCATTCTAGGTAACTTGTCAATCTTAAATGGCATACTTTGGTTTGTAACAGAAATCAGATTTCTTTTTCCTATATTTGAAGGGACACGTTTCATTGCGGGACTTTTAAGTGACCGCGAGTGAGTAAACCTATGAACTTTATTCGCCTAATTAATTTTCAATCTACTGAGTCGATCGGGCCAGTGAAATCTCAAAGGCTATATATATATATATATATATACATATATATATATATATATATATAGCGAGCATAAAAATCTCAAAGGCTATATATATATATATATATATATATATATATATATATATAGCGAGCATAAAGATCAGAATGATGTTAAGAAAAAGTCTAAATTTGAATAAGTTTTTGTTTTAAAGTTTCAAAGAAAATTTTAACAAGGAAATAAGTATATAAAGGTAAATTGTATAATTCTAAAATATAAAGCTCAATAAACTGAAAAAGATAGATGATCATAAACATCAGAACGATTAAATAAATACATACTATTTAATAATTATTTTGCATTAAAACTTTTTAGGGTAAGAATATAAAATCGGGTATTTTACTAAATTACACCGGCTCTTTATTGGCTCTTGCATTGGCAACTTGGCGAAAATACCTGTGACGTCACTGGAACTTAGAAAACTGATAGTCAAGTTAAGTAATGAAATTAAACTCTTGATTGGGGATATTTCTAAGGTTCTGGTGAAATCTAATGTGTTATTCATAGTATTAAAAAAAAAATTGAGGAAACCGGGTCATATATCGCCAAGAAACCACCTGGTAGTTCTAGGAAATCTACCGCAAAGGAAGACAGATAGACTGGTAAAGAATCAAAAAACGATCGATTTGCGACTGCAACCGCTATCTCTAAAAGAGCTAATGGCATTAAAATATCGAGGAACACTATCTCCCAAAGTCTCCTCAGTGAGTAGCCACTACAAAGTCTTACACTTTTAAACATAATCAAATGAGCAAATGTATACAAAGATATATTGAAGAAACATGCTGTACCTAATTTCAGAACTGTAATTAATCAGCTGTATTTATGCAAGATAACGCGCCATGTCACACAGCGGAATCTGTTAAGACAATTTTTTTCTGTGAAATATGTTACTGTTATGGAGTGGCCTGCTCAAAACCCAGTCATGAATCCTATTGAGAATGTTTTGAAGTTACTAAATGAAAGAGCCAAGGAAAGAATCCAACAAACGTCATGTATTTGTTTCAATGTTGTGTTACCAACATTTCATCAGGAGCAAAGAGCCTTTTCCTCCTGATGAAATGTTGGTAAACAACATTGAAACAAACATATGATTGTAGAGTAGAGGACATATATAGAAAAAATCATGTACATGTTCTAAAACATAATTCATAATATATATATATATATACTGTAATAGAATGTCCAACACTCCCTGCCGCTTATTTTTTTTTTTAATCATTTCACCCCGAGCAAGGCGGAAACGCCACTGATGTGCAGGGGGTTACATAAATGTAAAAAGATTAATTAGAAAAGAGTGAGGAGTACAAACTAGTTAGAAGGGAACAATAGAAAGCAGGTGCGATGACAGATACATAGGTGGAGAGAAAGGGAAGGTTATTCAGGGGAGGGGAGAGAGCTAGAGTCTAGTGGTTAGTAGATGAGTATTGACTTTGCATTTAAATTTCTGGAGGTTGTAGCCGTCAGGAAAGCAAGAATACGGGAGCTAGTTCCACAGGCGGGAAGTGCGAGAGAGCAAGCTGCAGGAGTAGAATTGTCGTCTGCATATGGCTAACCTGACTGTGAATGGGTGGGACCCAGTTGCCAGTCTGGTTGCTCGAGTAAACTCCTGTTGAGGAGGCATCAGTGACTTAAGCTCATCCGAGCAGAAGCCATGTGTACTGACTATAATTTTAGCCATATGTAGTTAGCACAGGAGATGCTTGTGATTTGCTGCGGAATTTACTGGTCAGCAAATATATTCCCTGATTTACCTTAGTGTATTCTCTTTAAAATAAACCACTTTGCTTTTATTTACGCACGTGTTGCTGTTCTTTCACTCGAGTACCGCTATGTCTCTTTGTCAGTATATTAAAGGATACCACAGTGGCAAAGAGTGATTCGATTCCATCTAACAGCGAGAAAGATCCCACGATACTCTAAAACGTAAAACATGACGGATTTGATCAACTTATATTGAAAATACTAAGTGAAATTGCCGAACAATAATGGAACAAATGGCTGAATTGACTCAAGCATTACAAGCTAGTTTGCAGCTACAACAGCAGCAACAGCAATAACTACAGCAACATTCGTTCCCGCAAAAGATTTGAAAAATTACAAAATCTTTGAACATGAACTGATGCAATGAGGAAAACAACAAACGGATCATTCCTAAAACGTATGATCTTAGAGGCCCATTGAATGACTTATTGAAAAAGGATGCAAAATGGAATGCTTCTAAAAAATGAGGAGATGTTTTCCAGAAAAATAGCTGTCTGATAGAGATCTATCGTTGGTACTTTCAGAAACCTGATTCTTACAGACAGAAGTTATATCCAGACCAAGAAAAATGTCTGGCCATAATGCACTCGGTTAAAAAATTCACGGGTTCATTCATGAAGAAAATTTACACTACAGGCATCACATAGACCGTTGTTAACAATTTTTGGATAAAGGAAGCACACTGCTAAGTGGTTACAGCGCAGAGGAATAATCTTGTGAAACTACCACTTTAACATAGAATACCTACCCTGGAAAAGACTAGAAAACGCCGAAGCTTTGTCTAGGTTGATTCCAATTTTTTCCAGAATTTTAGAAGACACGGTGATAGGTGCTTTAAGTGGTGAAAAGTAATCATCAGGACTATTATGCAATACAGTTCGAGGTTTACCTGTGACTCTACAAGTTATAAAAACTCAGGTGAGAAGGAAGCGTACATTAAAAAAATGAAGAAATTGGTATGGCTGAAAGAAAAACTTAAAAATCATCTAAAATATCACCTTTCTCAATCTGCGAACAAGTGCTATTATATGCAGTTTGAGTAGTAATACAATATACACTGCAAAAGAAAACCTTGAAAGAATTTCCTTTAGGTCATCCGGGCATGTCAAGAATCTAATCATTAATACGTAACTATGCGTACTGGCCTAGGATGGACCAGGAGATCGAAAAAAATGGTAAAAGAGTCTAGAGGTTTTCAACTTGCAGTAAAAGAACCACAAATGAAAATACAGTCATGGCCTAAAACGGATCTCCCATAGACGAGGTTACACATCGACTACGCTGAACCAATAAATGATTACTAGTACCTTATAATACGGGGACAGTTTCTACAAGTGGCCGGAAATATTCAGGTGGAAACATCCAACATCAGCAAATACTATGAATGTACTAAACTAGATTTTTAGGCGTTTCGGTGTATCAGAAACCTTAGTTAGGGACAACGTTTCACAATTTATCAGCAGAATTTCTGCACATTTGTGTCCATAGAAAACATTACGACCTCTGTATACCACCGGAAATCAAATAGGCAAGCAGAAAAAAGTAGACACCTTTAAAAGAGCTCAAATAAAGAATCAAGGTGTGGAAACTGTTGAAAGGAGTATACAAAAGTTTTTAGCAGTTTACTGAATTGCTCCCAATCCGAAAGTAGATTTAACCCTACTCTAGCTGAACTAATGTTCGCAAAAAAGGCGGTCAATGTTTGACAGGCTGTTGCCTGGTGCAACGAAAACAGTGTTAGAAAAAGAAAACTTTGCGCCCAAATTTTACAGACCAGGAAACAAAGTATTCTTCAAAAAATATAAAGGTGGTAAAAACTCCTAGGAAGAAGGAATTGTCACCAAAAGACTTAGCAGAGTGATATACATGATCAAAGGAAGAAGCTTTGAATGTAAGAGATATTTAAATCAGTTAAGGCCAAGACATAGGAAAGTGAAAAAGTACTAATATGCCGCATTCGATATACCAATTCCCATATTTCCACCAGCACCGATAGCAGTATCAGAAGTTTCCCAAAAAAAGCAAATACAATTGGTGGGACGTAAAAGTACAAAGAAGAGGAAAAAAACGAACTATTATGTCCTGACCTTAAAAAGATAAGTTATTGAGCGAAATTTCATGGAAAAATTAACACAGGTGGGTGGTATTTTACTAGCATATTCCATACACACCATCGCCTATGTGAACTGACTATAATGTAGCCATATATAATTAACACAGGAGGCACCTATGATTGCTTCGGCAATTATTAGTTTGCGATTAGATTCCCTCTCTTGCCGTCGTGTATTCTATTTACAATAAACCTCTCTTGTTTTATCTACACACATGTTGCTATTATTTCACTTGAGTACCCCTTTCTCTGTTTGTAACTTATTTAACGAATAAAAAATAAACACACACACACACACACACACACACACACACACACACACACATATATATATATATATATATGTAGATGTATATATATATATGTGTGTGTGTATGTAGATGTACATATAAATATATGTAGATTAATACGGGTTTTGTTGAATAATATAGACAAGTTTGGTCTATTTATTTAGAGTAGGATCCTTTCTTATAGTCTGATAAGCTTGATGGTGCTATCATTAAAAAACGAAAAGAAATCTCAGTAATTGTTGATTTTTTATCAGGTCTGAGCTTTCGGCTTACATAAGCCATTATCAAAGAATGAACATTAACATATAGTGAACATAAAACATTTAAGCTATTAACAAAGTGGAATTAAGCAAAGAGAATTAAATCAAAGCGACAAGGATGACCGCCGACAGTAACAAAATGGTGATGGTGTAGTTCTTGATCCGATTACAGGCATTAAAGTATGTTAGCAGAGATATCAAAATTTATCGTATTCAAGCCAGGTTTAATTTATCGTATTCAAGCCAGGTTTAAGTAGTTTGATGTAGATAGCTTCCAGAATTTTGAGTTTTCGTTATTATTTTCTTGTGTAAGTATACATGTATTTTCAACGATCGTTTTCTTAAAATTGAAAAATACACACACACACATATATATATGTATGTGTGTGTGTGTGTTTCTGTGGTGGAGAACTCTCCCATCATGTACATTGTATCAGGGTACTGCAGCTCAGTTCTTAAAATTGAAAGTCCAGACTTTCGCCACATATAAAATCGGACCCAATTTCTGGAAGAATCGTATGCAGATCAGCGCTCGCTCTGGAAAACACTGAGCTATATGTTCCCCAAATAATATTCTTCGAGTTTTGAATTTATAGTTCTTTTTCCCATTGGACCGTTGCCAACCAAAACTATAGGACACTGTCCCTCTTGCTATTTAGTAAGATATGATCTGTATTTTTTTTTAATTCTGTAATTGTTATTTCATTTCATGGTGCATTATTATTATTAAACAAAATGATCCACGTAAATCAGCGTAAAAATTGCAAAACGTAATAGAAGAGTGCTATTTAAGAAAGGAAAATCATAATGTTCGACAAATGTTGAACAGTATTTCGATATTATGTCTGTCTTCTTCAAGATACATTATTAAGAATTTTTAAGAATTTTAAATATAAATATTTGT
Organism: Ascarosepion bandense; assembly: GCA_037127315.1. Taxonomy (NCBI): domain Eukaryota; kingdom Metazoa; phylum Mollusca; class Cephalopoda; order Sepiida; family Sepiidae; genus Ascarosepion; species Ascarosepion bandense. The sequence continues at coordinate 490,124 of JBBBDQ010000390.1, read as the reverse complement.
ACATCTACAAAAATTTATAATTTTTTATAGCCTGGAAGAAAGCGAAAACTTCGAAGGGAAGCAGCTACTAAACGGGTCGATTGTTCTTTCGCCCCTACACCCGGTTCCGACGATCGATTTGCACGTCAGAGTAGCGTCGAACTTTCACCAGAATTTCCTCTGGCTTCATCCCGACCGGGCGTGGATCGCCATCTTTCGGGTTCCCTGGACTCTCGTTACGCCAGTGTCGGCCGAGTCGTACTTGGAGAAAAGTCGTAGACTGAAAAAAAAACAAAAACAAACAAACAAAAAAAGGGGTCTGTACGGGTAATTTATTTCTTATAAACATTCGTGATGTTACGTTAGTTTTTCTGTCTCCGCAAAACTGTGGACAAGCTGAATTCTAAAACATTTGGCATATTCGAGGGTACTTTATTACAAAAGCTTAGTGATGTTGAATTACGCAAAAAATAGAACGTCCGAACCGAGTTATTGTGAACATAAATATTAGCAGTAGTATTAATACAACTATAATTCTTTTACTGCTTATTTTTTCTACTAGAAAGTTACGTGCATTCATAAAACAACATAATTACGTGACACTTTCCATACCTAAACACATTCTAATTATTATATGACACTAATGAAATTGATTCGAAACAAAAAATATATTTTTGCGTCATGTAGTTACTTAAAAAAACTTTGTAATTCATGTTTTTAATTTTAAAGAAAATAAATGCTCAATAATAAAATTTAAATAATTTTGTTAGAGCTTTGTCTTCGTTTTCACTCGCCTATACCGTTACACACGCACACACACACACACACACACACACACACACACACACACATATATATATATCATTATTGAACAGCTGAACAGTGTCTTATGACTGATTTGGCTTACGCCGATCCTTCATTAATATACCTTTTCCACAATCACCAGGACAAATCACACTTTAATGCACAACAGACAACATTTTTAGTGTTTTTTTCCGATTCTTATAAACATGTTTATATCAATTTCAAAGTTTTACACCTGCACAGTTTTCAATTTTGATTGCAAGTGCAGTTTACCTATAAAATAAATTGTTTTCATAACAAAACAACACTTTATTGTCGGCAACAATATTGCCTTTCAGGCTGCAGATATATATATCAGTCATGGAATCTTGTCTGAATTACTTCACCTACAAATTTCTCTATTTTTATTTTTCTCTGTCTTTTCCGCGCCCCCATACACACAGCATGTAGAAAACAAGGTATGTGTTGATAGTTATATATATATATATATATATATATATATATATATATATACATGTTTATATCAATTTCAAAGTTTTGCACTTACTATATATATATATATATATATAGAGAGAGAGAGAGAGAGAGAGAAAGGGAGAGAGAAACAAGACTGTTTGTCGTGTTAATCATCTGAATGTTTCATTCTAAATTTAAACATATCTTATAGAAATCAGTATCAACTAATCCCAACTTACTTTTATATTTTCATTTACACAGTCAAGACAGTGGGAGATATACCGGAACAAGAGTAGATATTTATCTGTGCTTTCCCTGTATGTAATTGAGTTTTCGCTTCCTAAAGTCATTTTCATTGTTTTTTACTCCCACTATACTTTTGCATTTTAGTGACGTCATCGCCTTGTTTAGCCTGATCTGGTTAATGCATACATACATTTTCTCAAGTAATGTTATTATTTTATTTACTCCAGCTGATTCTTAATCAATTTAAACGTTATTTTTATTGGATACCCATATTTGAGTAGACACTCTGTTTATTTGTTAAAGAATATATTTATTGATTTATTTTTGCCTCCAGGCCCAAAAATTTAAGAAATCTTATTAAAGTGAAAAGACGCTTTCTCTCTTTTTGGAAGAAATAAAACGTCTTTAGACCCGATTTCACTATGGGGCAGCTTGTCGATCAAGTGAAGTTTGATCAGTGCATTTTTACATCAAAACTGTAGTCGATCTCGTTAATATAAACAACTAATGCGTTTAATGTGTACTATAGTAGTTCATGCTTTGAAGGTGATTCTTTCATTCTCTACCAATGAATATAAAGAAAACCACGGCACACAAAAATTGACACTACATATCAGTTACAATATATATTTTAGAAGATGTTTGTTGGAACTTATCTACCGACAAACGTCTACCTAGATGTATAAATAATTATCTGAAAAAAAAAACAAGGTTGAAGAAAGTGAAACCTCTTGGTATTCATACAAGCATCCTTTTGTAGAATAATTTCATAAATTCTGCAATAACCACCCTCACCTAATGTTAACGTTACTTTTAATAACTCTAAAACGAATTTCCCTTTATTAATTCTCATATTGAAGCTTATTTGTTTTCATTGAACATGGCTGATTCTAACCTAACGGAGAGTGAATCATTATATCATTAAACCTGCTCGGAATGAAAGGATGGAGAATATATTGCATCAGTTGCTATGCTGCTGTTAAAAAATTTGGTTTACTAAGAAATACTTGAAAATCTCTCTCGCCAAAATCTATCTTATATATTTAAATGCCCCCCATTCGTACATGCATTAAATATTGTTGACATTTCTTGTCATACTTGATAAAAAACAGAATCTTGATGAAATCGAAATAAGAATATGCAACATTTTAAGCCACATTCTGGCCTCTTTGTGTAGTAAATTTTCTTGTAGATTTCCTATATATATTTTCTTGGTAATTCTCCTGATGAGATTCCTTCTTTGTTGTCTGCAGTCCTGGGTATGACCGTAAACTGCATCCAGCAGCAAGGTCTCTGATTGGGAGGTTTTGATGAGCATGGAACCACATCTTAATTGCTGTTGTTCCCAGTTCCACATTGATCCCGAGTGGTAGCACTTGTTAGGATCCCAGCTATGAGTAAATAGTTAACCCCCAAACCGAGATCAAAATGCTATTTACCAACAAAACGTTTTTGAAGGAAAAATGTTACCTACAAAAATACGTTTTTGAAGGAAAAATGTTACCAAAAAAATACGTGAAGGAAGAAGATTATCTCAATGAATCCAACTTTACAACGAAGGTATATTCTATTCATAAAAATCTATTATAAAAATCTCGACAGCATTAAATGACCCATTGATGTTGATATGCCGTAAAAGAAAGCAAACCAAAGCAAACTTTTTTGTCTCGACTTTACAAAACCAAACGCAGTACTAGTTATATGTTAGATTTCAACAAAGTTGAAACGGATAGATGTAACCTTAAATTATCTGTTAATAGTTTATATTCTCTCACTTCAAATTTGATAGGAGCAAGTCCATTTTCCAGCCTCTTGCATTCTAGTTAACTTTGTTTGCTAATTATATAAATGCAAATCTATCGTTAAATTTTGTTTTCTTAATAAATGTACATTTATTGGAACGTGTCCTTTCCTTTTTTCTGTCTCATGTTTGTCACGCACCTTAACGGCTTTATTAACTTTCTTGGTATGCAATTATTAAAATAATCTTGCATTTGTTGCTGCAAGTCAAACAAAAATATTAATTTAATTGTGAAAAACAAATACTGTAATGCTTCTTTTCTTAGATAAAGATTGGTCGAAATGATTTAAAATTCAAAGCGACGTTTAACACAAAATTTTGAATGGATAATTCAGTAACAAGAAGAAACATTTAAAAAGTAGCTGTTAAGTTTAATTATACCGCAATTTGATGTAGAAGTTTGAATGCATTGTCTTAGGGATCTACATTAGAGGTGTATTATTTTTTCGACATTTCAGGCTTTTATACATGCAGTCATTACGTATATTGGAACTAAGTCTGATGACCTATAGGGACACATTCGGACACATGGAAACAATAAAAATCAAATAATATTGGTGCCTTGCCACATGGCTATACTCCAACGCATTCATCTTACAATCGCTGGTAGCTGAGATAAGTGCATATGCGGTCTAATTTAGTAGATTTTATGACGTCTTTCATGTAACAGATTGCATTAATCCTACAGTGATAGCTTGATTTTCTGTTACACTGTTTGATGTCTGTCCCTTATCTTTGATCAGAATCATATTAATTGACGGTTCACTGGTTTTGTTCTGTACGTATCATTTGCTTTCGTGAAATTTCACATTATTCTTTCTTTCGTGACAAACTCGGTTGTAGTTTTATCTCTACCTTCATATCTCTTTTCTTTTCTCTTCTCTCTTGTACACGTCTTATGGGTATATGCTTCTCTTTTAAATCAGACTACACCTTGTTATTAAGTCTCCACCTTCTTTGTTACTTGGTGTATCCTAAAAACATTATTCCTCGACCCGCCACACTTCAGTATTACGTCCTTTGATATTCGCTTCTACATTTCTTTTTCTCTGTCATATTATCACTTATTGTTGAAATGGCTTTTTTCCTCCAATTTTTTTCTTTTTACTCAAACTACTCTCAACTTCTTACTAATTTATCCTTTTCTTTTTTCGTTTTATCCTTCATAATTTCTGTACATACTTTACATTCTATGTTGTCTTGTACTTCATAAACTTGTTTTCCTCACGTCATTTTTTCTTCTCTTAGATTCAATGCTTTCTCAGGTTTGATGTGATTTGATAAGGCGAAATAATTTATGTGAATTGATCTCCGCACCTCTAATAAAAAATGAAAGAGAAAGAAAAACTATTAGAAAATGTCATACATTATTGGTATATAAATACTGACATAGCTAGAAAACACCTTAACTAATTTACAGAACATTGTTGTTTCTAAAGAAAGATTTTGCAATAATGTTTGTTTCAGGACAGAATGCATCGGGAAAGGCACTTGTAGTTAATTAACGTGTTATCAATTTTCTTAAATTTTCAATTGCAGTAGATAGACTAAACTATCGTCCGGTTCACACTCCACCCACGTCTATTGAATAGGTGTAGAGACTCATCCCTTGTTCCCTGTTTAGGATGTGGTTTCCGGCTTTCTCTTTTCCAATCTTTTCACTCTTTTCTTTTTTCTTTCTTTTTTTTCAGTTGGAGTAGATAGACTGAACTATCGCCCGGTTCACACTCCATCCACGTCTATTGAACAGGTGAAGAGGCTCATCCCTTGTTCCCTGTTTAGGATGTGGTTTCCGGCTTTCTCTTTTCCAATCTTTTCACTCCTACGTAGCCCCTTGCAAATCAGTGGCGTTACAGCCTTCCTCGGTGTGATTTGATGAAAAATCAAAATTAATCTTAACTCAACTTAATATTTCATAGGCTTTGCTGGATAATCATGCATAATATTACTGAACATTATCTGCTAAATTTGAAATTGATAGATAGTGAGATGTGATAACCGAAGGGCCATAGAAAGATAACACGGACTCGGATATAAGGTTGAATAGTATATTCTCGGAAAACGTAGTACAAAGGTAAAGGTAGACTAAAGAGTACTTTCCCTCGCAGGCGTCCTGACTCACTCATTCACTCACTCTGTGGTTACTACTCAGTGACAGTATTTAGCCACCTCCCCACGTAAGTCAAAATGTGACACAAGGTCTTTTTTTAATGTGGGACTTCCGGGCCATATAGCCCGGCCAAAATATGTGTCTGTCTTTCCCCAGTCGTGATTCTACCCTTCGGCGGAACCACGACTGGATTAGTGCTCTCTGCCCGAAGACAGAGAGCTGACAGTGTCAAAATTAGCAGAGGAAAGTCTATTACTCAGTGGCAGTATTTAGTCACCTCCCTGCGTAAGCTAAAATGGGACACAAGGTCTTTTTAATGTGGGTCGTCCGGGCCATATAGCCAGGCCAAAAATATTTGTCTATCATTCCTCAGTCGTGATTCTACCCTTCGGCGGAACCACGACTGGGTTAGTGTTCTCTGCTCGAAGATAGAGAGCTGACAGTATCAATAGTAGCAGAGGCAAGTCTACTATTCAGTGACTCCCACTCAGAGTTAGCAGCCATATTAGAAAAGTGTGGACGAGTCCATTTGTAGGTAGGTCCTCCCAATATGAGACTAGAACGAGAACATTTGGCATGTTATCTACATAACTATGGTGGACACACGGCTAATAGTAAGCGCACTGGGAACTCAATATTTTAGTGGTGTGATGTGTAATTATATTTATCGCGTCAGTTAGCATCACGATCTCGAGTCCCGTAACTCTCTCAGAGTCACATAGGCGCCACAGTACTGTAGATGCAGTAGAATTGATACATCTTGGACAAGACAGAAGTTTATAGAACCAAACTGTCCTGTTATTTACCCATAGCTGGGGGGATAAGAGATGTATTCATAACTTTTCCAATGGTTTTAGCACCTTATTGAATATAATGAATTCAACTGGAATTCGAACTCATCTCTCAGACCTCTCAGTCCAACCCTAACTTATTATTTCACCGTGTCTCGATAATTTACGTCACCATGGTAAAAACCAGGAACAAAAGAAGGGTAATCAGGAGAACAACAGATAGCAGTTGACGTTTCATTAGTGCAGTAAACTTAACTTTTCTCACGAAATTCAGCAATTATTTTCATCGTAATATAATTTTTGTGACGATTATTTGATAAAAATTTCAGACTAACGAATGATAACAAGTCTTGAATCTTTCCTATTTAACATTGCATATTATTACAATAAAATTCTTAGTCAAGTAATTTCGGCCAGTGTGTCAGATGCTGCTACCAAAACATGTTTATTACATTCTTGATCTCCGTTTTAAGAGAGATACACAACACCTTTGTGGAAGTGTTTGTTTCCATATTCCTATGTCCAAAGTTTTTTCTCGCTCATCCACGCAGCTATATTGACAGGGCTTACTTCTCTAAATCACAAATTACAACGGGTCATTCCCGTATTTCCAAGTCAGACTCTCAATTCTTGTGTGAAATTGAGGTAATCTTTATTACGTCATATCAGTACACGTTCGTTATTAGTTAAATGGTATTTGGCGCAATTTTGATTGATATTAATATTAAAATAAATCTTGTACTAAAAATCCGAACGAAAATATAAAAATTACTAGGCAGAAGAGTAACACGATTATTTTCTATTTCAGAACATAATGAACGCCGGAGAATCAAGGCGAATGAGGCAATAATCTACTTGGAGAGTTTGTGCAAATCGATGACAGAAAACGGACTGTAAGTTGTCCGAATTACGATGAGGAAAGAAACAAGTCGTTTTCAAGAGCTATGATCAATCACACACTTCCTGAAAATATATTTGTAGAGTAAATAATAATAATAATAATAATAATAATAATAATAATAATAATAATAATAATAATAATAAAAATAATAAAATTCCTGCATGGATGACCAAAGGAATTACATTTCTTCTACCCAAGAATGGTGACACAAACAACCCGAAAAACTACAGACCAATTACATGTCTTCCGACAATATATAAACTACTAACATCTATTTTAACAAAACAGACATATTTATTCTTAGAAAGAAATGACATGATACCGCTTGAACAAAAAGGGTGCAAACGTGGCTGTTATAGTTGTAAAGACCAATTGCTAATTAACAAAATGATCCTGGAAAACTGCTACAGTACAAAGAAAAATCTTAGTACTGCCTGGATAGACTACCGAAAGGCATTCGATAGTGTGCCACATTACTGGATTTTAAAGACTTTAAATATATACAAGATATCGCCCGTCATCATCAATTTCATCAAACAGTGCATGTCTATATGGAAAACAACCCTTTACCTCAATCATATAAATGGAACCTATAAGTCTGATGAAATAAACATCAAAAGAGGTATATTTCAAGGTGATTCTTTATCTCCCTTACTATTCTGCATATCATTAATAGCACTAACCAGTCAACTTAATAAGACAGAATGTGGTTATAAAATAGGCCAAAAGAAAATAAGCCATCTATTTTACATGGATGACTTAAAGTTATATGCTAAGAATGATAATGAGCTGGAAGGTCTTCTGCAAACTGTAAAATGCTTCAGCGAAGACATTGGAATGAAATTTAATTTGAATAAATGTGCTACAGCTACAGTTTTACGTGGATCAATACAAGAAACATCCTCAATTAGCCTAGATCCTGCTGTAACAATAAAAGAATTGAAACCAGAAGAAGCTTATAAATACCTAGGTGTAAATGAGAGCGAAAACATTCACCATAAAAAAATGAAAGAAATAGTGCGTAAAGAGTACTATAGAAGGCTACGAATGATATTAAAAACTGAATTAAATTCACAGAACAGAGTTATGGCCATAACTTGCAATCCCAGTTGTCCAATATAGCTTCAACATCTTAAACTGGACTCTAAACGACATCAGGCGAATGGATGCTAAAACAAGAAAGCTTCTTTCTAAGCATAAGATGCATCATCCAAAGGCTGATGTAGACACTTTATACATACCCCGAAAAGAAGGTGGAAGGGGTCTTATTCAGCTGGAATTGTCATACAAGACAACAATTATTGGCTTACTAACATACATAGACACAACAAAGGATTGGATGATACAATTACTAAGGCAACATGAAGAAAGAAAGAAAAAATATTCAATAATAAAAGAAGGCAGTAAATATAAACAAGAATTACAGTTAGTAGATTCTGTAGAACAGCAAAACAGAAGCCAAGAACCAACTATTGCGGCAAAAAATATGAAAATGAAAGCCAAAGATAAAGCTCTTGAAAAGATGAAACAGCGCTGGCAAGACAAACCTCTGCATGGCCAATATCCAGTACGTGCCAATAAATCCAATGTTGATAAAGTCTGAGACGGAAGGCTTTATTCTTGCAGCGCAAGACCAAAGTCTTTTCACTAGAAACTTTCAGGCAAATATTTTATATAATACTGTGGATCCAGGTTTAGTGATAAACACCAAGAAACAATGTAGGTTTTGCGATAAACACCAAGAAACAATAGGCCATCTAATCTCAGGCTGTTATGTACTATGAACTTGCCCCAAATGAATATAAAAATCACCACGATAGAGTGGGACAATATTTACATTAGACAATGTGCAAACACTATGGACAATATATAAACAAACACTGGTATGAACATCACCCAGCACCGATTACAGAAATAGACGATATCACCAATCTATGGGATTACACCATCTACACAGACAGAAAAGCAAATAGGCCAGACACTATTGTTAAAAATCAAAAAGAAAAAACTCGCTCATTAATTGATATGGCTAGTTCAGCGGATTGTACCATACCAACCAAGGAATTCGAAAAACTGTCAAAATATAAAATCCTGGAATTTGAAATAGAAAAACATGTGGAAATTGAAAACACGTATCATACCAGTGATAGTGGGTGCACTTGGAAAGATAAAAAATGGAACAAAATCACATTGAAAGAATCCTTTGAATACCAAGCTTAAAAGATATACAAAAATGTCTTGTTAAGTACAGCCCACACACAAAGGCGAACTGTGTCTATCTAACGCTAGGGAATGTTAGGGAGGTATAAAAAACATGAAATGGAACCATCACAACACACCACGACCTGCTTTAGGTTTTCCTTCAGATTTGGTAGGTAGTGCGACTAGAGCAGAAAACGAATTATAATGAAAAATTACATAATAATAATAATACTGAAATTATTTATTTGAAAATATAAGATTTTTGTTCAGTGATAACGTAATGAATTAGATTTAATAAGAAAACACAAGAGCATAAAATTGAGTTAAAATCTACTCAGATGACTTTTCTATGTATTGCTTTCTAAGCATTAAGTATAATGCAATGCATAGTAAAGTCATTTTCGGTTATATTTTTATGAAAATATATAAGCTAATAAAAACACTGCCCAAATAAGAGCATTAAATATTAAAAAATAAATAAAAACATACCTTTCAATTTCATTACTTTATATTATGAGACTCCTATTCGGTTTTCAGTGGTTCAGATAATTATCATATCCTCGTTCTAGCCTTAGATGTGGCCAGAAGCTTATATATTAATGATTTGTTTTTGTGATTTAGATAGGTCTAATAAATATACGACTATTTTTAGTCCCCTATTTATCACGGTGAATGCAACAACACTTTAATATATTAGATAACACGAGCAAAAAAAAAAAAATAGTGGTACATATTTTTGATAAGATATTTGAAAAAGTTTTCGTAAATTTGCCTTCTCATTAAATTTCACTGTCAGCTACCAGACAGTAAAATGTCTGTTTTTCATTTGATTACTGAAGTCGACGTCTCTTAACAAAATGATTCTGTTTATCTATAAGTGTTGTTCAATTGGAATATATATGTGTACTGAACGAATTTCTTTAGTTTAAATCCTGCTATCTCTGTCGAGTTTTCTTTTTGTGGCTCAGGTTCAGTCAGTAAACATACATCTTGTATGCATATAATGATAATATACACGCTAAATTTGCTTCCCTCCGAGCACCTGTATCTCAGAGGTAGAATCGCCGACTGACGCTAATTAGGTCGAGTTTCAATCTTGGGTAAAAAGCAATCGGCTGTGTGAACGTACTATGAGCTGCCATACAGCGAAAAAGATCTGTCTGCGGATGACTATATATGATATATATTCTAACCATATACTGTTAAACATAAAAGACAATGAATGTCTATTATGTTTAATCATGAGCCCTTCTAAACATCGTATTTTGGCATTAATTTTAGGTGAAAATTAAAACAAAAATTCTCCAGAATTTGAATATTTTTTAAGTTGTTTCCAGGCTTTGGTCTCACATGAGCTATCTTCAGAGAGCTTACAGGGATGTTAACATAAAAATATCCACCATCAAAGATGAATTTTTCTTGTGTTGACATAAAACTTTGCTAAGAAACGATAACAGTTACCAAATAGGAAACGCACTTCGTAAATTTGTAATGCGGTTCTATGAATTAAATTATAACTAGCATTAAACGTGATTTTATTAAGTGTGGGTTGTTTTGAATTAATGTAGATGGCCTACTATATCTGAAGTTTCTTTTTACTGTGTGTTTGAGTGAGTATTATTGTATTGTTGACTAAAATCTGTCTGATATTACCTACATGGCTATGTTTTTCTAAGAAATGTTGTTTAATTTAACACTGATCAGAAAGGTGACAGTTAAGTCTACGAGAGAGCGTAGTTGTAGAAAAACTAATAAATGTAATGGGTTTATTATTAGTACCAGAGAGACAATCTCTAAACGCGCATGTATTAATTGGTTTTCTGTAGAATATATATATATATATATATATATATATATATAGTCATCCGCAGACAGTTCTGTTTCGCTGTATCGCAGCTCATCAGTACAGTTAAACATACGATTGCTTTTTATCCAGGATTGAAACCCGACCAAATTGCGTCAGTCGGCGATTCTACCTCTGATTTACGGGCGCTCGGTAGAAGGAGAATGTATATTATCATTATACACGCCCAATAGCTGAGAGTGTTCTAATTCATTGCTGAATGCGTATGCCAGAGTAGCTACTGTTTTGTCAAAGTCTACTTTTCTTCTAGAGTGCTCAGTCAGGGTATGAGAGCGTAAATTTCTTATTACAATGGTTTTAAAATGATAATGTTACTACACAAAAATTTTCATGTTTCAGAGCAATACTCTTCTTCTTCAGGATATATGTTAAAATAACTACTTCTTCAGGTGATCTGTTAAAATAAATGGTGAAAACGAAACATAATCAAACATATCACCTGAAGAAGAACAGTATTTTCTCAAACGTAGCAATCTTTGTTAAGTGATATTATGCTTTTATAAACAATTGTAATAGAATTACAATATTAAGCTCTACTCTGTGTCGAGCACTCTTTATGAAAATAAATACTTGAACAGTTGGTTTTAATCTAATATATATATATATATATATATATATATATATATATATAACATTGAGATATTATACAGTTTCATGTGTAAGACGTATTTTACAGCAGGAAAAAAGCTGCTCGTCAGACCCAAAAGATACAGCAGTTAATAATAATATTATTATTATTATAATAATATTATTATTAACTGCTGTATCTTTTGGGTCTGACGAGCAGTTTTTTTCCTGTTGTGAAAAACGTATTATCCATAAAATTGTAGAATATTTAAATTCTTTTCGAATTTTTTTTCCAAATTATCTCTGTTAAATCAAATAAATATATTTAACATTGAGTTCTTCTGAGTTCGTCTCTATCGGAATGTACCGGACTCCGTTACATAGAGAGAGAGAGAGAGAGAGAGAGAGAGAGAGAGAGACAGACAGACAGACAGACAGACAGACAGACAGACTGAGAGAGAGACTGAGAGAGAGAGACAAGGGGAAAAGAAAATATATTTTAGGCAACGCGTTTCGCTTTCTGATGAAAATTATTAAGGCAATTTCAAGGATTTTATTTTGTATCAAGTATTTATAAACAAGACCAAAAATATTATTCTTTGTTTAGTCCAAAATTTGAATCTAAATTTACAAGGAAAAATCATTAACAACATTTACTCACTTTTATTTATTAAACAGTGAATGTTGTTAAATGTCTCCCTACATAGTTTACCTGATGAATATTTTTGAGCTTTCTGAAATTTATGAATTTTCCAAAACCGGTAACAATTTTACTCATGTATATAAATTCATTTTACAATATACAATCCTTTCGTGTACATTGATAAAATCTCGAGCCGACTAAATTTGTCGGCTATGATAATTTTTATTCGTATACATATTGTCCTTTTACAGGCATCTGAAATTTACGCTCACATACCGAAAGAGATTCTGTTTGGCGAGCTCGTGCAAAGCAAGCATCCTCAAATCAAACCACGGAAACGCTTTACTTACAATGTTAGAGACACGATTAGAAAGGTACTAAAACCTGGGAACATCTGGCCTCATAGATGGAAGCATATGGAGATCTGATTGCCGTTGGTGACGAAGAATTGGAAAACAACAGTGTCGCTTACAATGAGCTGTAAATAGATCGTATATAAATATGTATGGAAGAGCTCAAAGTTAATGCCGATAGAAGGTCAATAGAATGCCTGTCGTGTGATGGATTTACCTGTGGTGCTTCTCCTCAGCTTTGTGTAAATAGAATCGCCCTCATCTACGAAGGGAATAACCAGTAAGACTGTTTGTGCATAATGTATACCTGTGATTTTACCATTCAGTAGATTGGCATCACAAAACTAAACATCTGAATAATCAGTAGATTCACCTGTACAAAATTTGAAATGGCTTGAAAGTCACTTGTAGGTCTAATGAGGCATTTAAGTTAACATAATCAACACGGAAACTTTTTTGTATCATTTTACCTCAAGCAAGGCAGTTTTCCTGCCACTGCTGCTCAGTGGATTACATAGGGGAAAGTGATTCAAGAAAGGGGTTAATAATAGGGGATGTCAGAGTAAAGTTAATAGACGGATGAGAATATCGGGGTAATGGGGGTGGATTGGAGTTTGATAGAAAGGATGCGAGTTTCTGAGATAGGAGATGTCTATTGATCTTACATTTAAATTCCTGGACATTGTAGCTGAAGGGGAAGCAAGTATATGGAAAAGAATTCAACAAGGCGGGAAGTGCGAAAAAAATGATGTTAGAGTAGAAATTGCAGTTACATTTTATTGGTTTCACTGCAAAAAGTTGAGACCTAGTTGCTAGTCTAGCAGCTCGTGTAAATTTATGCATAGGGGACACTAGTGAGCTAAGTTCATTGAAGGAGAAACCATGAAAGTAATTGTAGAAGAGGCACAGGGAAACCACGTCAAGCCGGTGAGAGAGCGACTGCAGCCGAGCTGCCATGTCGGTATCGATCACATTACAGATTCTCCATTGAATTTTTTCAAGAACACCGAGGTGAATATCAGGGGCACTCGACTAGAGGTGGCAGCAATATTCAATACACAGGCAGATGGTAGAATTGTATAGATATATGATGGATTCAGACGTGAAAGACTTTCTGGCTCTGCACAGTGAACCGACCTTCTTAGTAGTGGATTCGATATAGTCATTCTATCCCTAAAATATTGGTTTGTGAGTTACGAATATTTCTTAGTTTCTTACTCAGTTATGTGACATCCTGAACATACATACCACCATGTATATGCAAATATAATTCATGCGAAAGATGGGGGAGGGGTTCAAAACAAAGAATGACATGACAGACCTGCGAGTGATCAAGCACACAGACGATTCATTAAGGGTTCTATATAAAATAAAATATATAAACTGATAAAGAAAGCTAAACATACCATTTAGATTGTCAGCATAGAAGACATTAAGAAAAAATCTGCAATATTAAATTCAGAACTAATATCCAAAAACTATAAAGGCTGAATCTGATAAAAAGGAGGATATATATATTTTTATGACTTTAGTCGTTATTTTTCATGGATACTCATATATGAAGAGATGACCATTTATCTATTAAACAGTACATTCATATATTTTCGTCTAATGGCCTGAAACTTCGAGAAATCTTATTTAAATTAGTTTGAAAGTGTTCTTTAAGTCAAATTTAAGTCCAATTTCTCTAAATTTTCATACCTGTTAAGTTGCTATCCGAACCTAAGTAGAGTAACTTTTTAAGATAATGAATCTTTATTCTCATATTTGAGTAGACCATCCGTTTAATGCATTTGCATTTATTTTGGTCTATCGGCCTTAATATTAGAGACATCTTCTAACAGTAAAACATGCTATAAAAATAAGCTGTTATAAATAGAGCGTATACTTAAATATGAGTATCCACGAAAATAACGGTTACAGTCATAAAAATCTCTCGGATTGCTAAAGGAAAATCGTTACTTTAATGTCTATATGGTGCTTCAATAACTTGAACCGATTTTAAAAAAAGAATTGTTTATCCGTCCAATGAATCTTTCTTCAATTTCTTTCAGATTTAACAACTTCAGTTTTTGACAATTTTAATCATCGAGAGACTGACAATCGAACGACTTGTTTTTGAAGTCTATTACGAAAATGGACGTTCAAACAAGTGTAGTTCCCAGCTCGTATCATCTCTCGAAACTGTGATCTCAACTGACCACAATTATCGTGCGACTTGACGTCTTTCTTCCTTTGGGGTCAACTCAAAAGTAAGGTCTGTACTAAGAAGCCAACAAGGCCAACAACAATTGAACAGTTGAAAGATGGGCTAATAAGATATATTGGTGAGGTCGAAGTGCAACTAAGCAGGGACATCCCAAAAATTTGGATCATTGAGTTGAGATGTGCTGCCGAAAACTGAACG
>JBBBDQ010000390.1:412500-472500 GCA_037127315.1 Ascarosepion bandense | reverse complement strand
AACAAAGGGCACTCACGAAAGGATATTTATTTAAGTGAAAGCAAATAAACATAAACCAGGTGATAAATCTGCCTCACCAGAGAGAGACGGCTCTTTCTCTTTCTTTCTTTCTTGTTTACCTTTTCTCTCCTTTTCTTCTCGGAGAGGCGATGAGGACCGACTTGGGTTGACATATCGGCTGGCGGACAAAAGTACCACCCAAGTGATAAGATGAATTATAATTAGCGCTGGAATGTGAGTGTACAAAATCAACAACCCTTTGTCTCTGATTTTTCAGACCACTACACGTTGGCACAAAATCGTAACGGGTGATTAAAACCAAATACACAAAATTGATGTTATACTTTTGGGGAAAAATACACTGATTTTTCAGCAGCCCCACCCGCCAGATCGAACGATTTTCAACAAAAAGGCGTACGGATTTGAAAAGAAAAAAGATCCTCTCGTGTCGTAGTGAAGAAAAGGTACAGCCTAGGACGTTAAGATGCGAAAATCCCCTCCTCACTCTAACTGGTCCGTCCACCGCTGCTAAGCAGAGAGAAAAGGAAAGGGTAGCATAAGGAGAAATCGACTGTCTTACTTCTAGTGAGGGTTAGACATAGTAGCAGGCCGTAATTTGTGGACATTAAGAAAAACGTTGTATTGTGTATTTTATGTTTGATTAATTCATTTTCTCTATTGCTGTGCAAAGTGTTACAAACTATAATCAATATTTCACATAGACTGGCTTTTCTGCTCTGTATCTTATTTGTTTTTCCCTATTCCAGAATTGTATATCCACCCCGCCTCTTCTTTTGCAGTTGTCACCGATTAGGACACAAGACGATGTTTTCCGAGCTCTCAGCTCACCTTGAGAGCAGAAATCACAAGGTGGCAAGGGGAGTGAGAGATTCGACAGTACATCAACACTTTCGATCATACGGTGACAGAACGGCATGCGACCTTCTGCAGCCTCAGGTGCAGTTAACTTACGGTCAATTGACGCACACAATACACATCTACACAAGCCTGGGGCTGGGGGCACTGGAGATGGAACACAAATCTTTTCATTCTATTTAGAAAAATTTTCCAAGATTACGTGAGTTTAGAAATGTAATTATCAGTATTTTTTTCTTATTGCCTCTGCACTTTTCTTTTATTGAATACTATCCAATCTTTGATTGCTATCACGCTATCAATTTTTGTGAAGTTTGCGAAATGGTATCCCGTTGTTTTTCAAATAAATTATCATTTCTTTTATACTGCTTACACAGAATTTAACTTAGTCTACCAATCTATATGACCAATTACCTAATAGATGAAATAGATTCATATATTTCTCAATGCAATTTGTGCAAAAGTGACAGCAACCGGTCAGTCAGGAATTTAAACTCTGTTATTAGATTCTAATTGCAGCACCTATACACTTTAAACGAAGCATAATAGCGTATATGGATGAGATAAATAATTATTACTATCTTAGTCTGTTAATATCTCTCTTACGCTGTTGATATCTATCTATCTATCTATCTATCTATCTATCTATCTATCTATCTATCTATCTATCTATCCCTATTTAAGATTGTTCGTGGTAGAGTTTTACGCTCGCAATATGGTAATGGTTATACATGAAAATCTATTTTTCTATCAACATTTTTAAAATATTTAATTTATTAGGTGATAACCGATTAACACATTTTAAAAGAATGCAATACTCAAATTTCTCCTTCGGTTAAAATTTGACAGTTGATGCAAAGCAAAAACAACGAGTATTCTCTAGCCAGAATAAAATCTGCGCCTAAAGTAGGCCGGAAGATGAGTTGATTACAAGATTCTGTCAGAAACGTCAAAGATTAAAGCAAACGTCCTTTTTTTTCTTTTTAATCATATCATTCTAAGCAAGGCGGTAACGCCACTGATGCGCAGGGGGCAACGTAAGAGTAAGAAGATTGGAAAAGAGAAAACCGGAAACCACATCCTAAACAGGGAACAAGGGATGAGGCACATCACCTGTTCAATAGACGTGGATGGAATGTGAAGCGGGCGATAGTTTAGTCTATCTACTCCAATTGAAAAGAAAAAGAGTAAAAGAATGGAAAAGAGTAAAAGACTGGAAAGAGAAAACCGGAAGTCACATCCTAAAGAGGGAACAAGTGATGAGCCTCTACACCTGTTGAATAGACGGGGGTGGAGTGTGAACCGGGCGATAGTTTAGTCTATCTACTCCAATTGAAATGAAGAAGAGTAAAAGAATGGAAAAGAGTAAAAGACTGGAAAGAGAAAACCGGAAGTCATATCCTAAACAGGGAACAAGTGATGAGTCTCTACCCCTGTTGAATAGACGTGGGTGGAGTGTGAACCGGGCGATAGTTTAGTCTATCTACTCCAATTGAAAAGAAAAAGAGTAAAAGAATGGAAAAGAGTAAAAGATTGGAAAGAGAAAACCGGAAGTCACATCCTAAACAGGGAACAAATGATGAGCCTCTACACCTGTTGAATAGACGTGGGTGGAGTGTGAACCGGTCCATAGTTTAGTCTATCTAGTCCAATTGAAAAGAAAAAGAGTAAAAGAATGGAAAAGAGTAAAAGATTGGAAAGAGAAAACCGGAAGTCACATCCTAAACAGGGAACAAGTGATGAGCCTCTACACCTGTTGAATAGACGTGGGTGGAGTGTGAACCGGGCGATAGTTTAGTCTATCTACTCCAATTGAAAAAAAGAGTAAAAGAATGGAAAAGAGTAAAAGATTTGAAAAAAGAAAACCAGAAACCACATCCTAAACAGGGAACAAGGGATGAGCCACTTCACCTGTTCAATAGATGTGGGTGGGGTGTGAACCGGGCGATAGTTTAGTCTATCTACTTCAATTGAAAAAAAAAAAAGAAAAGAATGAAAAGATTGGATAAGTGAAAGCCGGAAACCACATCCTAAACAGGTAACAAGGGATGAGCAGCTATACCTGTTAAATAGACGTTGTTGGAGTGTGAACCGGGCGATAGTTTAGTCTATCTACTCCAATTGAAAAAAAAGAGTAAAAGAATGGAAAAGATTAAAAGATTGGAAAAGGGAAACCCGGAAACCACATCCTAAACAGGGGACAAGGGATGAGCCTCTACACCTGTTGAATAGACGTGGGTGGAGTGTGAACCGGGCGATAGTTTAGTCTAAAGAATACCTGAGTCATGAAAATATATTATTTCTTTCATTCAAAAATATTCTGGTTATCTGGGATCTTACAATCGTTTTATATGCAAATTTGCTAAAACTTTCATTCTTATTAATGCATAATATCATGAATAACAAGAATAAAGACGATTTCCGTTTTCAAGGATATCGGAGATACCATCACTGGCTTATCAAGATGACGACCAGAGGCTCGTACATATACATATGATGCTTATGGATATTTATAGATTTTGGGAATGTACCAATCTCGATATATAAAATATTTGTCCAGAAGAACAATCTTTCAGCTCACCCCCGTGTGTGTGTGTGTGTGTATATATATATATATATATATATATATATATATATATATATATATATATATATACTATAGTCATCGCAGACAGATCTGTTTCACTGTATTACAGCTCATGAGTATGGCTTAGACTCCGGTCGCTTCCTGACCTAGGATCGAAACCCGACTGAATTGGTGTCAGTGTCCAGTAGAAGAAGGCAGACTTTTTTTAGCGCGTATAAACACGCCCAATAGCTAGAGTGCTCCAATTCATTATCGAATGAGAGGTGCGTAAATGCCGGAGTATCTACTGTTTACAAAGTCTACCACTCTTCCAGAGTGCTCAAACAGGGTGTGAGAGCGTAAATACTATAGTCATCCTCAGACAGATCTGTTTCGCTGTATTACAGCTCATCAGTACTGCTTAGACTCCGGTCATATATATATATATATATATATATATATATATATATATATATATATATTAAAATTTAGAACTTGAACAAATTACAATCTACAACAAAGTGTACATTTTGTTTCGACATTGAAAGGACAATGTATCATCAGGTAGTAAACATTATTTTTTGAAGATAGATGGAAGATTAACTTCCTTATATTGGTAAATATTTGCATGCGAGGTAAAGTGGTTAGGGAATATGAGAAACCAGAATGGGGGATTGTAAAGGGACATTGAGGACCCAAACACCGGGTCATCAAAGACTGTCAGTCAGTTAAGTGCCATACGTGATACAAGCTTGGGCGATCATGTCTCGAAAGAGACATGAGAGACTGGGTAAAAGATTATCCCGCAGTAGGTTGCCATTGCTTTCTGCGATAGACTGGTTGCCGATCAAGGCTATAAAACCCAATCTCTCCTGTTATTTAACCCATAACTGGAAGAAATAGACGGATTAATACCTTTCCCAAGGATATTTACGCGTTAGTGAAGGCAATGAATTCAGCTGGAATTCGAACTCGGCTCCCCAAATCATCGGTCCGAGCCGATATCCAATGCGCCACACCGCATATTAAAGACTGTATAATACAATAATTTACCACTTACTTTTAAACCTTGCGACTTTCTTTGATACTTTCAGCATGTCTCTTTTTTTAGTTCTATCTTTCTCTTTCGTTTTCCACTTTTTTTGCTCTTTATTTCCTCTTTATATCGACCGTTCTAGTTTCTCATTTTCCTTAACCCCTTTACCTCGCATACAAAAATTTACCAATATAAGAAAGTGAATCTTCCATTTCCCTTAAAAAAAAATAGCGTTTATACCCGATGGGACAGTGTCCTTTCAATGTCGAAACAAAATGTACACTTTGTAACAGAATGTAATTTGTACATGTTCTAAATTATAATTAATAATAAATACTCATAGCACTATTTCTATATTGAGCATTGTTTTAAATTAATGTTTTGAACGTTGTTAATAGTTTCTTCGTTCCTTATTGACTTGGATATATATATATATATATATATATATATATATATATATATATATATATATAAATTAAATTAAATTTTTTCAAAGATGTTGAATGCACATTTCGACATGAAATTCCTGAAGAGGATAACATGTCACCTCAGCAACAAATGCTATCCCGAAACTGGAGATAATTTGAAGTAAAGTATGTCTATTTTCTCTTCTCAACTCATAGATAGTATTGTAAAAAAAATATAAAATAAAAAAAGGGAAAAAAATGGTATCGTCTACGTTCACAAAAAGGGGAAGAGGACAGTAAAGTAAACTGAACAGACGGCGTGTTGAAATGATATTAGGTTAAACAAAACGAAAAGGAGGTGGGAGCTAAAAGAGATAAAGGAACGGAGGGGAAAAAGAAGAGAAAGAAAAATGTTCTTATTACAGACGCTAGATACATTCAAATAAACCTAACTTCCTAAAAACGTTGAAGTATTTGAAAAAAGACCTTTTATTTAAAAAGGTATATTTAGGGGAAAAAATTAATATTAATTTAAAGGGAATAAAAAGATATGAGATTTAAAATTTAAATTTTAAAATAGGTAAAATTTAAATTTTAAATCTCATATCTTTTTATTCCCTTTAAATTAATATTAAAGAAAACGTAATGTAAGTGGGTTAGGTGAGAGAAAATGAGTGAGAGAGAGAAAGAAAGAGAGAGAGAGAGAGCGTTAAAAAGAATCGTAGGGTCTGTAACCTAACTGTTAGACGAATGTATCTTCGAACTTTTGTTGACATGACTACGCGTGTCATCTGATTATATGTTGCGTGTATATATGATTATGTATGAATATGTGTATGTGTTGCTTTTCTTAAATTTTCTCTTTCAAGGGAGCGACTGTTACTCCTATTCGTTTTTTTTGGTCTTTGTGAATCTCATTCGAGTAAAGTCCTTTGTAAAATAAAGACGGAAGCTGATGATGGTTCGCCTGAAATAGGCCGACACCCCCGATTCACCATGAAATAATGTCTCTACCTTAATTTTTCTTATATATATATATATAAAAATATGGTACTGATCAATATGTATTTATTTATATATTTCCAGTGTGTTTATTGCACTTTGTAGTTTAATAATTTATAGAAATAAAATATTTATCTGCATTTATTTATGAAATATTTATCTGCATTTCAACTTGGTTCGGACCATAATTGATTCACGACAAAACCTCAAAATTTGTGTCATGGACATAAAAATAGCCTCATCAGATCGACACTTTTATACGGATGCCCGGCATATTTGCAAACCCGTTCTGATATATCTATACACTCTGATGCATAAAACCGGTTTCCCAGATTGAGCGTTTAAAATAGCTTTGAGTGAATGAAGCCTGTGTGTCTTGGCGAAGATCACATTTCTTTGGACCTTGTGCCCCGGCACTAAAGAATCAAAAAACAAAGATCTGTAACAAATAATCACATCATTTCAATAGCAGTAACCGATAAAATGGTTATCGCATTGAACTGTAAGATAAAAAAATGACATAATCATTATATCGCTCAACACTTATTCAGATAAAAGGATAGGAAGGGCCACTCATCAATAAAGTAAAGGGCAATAACTTCTACTATCCTAAAAAAAACCTATTTTACTATGAGTTAATTTAAGAGAAACTGTTTACATCTTTTAACTGTCTGTTCGATTGATGAATATCGACCTTTTTCTCATGGGAAAACGTCTATTATTATTATTATTATTATTATTATTATTATTATTATTATTACTATTTATGTAATAAATTTAATCTGGTGCCGATCCATGGCCTTATTAACCGGTACATATTTGTTTATGTAAAGTGAATAAATATTTTGATTATATTGAATTTCAATATGCACTAAAAGAAGCTAAATAGAGACCGGCGATGCATGAACTCACATACACAATAGATAGGAATGCAAACGCTTGAAAAAGAAGCAAGCTAGTATTTGATGGTAAGTAATCTAATATGTGCATAATCTATAGATCTTTCTTGTCTATTGACATTTAATGAAGAATTAAAGTAGATTATGTTGCATGCACTTAAATGACCGACACAAAGTTTTTGTTGTCTTAAAAGGATATAAAGGATATAAATAGGAACGAAAAGATTGACTTGCATGATTCTCTGTAAAATTAAAAGCATTTTTTTTTTTTTTTGCCGGTTGAATTTTTATATAAATTTGCTTCTATAACTATTTTTATGGTTTTCCGAGGATTTCGGTATGCTGATTGCGGACACGGAAAGGAAACTACAAGACCTCATACAGAAAGTAGCAGTGGAGAGTGACAAGAAGGGACTATAAATAAACTTTAAGAAAACTGAGTGCATGGTCATCAGCAAAAGATACAACCCAAAATGCCAAATACAGGTGGGGGATAACAGAATCAAGCAAGTACAAAAATTTAAGTACCTAGTAAGTGTTCTAACAGAAGATGAAAAGTGCGACACGGAGAACCGAAGGCGAATTGGCATGGCAAAGGACGCGTTCCAAAAGTGAGCAAAATACTAACACACAGGAAATCTCAATAGAAACGAAGAAAAGAGTGTTAGACTGCTACGTGATGTCAGTTCTTCAATACGGCAGTGAATGCTGGAGAATATCATCGAAAATGAGGACAAAACTGGAGGCGGCCGAAATGTGATTCTACAGAAGGATGCTACGGATATCGTGGACTGAGCATACAAGCAACGAGGAGGTGTTGGAAAGAATGGCAACAAAAAGGAAATTAATACTGAGCATCAGGAAGAGACAACTGAAGTTCCTGGGACATGCAATGAAGAAAGAAAGACTGGAGAACCTGGTACTGACTGGTCAAATAGAAGGAAGGAGAGACAGAGGAAGGCAGCGGATAACATATTTGCAGGGTCTGATCAGGTAGATGACGGAACGGGGGTTGCCAGGAGTAAGAGGCTCAGACATACTAAGAGCCACAAGGAATAGGGAGACGTGGAGAACAATTATCGCCTACGTCCTGAAGGGACAGGGCGCATAGAAGAAGAAGAATTTAATGAAAGTATAATCTGATATGCAATTGTTGAATTTAAATCTATTAGAATGATATACATCTTACAATTGCATGCAAGGACTTCTTACTGACAATAATTAGATCACTTTAAGTTTCCATTTGCTTTATTTTTTGTTTTTCTTTTCTTGAAATATGTTTCACTTCTGTTCGTTAACACCATTTTTACTTTGTAATCTTTATGCTAAATTGATGATTTTTTTTCATATATTGTTTTTGTTTGTGTTATTTTGCCATATTTCTCTTGTTTCCTTCTTTTTTTATTGGAAACTGTCAAATATATCTATTGGTCATTTCTGAAAATTGAACTTAACCCCGGCCAATTACTCGACAATGATATGTAAACATCAATCAACGTACCTTCGCAAGATTCATAAATTTTTGAATTCCCTCTAACAAGTTTATCTAGGAATTGCCTTAACATACAGAGTGCGATAGGTAAATTGATTCAGTTTTATATTTCTAATTTCGTACATATGCGTTGTTGTTGTTTAATTTATTTTGTCGACTAGTACAGTATATTAGGGTCACTTGGAAACCGACTGTGAGAAAGAAGAGCCTCAGAAATTTGAAGATGACATGCTCTACTGCTGAGTAGTCGTATCGGATGCTCTAATTTGAACATTCCAAAATTTTTGAGTGCCAATCGGAGGACAGTGCAGGGGAAAATTTGGATGAGTCTAATTGTGATTACAAATGTACGACACTCAGAAAAATCACTCTGATCGTTACGATAAGAAAATAATTCCCAAATTTATTGGTAAGGCTCACAAACTCGACGCGGAGGCCAAAATTACAATGGTAGTTCTGTCCTTAGTTAAGAGGGTTGTGTCTGGCGACATGATTCCTCATAATGAGAAGAACACGGTAATGGTTGTCAGAGAATTTCTACGACCAACTCACCCCATACACCTGGCTACCTAATTCCCCAGACAGCAAACCCTTAAATATTATATGTTGGTTGCAAACGAGCAAGAGACAAAGTACTTTTCACCGATGAACTGGAGGCAAGAATTAAGACAAACATTTCCAAGCTTAATCAAGGAATCCGTTCAGAAGGATTGCAGGAGAATCCAAAGTCATCTGAAGGTCTTGGTTTAATCCGATGGTGATTTTATTGAATAAAATTACTCTTTAGCATTGTCAAGTTATTTTTATACAGTTTTGGTAAACATATCTCTTAAAATGAGATGCCAGCTTTATTTTCATTTATACATAATTTAAATGACAATTTATCTGTCGTATCCTATATATATGCATAAATTAAGTTATAGATCTAAGATAGAAATCAGATACGTAATTCCGATAAATCATTGCTAATGCGGCCCCATTGATCCTATCCAGTAAATGAATTAATAGTCATTAATTGAATAAAATGAGAGTAATAACTCTTACATGTAAGATAGATTGCAAAATGTGTAGTTAATGTGCGCTCTCAGTCAGTTATACAGCAGACATCAGGTCATGAAACTGACAAGATATATGACTAAGGAAATTGAATTTTTGATTGTCTAACGGTCATTAGTGAGAACTGAACAAAATCGGTAATCGTTTATTCTATGAGGATAAAAGAAAACATATTTTCTATCTATCTATGTATCTATCTATCTATATATATATATATATATATGATGGTGATGGATTCTCCCGTCGCGTTCAACGTATGAGGGTCCAACCTTTTTCCAGCAAGACAACCACACAGAGATTTGTTTATAGTGGTGAAGGCATTGTGTAGTACCATCCACACTTCTTGGAACTGCTGATAACAAACAATTGGTGCAGATGACTGCCACGAATCGCACGAACAGCAGACCTCAATTATTTAACCCATAATTGGAGGGAACGAACGGATTAATACCTTTCCCAAGGGTACCAGTGCGCAAGTGAATGCAGCGTGCTCGACTGAAATTGGAACTCGGCTCACCGATTTCCCCCTCCAAGCCGACATCCACCGCACCCCAATGCACATCCGTGAATGCTAACAGCACCTGGTATTCCCAAGTGGTCACCCATCTAAGTACTGACCAGGCTCAACTTCGGTGATCGAGCGGGAACCGGTGTATCCAACGTGACATGACCGTTATATATATATATATATATATATATATATATATATATATATATATATATATATATATATGCTTTTAAAAAAAGCATTTCCTGTATGCAATATTTGTATGTCCACAGCTCAATATCCAAAGTTAGGCATAATAATAAATAAAAATAAAATTCTCAAATATCTCTCAATAGGCTGTTCCACTGTTTACGCGGATATTACATCCACTCGTCTAGGGCCTTGATGATAACATTTCTATTCTATTCTTTCTTTCTTTCTTTCTTTCTTTCTATCTATCTATCTATCTATCTATCTATCTATCTATCTATCTATCTATCTAACCTTGTTCGTAGAACAGCTTTACACACGCACCGCCACACACGTATATATATATTTATATATGACGGTGAAACATTGGTCGACATGTTGATGTATGATTTTACTGCTCCAATTTTACAAATTCAAAAGTTTTAAAGCAGATGGAACGATGATAATTTAATCTGTTGTTTTGATGCTTAAAATATAGGAATTTATAAAGTTTAAGCACTGAAACCTTTTTATTTTTCTCATAAATTGTCTTTTTTCTCACTATAAAGTATATATTCTTTCAATATAGCAAATTGTATTCTCGATTATTTTTCCACATTCTTTTTTTATCTAAAGTGATTTGTATTTATTTATCTGTATTTATTTTTGTTTATGTACATTTTCAAGTTTTGTTCGTAACTAATATAAAAATATTAAATAAAACATCATTGTTTTAATTGGTCTAATGTGTTTCCTTATCCTTATATGAATAACGACCAATGGACGCTCTTTCTAACAAACCGCATTCATTTGGAAGCTCAAAATTGATTTGATAGATTTTGAGTCTGTATGAAAATTACGAAGAGGTAGTAAGAAAATGAAACAATGTTCGGTCAACATGTTCGGCAATGGAATTCAAGGCATTTTTCTGTATAACCAAATTTCTGTTGCTTTAGGTTTTTTCATTATTTCTGAGAATATTGTTACGTGTTTACTGCCAGAAAGTTTAGTACACTTTTCTTTCTTTCTTTCTATATTCTTTCTATCAAAATTATCCATTTTAAATAGTTTGCTTAGATTCTGGAAGGCAACTTTCGCTATCGCAAGCGACAGTCAGGTGTCGGTTTCGCACATTCTGTCTTAATTTCCATATATTTAATCTTTACGCCGAAATACATTTGGGAAACTTATTAATCCGTCTCTTCCTTCCAGATGTGGGTTAAATAACAGGACAGATTTGGTTCGATAGCCTTGGCTGTCAATCAGTCTACGGCCGAAAGTAATGACAATCTTTTGAGTGATTATCTTCTGCCCAGTCAGTCATTTCTCGAAAGGGACATGATCGCCTAGGCTTGTATCACGTATGGCACTTGACTGACTGAATTTTTTTGTACTTAATTGATTTCAGCATGTTCTACTTGCAGATTGTCTGTTTAGATGTTACTTTTGCTAACAATACTGCGTTCATGTGTTCTTGAAATTGATGTTTCCTTCCTTCTCATTTTCTTCCACTACCTTCTGTAAAGATTGTTGTGCAAGTGTCATTCAATTAATAAGGTGAATATTTCAGAATAAGGACTTCTAATAGAGATAGAAGCTTCTTTTTTATTCAACGTAGTTTCCCAGCAGTGTCAAACACATTTCCCATCGGTGCACAAGCTTCCGTATTCCATCAAAGTAAAAATCATTGGACTGATGTTTCAGCCAATCGCTCACAGCACTTTTGAATTCATCGTCCCTTTCAAACTTCGTGCATCTTGGGAATGCTTTCAAGGAACCAAACCGTTGAAAGTCTGAGGTGCAAAGTCTGGGCTGTAAGGGAATTAAGGGAGCAGTTCCAAGCCCAGCTCGTTGATGGTCTGCACCGTTTGGGCTGCAGTGTGAGGCCTTGCGTTGTCTTGAAGATTCCATGTGACTGATGACCCCTGCATTTGTTCTTTATGTCTTTCTTGACCTGACTCAGCAGTTCACAGTAGTTTGCACTGTTCACAGTGCTTCCTTTCTCAAGGAATGAAATGGAGATTGTGCCTTGCATATCTCAAAAAACGGTGAGCATCACTTTCCCCGTGGACCGCTGGGACTTGAACTTCTTCACTCGAGAGCCTGCTTGCTTTCACTCGGTTATTTATATTTGTTGCCAAATCATTTCAGATGAAAATCGGAATTATCTGAAGAAGCAGAATTTGTTTTCTGATGCCTTAAGAGTTTGAAATATTTTACCAAAGAAGCAGAGATTAATGGCATTGACATGGCTTGTAAAACTAATATCAATATATGTTCGAAAATTACATGAAAGCTTTTACAACTACAATGCTGAAACAAGAATTCCAAACAAAATTACTATAGCCGTTGGCTGTAATAGGTTTTCTCGTTTCATCTAACAAGACATATTATGCAAAACTTTGTTCCACATCTAATATCAATTTACATATAGATTGCATATATACTATCAAATAGGCAAACATCCGCATCTGCACATATAAGCATATTAAGTGAGAAAGAATTATTTTAAGGACTTGGAAAATGAAAAGAAAAGGATGGAATATCAGACAGAAAATCCTTTGAACGATATTTACAAAATGAATTTAAATGTTATGTCTGCGGACAACGATGCATTTGCCTGAGGTTTCTCTTTCCTAATCATAATATCAGTAACTATAAATATATTCATGCGTATTAATGTTTGCATTGATGAATCGGTTTCTATATCATTTTCATTTGATTTGTTTTATTATTTTGTTTATATAAATGCGAGAATATCATTTTAATTCGTATTTCTGCTGATATCCAATAAATAAATAAAAATTATTTTTTTTAAAATCCATCCATCTGGTAATTTTTATTGTAATATTGATGCACCTTTTCAGAAATGTTAGTTTTTCAGTTATCACTGAGATCTATACATAGATTAATATTAATTAAACTAAAAATTATGAAATTATATATACATAAAAAATGTATGCATGCCTACATATCTATATGAATATATCGAGCTAAATTGAAATAAGATGCATTGTGAATTGAAAAAGTAATTTTCAATCTTATTATCTATCAATTAGTGTTGAGGAACCCAGACTCACCTCAACATGGACTCACCCACTGCTATATTAATAGGTGTGTGATAGTAGAGTGTGAGGAGAGAGAACAGACGGTAGCACTGTGCTCATGACCCCAGTCTACTACCAAGGAATATACGGGCTTCATAATATCTACTTATTTGTACCTTCTTCTTTGTAACCTTTTCTGTAACACATCTTTCTTTAACCTACACCTCGTGCTTCGTGTTATATTTCCGTGGACCGATTTTTGGCTCCACATCAATTAGTCAGCGTTTACCGGATACTGCTGGATAGTTTAGGCATCTTGAAATAATTCCAAAAACAAATAAATTATTACACGTTTTTCTTATTATTGTTTTTTCGTAGGGAAATTAATCAAAGTAGGAAAGAAATTGAATAGAGAATACAAGAAGTCATGTCTTCCTTAAAACAAGTATTCCTGGGAGAATCAGTTGACACGATTCTTGGACGGCTCGAGAAGATGGTCGCAAACGTTAGTGATCATATTAAATTTTGAATAAAATATTAGGCAAAAGGCTCTCCACTCATATCAATCTCTCCCAGATACTATACTTAATAAATAAGTTATAAGCATGTAAAAATAGCGAGTTATTTTCCAATTACCCTGTATTCAGTACTAGGCCTTAGATATATAAAAAAAAAAATCGCAAAAAAGCGTTAAACTTTGTTCTCTTAGAAGTAGCTACTTCTTCGGTGAATAACATATTCAGCCCCTTTCCTCATGCTATTCCCACCCCCATGTATATGTAGAACTGAGGGCAGCAAGTATTAGACTAGCAAACTGTTGTGAATTTAAACGAACTTTCCACTATATAAACCGAATGAAAGACATTTTTTATACGATTAAAAGAAAAAAGATGGCTTTGATTCACTAGACTAGGTACGTGTGTGGTCTTAACTTGCCTTTTTGTTGCTCTTTGATTTGATATTCTAATTTCAACTGAGTTTCATCAAAGAATTTAAGCTTTATACTGAATGTTAAAGTTATCTCTGAAACCTAACGGTGTGAAAGGGTTAAAGAAACTCATCAACCGGTAAAGACCAACATGGGCAACAGGTGTCACCTGACCGTCATTCAGCTACTGTTAGCACCAACAGCATAAAGGGGACACATTTCTTCAAAGTTTGTCCCTCGCCCGGAGAGGAAAGACTTGAACAACTGGTGTCTCTAGACCGTTACCCTTCTTTTAACAACTGTGACCAACACGAGGATGTCAAGCAAGAGATGAACAGACTGAACATAAATATTCTGGGTTAAGCAAAACTAGTTAGCCTATCAATGAAGAATTCAGCAGCAACAACCACAGAATAATGTCCGCAGGAGATAAAAGTAACGAAATGGATTCGGCTTAATACTGGACGAAGAAATGTGTTCTGGTATACTACCAGTTAATCGTAAGGGTCCTTTGGTCAAACTAAAAAGGAGACCCTTCCAAATATCTAATATAGTAGTCTATGCATCAACAACGCAAAGCGCTGAAGACGAAATAGTATATTTCTACCCGATTTTGGACAAAAACAAGGCTCAGTGTAAAGCCCCAAAAAATTAGTATCACCATGGGACACATGAATGCTAACGTAAGCAAGGACAACTGGTAAGTTTGGATTGTGCAATTGAGAAGAAAAATAGGCCCAGTGGTGTACAGCAAATAATAACGCAATACATAAACACGTGGTTTCAAGAACACCCAAAACGACTGTGGACATGGAGAAGCCTAGGAAGCGACACAAAAAATCAAATCGATTATATAACCATAAAGAGGAGATCCAGGGACGCCACTGAAAATGAAAAACTTATTCCAGTGTCGACTGTGGAAGCGACCACCTCCCAGTCATATCCAAACTAAGGGTGAAATTTCAGAGACAGAAAAAGCCTAGTACAGCGACAAGACTGCAATACAACACACTCAGGAATGATCTCAACCTGCAGAAAAATACACATAGGAAAAACTAATGGGAAGAAAACATGGAAAATGAAAAATCGAAATGGGACACACTAAAAGAAGCGCTGGTGACATCAGAAAACAACACTGCCCTAAATGAAAATCAGACGCAGAAGAAAAAAACATGGGTGAATGACTGAAGAGAGACAGAAAACTATGACAAGACATGGAAGGGAATACAATAAACTACACAAGGAAATAAGGACCAAGTGCAGACAGGCTAATGAAGTATGGCTCAACAACAAATATGCCAAGTTAGAGAGATTAAGCAAGACTAATAAAGGAGACGAGTATAAAGAAATAAGAGAACTAACAGGACAAAAGACATTCTCCTCAACAGGATGCATAAACTCAAGGATAGAACGATTATATTAAAGAAAGAGGAAATACTTTAGCGTTGAGAAGAATACATAAAATATGTCTTCCACGACAAGAGAGAGAGAGTAACTGACAATAAGCAAAGATGCTGACGGACCGGAAGTATTAAAATCCGAAGTGTAAGTTGCAATGGCCAAACTAAATAGAAACAAAGTAGCTGGAACAGATGGCATTGTAATAGAGATATTGACATCCTTAGATGATTTCAACATAGAGAAGATTACAGAATTAATTAATGGAATCTACAACAGTGATGTAATATCAGACGACTTAAACAGATTGATTTTCGTAGCTCTGCCTAAGAATCCAAGTGTAAACGAATGTTTACTCCACCGAACAGTCAGTTTAATGAGCCACAAAACAAACAAAATAATCATCCGAATTCTTCTTAACAGAGCGTGAAGCAGAATCAAGCCAGAGATAGGACAAGAACTGTGCGGTTTCTTCAAGGACAGTGACAGAAGGAACGGAATATTTATGCTTAGGATGCTATCAGAAAGAACAATACAAATTAAACGAGACGTGTAGTCTCCTTGTTAAATGCTGCCATAATCCGTGCCTTTAGTTGATCTTTGGTGTTACAAGGAGTTTTTATGATCTGTCGCTCTTGCACTCTGCTCATAATAATCAACGGTGTTTCAGTCTGGGAGTTAGATGACAAGATGTAAGAGGTGATGTGGTTTCAAAAGTTGTCTGACATGCAAGACTAGTTTGGACCAATATACACTACCAGCCATAATTTCTAAACCACTCCATTGTTTAAACGAATGATGTATTTCATATTATTATTAGTATTTATTGCCAAATGAATAATTGCAAATGAAAATAGAATGGTTCTTTTGTTAATATTGCAGAACAACATGCACACTAAAAGAATTTATAAATATTTAATAATTATCCATATTGCCGTCTCTTCAATGAAAGAATGAAAAAAAATTTAGAGTGATTCGGACGAGTTCATTTTTGCTTCCTTAACTTGTAAAATTTTGCAAAGTAATAATAACAAAAGAATCTTTCTATTTTTATTGGCAATAAATACCTAAAATAATATGAAATACATCATTTTTTAAAATCTAGGTGGCCTAATAATTATGGCCGGTAAAGTATAGGATCTAAATATGCATTTGTCCCAGCCTGAAATCTAGTCGCTAATAGATGAAGAGAAGTAAGAGAAAGAGCACTATAATTATTTGGTATGAATAATGACTGCCAAGTGGGATGACCCCTCACCAATACTGATGTGTTCCCTTAAGGTACGAGCATTTTCAGCTGATTCTGGAAAGGAAGATTCCCTGATCACAGATTTCAGCATCTTCATGTCGAGACGTAATTCTTATCCCTTCCACATATCCTCATAAATTGATCAGAAACTGCGAAATAGTACAGATTTTCAGTATCAAAACAATTTCCACATCGTCACTAATACTTATGCTTTGAAAGAAAAAAGTGTTTCATTTTGTAGTTTAAGTTCTATTAATTTTGTTCTCCCATATATATATATATATATATATATATATATATATATATATATATATGTATCAACATGCAGCGTGGGTATAGAAGAATCCAAAGGAGTAGCCTGCACAAACAATGGTAGTATAACTCTCTAAGAGAGATCTAAACATATATGCATATAAATATATAAAGAGCAAATCTAAGAAAAATTAAGACAGACACGTTATCTTATGGTGAATCGGGAGTATGGCCTATTTCAGACGAACCATCATCAGCTTCCGTATTTATTTAACAAAGGAATTTATAAAGGAATCTCATTTATGTAAATTCCTTTGTTAAATAAAGACGGCGGCTGATGATGGTTCGCCTGAAATAGGCCCACACTTCCGATTCACCACGAGATAACGTGACTGCCTTAATTTTTCTTATATATATATATATATATATATATATATATATATATATATATATATATAGGAATTTCCATTGCTGTATTGTATAAGCTAGAGCTGAACTGTGCGTTCTAGAGGGATGTCAGTGCATGCAGATCTTTTAGTGCTGCCAAATTAAACAAAATAACATATGTGCGATTAGGTTGAACGTCATTTGGTTCTAAACACTCGGTAAGGTGATTTTTGCAACAAAGATATGGTGGGTTGGTTCATTTTTTTACAGCTTATAAAAGCATAACTGACTTTTTAGTTTGGAAGAAATCTTTTAGGAATGATAATAATGGATGCGCGCTGTGGTGCATTGGATATCGGCACGGAAGAACAAATCGGGAAGCCGATTTCGAATTCCAGTTAAATTCACTTACTCACAAATACCTTTGGGGAAGGTATTAATCCGCATCTTCCTCACAGTTATGGGTTAAATAACAGGACAGATTGGATTCTATAGCCTTGGATGGCAACCAGTCTACCGCAGAAAGCAACGGCAGCCTGCTGCGGGATAATCTTCTGCCAAGTCAGGCATGTCTCTTTCGAGACATGATCGACCAAAGCGTGTATCACGTATGGCACTTGACTGACTGACATTACATTACCCGCACATCATAGCTTACAGTAACTGGTATTCCTGAGC
Source organism: Ascarosepion bandense (assembly GCA_037127315.1). Lineage (NCBI taxonomy): Eukaryota > Metazoa > Mollusca > Cephalopoda > Sepiida > Sepiidae > Ascarosepion > Ascarosepion bandense. Next base: position 454,551 of record JBBBDQ010000390.1, on the reverse strand, counting down.
TCTCACCCATCTCGTTACTGACTATTCAAAAGGTTGTTTAAATTTCATGATTATACAGGAACCAACGTGTCAACGTGATATGGCCGTAATACAGGAAAAATATGAGTTAATTACATGAAGATTCACCATACACACTTATGCCATAACATTTAAACACTCAGACTGTAGGTTAATATATTAAAGTGCTTCTAAAAATTATATTAGGTAATTTCTGAAGATTCAAATAAATAAAAGGATGACTATTCCAGAATCATAATTTAGAAAGCTCAAGATTCAAAATTATTACAAAGAAATCAAATGAAATGCAATCTTTGAATTTCATCTCATTTCTTTTTTTTTCTTTATAATGAATAAAGTCAGTCGAAAGATGAGCGACATAACAATAACAATTACGAAATCTGGACAGTTCTTAACACCAAGACTCGGAACATATATTTGATAAACAAATATTGAGACCTGTAATTGAAAACAACTTGTAAAAAAACTTGTTTGTATAAACGCATGTTTCTAGATACATTCAACACACACAAGCAGAGACATACGCTCTATTCAACCAGAAGTAATCCATTTAAAGCAGCTGTACTCTAATTTCAACAAGTTCTGTCTGCTTAATATTTTTATTGTAAAATTTATTGTATTTTCAAATAAGTTGCTGCACTCCCGGATCAAGTGTGTGGAGAAACCGTTCAAACTTTACTTACTTGTTCTGCATTTGTTTTCCTCATCTATTTCTGATAATCCCTTGTCATTATAGAGAAGTAAATGTTTTCAATTACGTAGACCTAGATTTTTAGCTGCATCATAGCAATTATGTCAACCTTAGAATTTAAGTGGCGATATGTTTACTTTGATTTCACAGAGGCAGAGGAGAAGAAGTTTTTTTTTACACTCATTTTCATTTAAGAGGATAAAATGCAAGGGGTTATTGAGAGTGAAAGAAATTAAGAACAGATTACTGGCGAGAAGGACAAATATGAAAAAGGATTCAAGGCGTTAGAGATGGCGGCGTTTTTTTAGTTTTGAAGATCGTAGAATAGAGGAAAGCAAAGAGCTTGAGGATATAACTATAATAATAACTCATCTATGCACCGTGTCCCTCTAAGACGTGAGAGTCAGGGTTTACAACTTCCTTTTTATTACAGAGTTTGTTCTTTTGTCATCTTGCCTAATCCTTGTTCTGTCAGATATGTTCACAAGCTCGTAAAGATAAGCCATTTTTTGCTTTTCACTTTTACTCTTACCGCTTCTCAAGGAAAAAGTTTCCAAGACCTCTTTACTCACTATGTGCCTAAGCTGTCTCCTAGCTCTAAAAGTTCAGCTGTCTCCTAGCTCTAAAAGATCAGATGTCTCCTAGCTGTAAAAGATCAGATGTCTCCTAGCTCTAAAAGATCAACAGTCTCCTAGCTCTAAAAAATCAGCTGTCTCCTAGCTCTAAAAGATCAGCTGTCTCCTAGCTCTAAAAGATCAGATGTCTCCTAGCTCTAAAAGATGAGTTCTCTCCTAGCTCTAAAAGATCAGCTGTCTCCTAGCTCTAAAAGATCAGATGTTTCGTAGCTCTAAAAGATCAGATGTCTCCTAGCTCTAAAAGATCAGCTGTCTCCTAGCTCTAAAAGATCAGCTGTCTCCTAGCTCTAAAAGATCAGCTGTCTCCTAGCTCTAAAAGATCAGATGTTTCGTAGCTCTAAAAGATCAGATGTCTCCTAGCTCTAAAAAATCAGCTGTCTCCTAGCTCTAAAAGATCAGCTGTCTCCTAGCTCTAAAAGATCAGCTCTCTCCTAGCTCTAAAAGATCAGCTGTCTCCTAGCTCTAAAAGATCAGCTGTCTCCTAGCTCTAAAAGATCAGATGTTTCGTAGCTCTAAAAGATCAGATGTCTCCTAGCTCTAAAAGATCAGCTGCCTCCTAGCTCTAAAAGATCAGCTGTCTCCTAGCTCTAAAAGATCAGATGTCTCCTAGCTCTAAAAGATCAGCTATCTCCTAGCTCTAAAAGATCAGATGTTTTGTAGCTCTAAAAGATCAGATGTCTCCTAGCTCTAAAAGATCAGCTGTCTCCTAGCTCTAAAAGATCAGATGTCTTCTAGCTCTAAAAGATCAGATGTCTCCTAGCTCTAAAAGATCAGTTATCTCCTAGCTCTAAAAGATCAGCTGTCTCCTAGCTCTAAAAGATCAGCTATCTACTAGCTCTAAAAGATCAGATGTCTACCTAGCTCTAAAAGATCAGATGTCTGTCTAAAAGATCCAGCTGTCTAGCTCTAAAAGATCAGATGTCTCCTAGCTCTAAAAGATCAGATGTCTCCTAGCTCTAAAAGATCAGCTGTCTCCTAGCTCTAAAAGATCAGCTATCTCCTAGCTCTAAAAGATCAGATGTTTCGTAGCTCTAAAAGATCAGATGTCTCCTAGCTCTAAAAGATCAGCTGTCTCCTAGCTCTAAAAGATCAGCTATCTACTAGCTCTAAAAGATCAGATGTCTCCTAGCTCTAAAAGATCAGATGTTTCGTAGCTCTAAAAGATCATCTGTCTCCTAGCCCTAAAAGATCATTTTTCTCTCCGTATTTCTCATAACGTCGTCTATGCTTACATGTTCTGCCCATGGTATTTCCACCATTCTTCTGTAGAACATCATCTCAGTTGCCTTGCGTCTCCTATTCATTTCTGATGAGATTGTCCAGAATTCGCTGTCATACTAGAACGAGTAAGTATTACATAACTTTTCAGTATTTCTTTTTTGGTTCTAACGAGATTTTATTTTTTCTTAGTACTTTGCGTAGCTTTTGGGAGGTAACTTTCTCTATCCCAATGCACTTTCAAATGTTGGTTCTTCTGGGCATGATGGTAAACTGCAGCCGGCAAAAAACCTCTGATTGAGAGGCTGCGAAGAGCACGTAACCACTTCTTAATTGCTGTTGTTCCCAGTTCTACCCTGACCCAGAGTTGTAGAACTTGTTAGGGTCCAGCTATGGGCAAATAGATATCACCCAAACTGGGCTCAAAACACTATGAAATTATACAAATAGTCTTTTATAGAAATATATATATAGTAAAAGAATTTTATAGGAAAATATAGATTTTTGAAGAAAGAATATTATCAGCAATATATTTTTGAGTACAAAACTAGAATACATCTTCAGTTTTCTAGACTAAAAAAAAAAGAATGAAAATAACTTTTTCGTCAAAATCTGACTAAAGCAACCTTCTCACTATAAATGAACATTAAAAAAATGCCATGTTTTTGGCATTAATTAACACACAGAGGTTGATAGGCAGTTAAACAAAACCCAAATTCAAAAAACTCAAAATCAAAGTTTGGTGCCGCATATTCCGTTCTCTGTTAAAGGTCAATCAAATGCTTAAAGGCCATTCGTGATACACGTTTGGTAGCCGTGTATATATTTATTTAGATTAGGTAGAAGCTTAGTAGACTAGTTAACAACTAGAGCTATAGCACCGAATCTGTCCTATTATTCAGCTCACAGAACTGGGGAAGTGATTCACTATTACATTTCGCAAATTTTTCTGAGAATTCATAAATTCATAATCTTAAAATAACATCAAAAAATCTAAAAATTTCCTCAACTTAATATATCACCTTAAAACTTTTAGATGTCCTCGTGAAGTCTCGTAATAATACTTTCATTACGTCCCTATATAAAAAAACACTAGTAAAATACTTGACAACTTATTTTACTTATCAATGTGATTTTGCATATCAAATTAGTGCTATTAAAGATTTCATCTCGAGGGTGTACGGGAATTTATTTTCTTATTCACCTTTTTTCATAGAACTTCATAAATTGAAACAAACCCTTGTGAACAATGGATTTCCAAATTATTTCGTTGAATAGTATATTAAACTTTTCTTTCAAACTTAATCAATAACAACAATAAATACATGATAAAAACAAGAACACTAATATTTTCTAAAAAACAAAGGCATAGCAATTATAAACAGGATGTATCTTCACTTAGAAACATCATCCAAAGATACGCATTGACTTAAACAAAATAAATAAATAAATAAGTTATCTATTAGGTTGTCCCACAAGTTCGTAAACACTTGCGAAATCGGTCTACCTAGTCCATCACAATCGAGACAAGCGATGAGTTCAGAAAGGGTAAGAGACAGCGTCGGTTCCACAACAAGATCGATTCGGCAAAAAAGTCATGTTGTGCGTTTGGTGGAACTTTGAAGGCATCGTGTATTTTGAGTTGGTTCCAAATGGTTTTGCCATCAGCGCCGAACTTTCCGGTGAGCAACTTGAGCGGGTCTATGAAAAGTTGAAGCAAAAGTACCCGGCTCTGATCAACCGAAAGCGCGCTTTGATGCAGCAGGACAATGACAAGCCATACACCGCCAGGAAGACCAAAGACAAGTTTGAAGAGATGGACGGCGTTGAGGAGCTGCCACATTCAGCCTACAGTCCTGACTGTGTTCCATCAAATTAAGGCCTTTTCCGCTCAATGCAACACTTTCTGAAGGGCCGCCGATAAGACTGGTTTGAGGAAGTCGAGGAAGCGTGTCAAGAATTCTTTGATTCGAAGCCGGCTAAATAGTACTTTGACCAGATCCGAAAGCTTGCAGATTGATAGCAGAAAGTTTTGGAAAATGATGGTTTTTATTTTGAGTAATAATTCTTGTTGTTTTTGCGAGTAAGATTTCAATTTTTTACAAGTGTTTTCTGGTAACCTTAGATTACTTGGCGAGTAAAATTTCAATTTTTGTAAGTGTTGACGATCTTTCGGGACAACCTAATATTACACAAATTTTAAAACTGCTGATCTCATCGTTAAAAATAACAATTCACACGCAAAATCCAAACTGCAGCAAACTCATATAATTTATCATTAGAAAAACTTTGTTCATGATCCACGAAATTTCATAAAAAATTATATCGGTCGGACGACTACGAAATAGCCTCGAAGACTCACGTTGCATCTCTCAGACCAGAGCTCACTTCGATCTCATTTAAACACACATACGCACCTACTAACCATATCCGTAACATACTTATTGACAACACAAATATAATGGCATCATCTGCAAAAAAGCAAAAAATAATGAAAGCATTATTGTAAAATAGAAAATCTCAACTCTCCATGATATCAGCTACGAACATACCAACAACGTGCTTACCATATTCAGATCATAAAACATACACACTATTCTACAAACATACATAAAACTATATATATTATATATATATATTAAATTACACGCAAAATATAATCTATCCTTGATAATGGCTAAAAGTATCACCGAAAGCGCTCGAAAAAACAAGGAATTGTAATAATCTTTAAAATTTATATAATTTTCTGAAAAAAAAATTATGCGGTCACATGAAAAAATGCATAAAAACCTTAAACGTCAAACCTTGTGTGCCACTTTGAATGAAGCACACACACACACACACACACACACACACACACATATATATATATATATATATATATATATATATATATATATAAAGGTTTAGTCTGTGAGAACATTTAATGTCAAGATCGTTTTTTCTGTAGTTTTACTGATAAAATATATTCTGGTAAGCAGAGTTTTTCTTGTAAAGTGCACGATATAAAGATGGAGAGAGAGAGCGTTGATAGGTTTGGTGAAAAGAATTCGTCACTTTAAATGCACAGGTCTATGCCGAATTTGAAGTTTTGTGAGGACGCCTTTGTGATGTCCTCTCTCATTAAGTGTATTTTTGGATCTGAAGTGCGGAGGGATTACAGTAGATAAAAATCTGGCATCAAGGGTATTGAGGAAAGGATAAAAAATGAACGAGATTCAAAAAGTTAGAAAGGTGCAATTGACGTTTGATTTAGATATTTGGAGATTTCTTCTTCTTCTTCTTCTTCTTCTTCTTCTTCTTCTATGTGCCCTGTCCCTTCAGGACGTAGGCGATCATGGCTCTCCATGTCTCCCTATCCCTTGTGGCTCTTAGTATGTTCGCTCCTGTTGCTCCTGGCAGCCCCCGTTCCGTCATCCACCTGATCAGGCCCTGCAAATATGTTATCCGCTGCTTTCTTCTGTCTCTCCTTCCTTCTATCTGTCCAGTCAGTATCAGGTTCTCCAGGCTCTCCTTCCTCATTGCATGTGCCAGGAACTTCAGTTGTCTCTTCCTGATGCTCAGCGTCAATTTCCTTTTTGTTGCCATTCTTTCTAACATCTCGTCGTTGCTTGTATGCTCAGTCCACGATATCCGTAGCATTGGAGATTTTAGCTATCATGAAAGCAATTAAACGGTTTTATAGGCGGAAAGGGTGAGAAAAGAATGTTAAAGTAGATGTGGTCATTATATTTAACTATTTCAACGGTAAATGATTGGGACATAAGTGTCAACTAAGCAGCGCGCTTAACCCTCTAGGGCCATTCGTATCATATTTGATACAGTATGAAAACAAGCCTTGAAAGAAATATTTTACTGAAAATTTTTTTAAGAGAAATATTTTATAAATTTCAAATGAAAGCAGTACTGACTGCTCAGTCGATGAATACCAAATGTTTCCTTATAGGGAAATACCAAATGTTTCCTTATAGGGAAATACTGTATCAAATATGATAAGAATGGCCCTAGAGTGTTAATAGATAGATAGATAGATAAACAGACTGAGATTAACCCTCTAGGGCCATTCGTATCATATTTGATACAGTATGAAAACAAGCCTTGAAAGAAATATTTTACTGAAAATTTTTTTAAGAGAAATATTTTATAAATTTCAAATGAAAGCAGTACTGACTGCTCAGTCGATGAATACCAAATGTTTCCTTATAGGGAAATACCAAATGTTTCCTTATAGGGAAATACTGTATCAAATATGATAAGAATGGCCCTAGAGTGTTAATAGATAGATAGATAGATAAACAGACTGAGATTAACCCTCTAGGGCCATTCGTATCATATTTGATACAGTATGAAAACAAGCCTTGAAAGAAATATTTTCCTGAAAAATTTTTTAAGAGAAATATTTTATAAATTTCAAATGAAAGCAGTGCTGACTGCTCAGTCGATGAATACCAAATGTTTCCTTATAGGGAAATACCAAATGTTTCCTTATAGGGAAATACTGTATCAAATATGATACGAATGGCCCTAGAGGTTTAAATCTATTAAGTGACCTGGAAAAAACGCTTCGCAGAGAAGCTACCATGAAAATAATTGTAGAAATTGCAGAGAGATGCCACACCACAGCGATAAGAAATAACTGAAGTCTAGATACCAAGTTAGGATCGATTACATTGCACATTCTTCTTTTAAATTTATGAACATACCATGAGATGAATAGCAAGAACCCCTGACCAGATATGATGACTCTTCAATGTAAGGACGAATAAGTAATTTAAAATATGCGACATCGAATCTGTAGAAAAAAATTTCTTGCTGGGTCGGTTGAAAAAGTAAGCAGAAGAAGGCATAGTGTCTTACGCTCCAGGAGACTAGCATTTTACACACACACACACACACACACACACACACACACACACACACACACACACATATATATATATATATATATAATCATCTATTTATTATTAAATCAAAGGTTATTTTTAGTGAATATTTGTGACCGAAAAAATGTCCCGCTTTTATTTTCAGTGTGTAGTATATCTATCGCCCTATGCGCCAAGAGAAATCCTTAAAATAATATGCTCTCCGGCAAGGTTTGAACAGGCGTTTCACTTTAGAGAAGAGGCTTGCATGTGAATTGTTGTGACTTAAACACCGGCTACAGAGACCATCAGACAAAATCCCACTTCATCGATCAGATTTATTCTCAAAATCCAATATCTGTGTGTGTTTGTGTGTGCACGCGTGTGTGTCTTCGTGTAGAAGAAATATTTATTATATTTAACTGATAAGATCAGTTGATGGAATATCATGTTTTTCAAATCTGTTATAAATGCCTGGATATAACCAAACAATTCTTGCATATCACACTGAAAACACATTGTAATTTATACTAACTTGAACAAAAACGGATTAATTTTGAAAAGTTTATGCACCAGCTGATCCGATATACAACATCTTTTTTAACAAACAGCAAACATATCATTGAAACTGTTTATACCTTTGAATATATTTTAATAAAAAGTTCACTAGCTATCTATAAATATTTATGTGCAGGAGAACATGTGTTTTTCTTTGTTAGTGTGTGTGGGGGGGGTATTATGTTTAAGATTTAAGTAAAAATATATCTTTAAAATAAATGATTAAAATTAAAAAGAAAATGAGTCAACGCGTATCAATGAAACAAATGTATCTATATATAATTGTCAATGTGTGTATATTCTGTATATATATATATATATATATATATATATATATATATATATATATAAATATATATAATTAATTTCTGATCATAATTAAATTAGACCAGTACACTGTTGCATTAAAAACTGCTCAATACAATTATATTGTATAATATTTGAATAATTTTTATTTGTAAACAAGTTATTAAGCAACCTGGGTTTCTATCTTTTGGTGTCTTCAGGCAATTAAGAATAACTTATTTTACCTTTCTTAAGGATTTTTATGAACGCGTAATTTTCTCAATTAGAAGTTAGAATATTTTCATCCATGATTTTATAATTCTGATAGATTTGTTATGGTTACACTTGGTCATGCTTTCTTTTCTTTCATTTTGTAATTAATTTTTATTTGGGGATAACATAATAGATATATTTTCTTCCTGGCACAGTCTACATATTTGTAAAGTTTGGCTGATATTTTTATACTCCACGTTGTGTCTAGCTCTTTTCAATATTTTAATTTCAATTTCCACACATGGATAACATAAATATGTTTTTTTACCATGTGATGTATTTTGGTTTGTAAATAATTCCATTTGTATTACAAAGTCCTTGAAATGAGCATTTGTTCTTGTCCCAACACTTAAATTCCTTATTAAATATATTCTTTTGTATGTTGCTATTTAAGTTTCTGACGTTTAGTTTCTTGATGTAATTTTCTAAATAATAAAGATAGAAACCTGTGTTGCGTAATAACTAGTTTACAATTGAAAAAATATATATTATATAGTAATTAAGTGTTCGTAAATATGACAATATTTGATATTTTTATTCGTAGTGTATTACCTAAACAAAATGAGAATAAATTTGCTGTAGAAGATTGCATACTCCAATTATATGCATATGAAACTAAATGATATCCAATTTTTAAGAAAATATTGCAAAATCTTAATTTTCAAGAGTGAAAAAATAAACGTACAGCAGAAAAAATATCATTTCCATTTAATACTTTGTAGCGAAGCGCTCATTAATTTTAACAGAAACAAAGCTCTTCGTAGTCATTAATTAAAGATTCATATAATTTAGTAGATATTCTGCTCCATTCTTCCTGCAAAATTGTCTTCAGATTTGTGATGGTTGCTGGACCTCTGTTCCGGATTTTAATTTTCAAACGTCGCCACAAGTTCTCTGTTGGAGTCAAATCCGAAAACTAACCCAGCCATTGGAAGATGTCAAAATTGTATTCTGCAAGCCGCTTCTTCGTAGTTCTAGCAGTATGCTTCGGATTATTGTCAGCAGTAAGTCCAAGGCTCTCTACAGAAGACGCTAAATTTTTCCTTTTTCTACCTTCATTTTACCGTCTATAATGGACAGTGTACCAAAACCTCTTGCAGAAAAATGCTCCTAACCATGATACTACCACAGCCAAATCTAACAGTTAGTATTGTGTTCTTTGGTGCTAATGTTTTGCAATATTTCTCCCATACATGATTCTGAGAATTACGAATAAACATTTCAATCTTAGCTTCATCTGCCCATAAAATATTTTTCCAAAAATAATTTGGTTTATCTTTATGATCTTTTGCGAATTTTAACCTGGCATATCTGTGCCGTTTTAAAAGACTGTCTCTGTGGAGGTCATTATTTATTGTATGCTTAAATACTAAAACGAAAATCATTCTGAAGACATTCTCGGGTAGTCAGTGTATTTTTGAGGGATCTGTGGTGACAACATTCTTCATAATCTTGGAGAGATCTTCCTATAAGCACATGGTCGCCATTGGTTCTCAACAGCATCAAGTTTTTAAAATCATTTTATTAATGAACTAATTGTAGAAAATGTGATGTTCAAGTCATTGGAGATTTTTTCTCTAAGGTTTCCTATCTTTCCAGAGCTTAACAACGAATTCGTATGTGCGTTAGGCAATTCCTTAAGTCCAGCCATAATTGGAACCGCTTCTGTGAGTAGGGATTGCGGATTTCGTCTCGTTGAATAGATTATTTTAGAGCAATCTAGAATAATCTACTCTGAAGTTTGACCAAGATCTACCGCGTTATAATTCAAAATTGAAACTGTGCAAATATATATATATATATATATATATATATATATATATATATATTGTAATAGTTGTTACAATGGTTTATAAATTCATAGTATCACTACACAAAATGTTCTTGTTTCGAAGCTAAACTTGTATTTTGGTTGTCTCTCATCGGGTGAAGAAGTTGGAATGAAAATTATCTGGTGAAAAAAACGGTTTATTTGTGGTGAATATTCTTTTTTATGTGAAAGTGGGGTTGAAAGCTTATTTGGAATCATTTGACCTTATAAATTCACTAGCTAAAGAGTTAGGTGTTTGGGGGAGGTGACTTAGTTTAGGACAGGTTTCTCTATTTATTTTGTCTGGATGTAGTAGTAGTGACGTCGTTGTTATGGATGGTCTAGTCGATTCTTTTATGGCTTTAAGGTGCTGCTATTTGGTTTAGGGGAGGATATGTGTTATTTAGTTTTGGGCTGGTAACTTTAACGTTTAGTTTTTGTTATTTTGTATTGGGATATATGTTTTGTTTGTTTTTTTTTGCAGTGTCGATATTTTCTTTTATATTTTGCTACTATTTACAGGTAGCTGAACTTATTGTTGGTGTGGTGTGGTGTTTGTTGTCCTTTATTTCTACATTTTGTTATAGTTTTTAATAGGTTTAATTATGTGTATTTATTGCACTTTTGGGAGGGGGTCTTCTGTTACTTAGTTTGAGTGTATTTTTGTTGAAAATTATACAAAGCGGGTTATTTGTGGGGAAATATTTTTTGATTAAGTTCAGAAACTTTTGTCCTAGCTTGGTGTTTATCATTTGGTTGAAAGGAGGTGTGTACCAAATTATTTTTCTATTTTTATCTTTCTTGTTATGGTTATAGTTTGTTATGTATTGGTGTCTTGGTTTTTGTAGCCGCTTTTTATGGGGACTTGTTGTAGAGACTTTTGTGTGTGTTAAATATTTCTTCGCTGTACGAGTTTTGACTAATTCTATATTCTATGGAGGAGGGTATATGTTTGATTATACTAAGGGATGGTTTGACTTCATTAAGGTTAGCTTGGCTTCGTGAAGGTTAGCTTCGAAACGCGAGAATTTAGCTTTGACTTCGTGAAGGATAGCTTCAAAACGCAAAGATTTTTGTGTAGTGATACTATGAATTTATAAACCATTGTAAGAACTATTACAATATAACGCTCTACATTTGTATCGAGCACTCTTTATAAAAGTAAATGCATGAACAGAGTTCCACAACTTTGTTACAATATATATATATATATATATATATATATATATATATATATATATATATATGGGCAGCAATCTTACATTTTAACAGGTTCCGTTAAAAAGGACTGACAAGAAATATTTTATTAATATTTACGTTTTTGCGAGAGAGAAGGAATGTAAAAATGTTCCATAATTTTCAACACTCTAAGCACTTTCAACCTCACTTGCGTGCCATTTTCCAGGATGTTATATATATATATGTAGAGAGAGAGAGAGAAATTAACATATCAAAAGAATATATATAGTATATTGACTTTAGCAAAAAAAATCTGTCGTATCGGTGTTGCCTTCTATATCTGTATTTATATTTCCATAGGCTCTTTTCCTAATATTTAGTACTTTAACCCATAAATAAGGAATATATATTTTCATGGGCACAACGAAAGACAAGAGAATATATATATAAAAATATATCTTTCGTTGTGACCATGAAAATATATAAATATTATTTTATATGAATATTACAGAAAAATACCATATACATATGGTGATATAATGGAAGAATTCTTTGAATTTTAAGATATTTTATGTTGATATCCATTGGAAAATCAGCAATGTTAGTTTGTCCTTTTCAAGTGTAGTCATATATGATACATAATGTCGCTGCAAGATACAGAGCTTTGTGGGTGTAATTTAATAGTTTTTGTACTTGTGATAAGTAGTCTTTCTATTGACTTAAACTTACAGAAACACGCGCATCAGCGTGCCCACACTGATACGCATATATATATATATATATATATATATATATATATATATATATATATATATATATATATATTCAGGCATATATACACACACATGTATTCATAAAGATTTCTATCGAATAATTCTGGGTACCGATGGACAGTTTTCAAACATATGTTTACAGACTTTCCCATACACACACACACACACTTATATATATATATATATGAAATGAATTGTTTGAACATTATTTTTTATTGAAACTTGTATTTAACTAGATATTCTGTTTTTAATTAAACACTATTTTATATTTATATCTACTACCCTGAGTATTTACGATAAATCTTTATTACAAAAATGTGTGTCATTCGGCAGGATTCGAACCTGCGACTCCTAGGTTCGTTCGTTCTTTCTTTCTTTCTTTCTTTCTTTCTATCTATCTATCTATCTATTCTTTTATAATATACACTCCCGAACAAAAATTTAAGACCACTTAAAAATCTTTGAAAAGAAATTTTTTTTTTACAGATAGATTTTAAACTCCTTCCACTTAAGGTTACCAATACTACAATCTAAAAGGTTATGGAAACAAAAAGCTACATTCCAAACATTTTATTGAGAAATTTATATTTTTATAAAATGAGGCGATTTACACATGATCAAAATTATAAGACCAGTGAAAAAATTCTACCAAATTGTACAAAAAGTATATGAAAATATTCAACAACCAAATTTAATAATGAAGTTTACCTCCACTGCTTCTGATGACTTCAAAACTTCTGTCGGGCATCCATTAAGGTGCGGGGGATGTTGCCCAAGCTTCTGAATACGGCTTCACAAAGTTCATTTTTTGTTGCATATTGTTTGCCATTTTGATAAACATCTCTTGTCATCCATCCCCAAACATTTTCAATTGGGTTCAAGTCCGGTGAGCATGCAGGATGTCTCAACAGATGGACCCATTTTCTTGTAGAAAGTGTTGTAACATGGTCCGTCTTGAAACATGGATTGCAACATTATCCTGTCGGAATAACCATCCATCCCCACACAAACGATGGCCCTCCGTCATCAAATATGCTTTTTGTATCAGGTTAACACAACCAGCCGCTCTCTGACGATCCTGCATCACCTGGAGCTCCATCGTCCCTCTGTAAGAAAAGGCACCCCATACCATTCGGGACCCTCCACCACTATGACGTGCAGATAAAATTTCGGGAGGCATGTTTTTGTTATACCAATATCGTTGGAAGCCATCAGGACCATCCAGATTGAATTTTTTCTCATCAGAAAACAGGACTTTCTTCCACTTCTCAACGTCCCATGTTTGGTATTTAAGCGGCCCAACTTGTGACGTGGAAGCAGCCGAGGAATTTGTTTACGCTTTTTATTTACCATGCCTTTTTGTCTTAAGTGTCAACTGATGGTTACGGGACTGAAATCAGCCTCTGTGACTGCCTTAATTTGACTAGAAGAAAGTCCCCTGTCTTTCATAACAACCCGTCTTATTCTCCTACTCAATGCAGGAGAAATTTTTGGGGGCCTACCAGAGTATTTTGCTTTTCCATAATTCTCACTGTTCTTTAGAAATTTGCAAATCACAGTTTTACTGCGATTTACCTTACCTGCGATCACCGGCTGTGACAAACCTTCCTTGTGGAATTCTAGAATTCGAGAACGCTCAACTTTATTAAGTTTACTTGGTTTAGGCATGATAACACCTTTACGCAGTGATTGCTAATCTGTAACTGAACTAAAAACATTAGAGTTGCCATAGATCTAACAATTTATACCCCTGGTCTTATAATTTTGATCATGTGTAAATCGCCTCATTTTATAAATATGTAAATTTTTAAATAAAATGTTTGAAATCTAGCTTTTTGTTTCCATTACCTTTTAGATTGGTAACCTTAAGTGGGAGGAGTTTAAAATCTATCCATAAAAAAAAAATATTTTTAAAGATTTTTAAGTGGTCTTAAATTTTTGATCAGGAGTGTATACGGAAGAAAACTTCAAAACATATTTTACTTTTCCTCTATTTTTAATACAACTATAACAATTGTTTTGTGTTTTTAAGAATTTTTAATATAAATAATACTGAGGGTTTTCCTTTTCTTTTCTCGTTTCTCAATCTTTATCAGAAAATGAAATGGTCCTTGAATAATGATTTCCCCCTGTCTTATGTAAAACATAAATGTTTTACCTAAAACATTTTTATAACATGTATAATATCTTACAAAAAAAAACACTAAATTTCTATATTTAGCGAAAAAAATAACTAAATTACCTTATCTGAGATTTTGTCCAATTTATATTTGCCGCAATATTTATTAATTTCTTTCAGAAATCACATTAACGCCATTTTTTCTTTCCTTTAGCTGATAAAAAACATTATTCTAAAAAAGACGGCATATATTAGGACCGAATATTTTGTAAAATATTTTTATTATAATTAATAAAAATACAATAAAATAATGGAACACAGTAACTATCCGAGCATTTATAATTTAAAATTTATTTTTGATCTTTTTCTTTTTCTTTTTCTTTTTCTTTTTAACTCAGTTCTTATTTTCTTCTGATTCCCGTCCATGTTCTTCGTATTCTTTTTTTATCATTCCTCATCATCTTCTCGTCCTTCTTATTTTCCTCTTTCCTCTTTTCTTCTTCTTGTTCTTCTTTTTGTTCTTCTTCTTCTTCATCAGGTCTATCATATGTTTTTTCTTTTTTCTGAGCTAGCAAAGGCCTAAGAAATATTTATTTCCTAATATTTTGTTTCTTGTTCTGATACCCATTTATACAATCCCATTAAGTAGCTTACTTGCGGTTTCCTTCCACCTTTCAATATATCTTGCGTGTATTAAATTCTCCAAAACAGCCTTCCTCTTTATACACGAACGGAACAAAAATCGGCTATTTTTCTTAAAAAAAAAAAATCATTGTTGGTCTTATATTGAACCCATTGTATTCCCGGTATCTTTCTTCTGAATCGTATCCCTATAGGATCGAGTTAAAGTACTATTTTGAATCACTTTTCTAAATATATCGTCACATACGTTGAATATACCAACAATAGTTAATATTGGTCTTATTCTATTGATATTGACTTTGTAAATCAAATTTCAAAATATAGAATAAATGTTTAAAAGACACATTTTTATAATATTTTCAAGAAAGAACAAATGTCTTTTTGTATGTTAACTAGCAGTTTAGCCCTGTTTCACTCGGGTAATTTAAGGAATAATAAGAATGAAAAAAATATGATGAACTTACATAGCAAATACTTACACAGTGTCCACCCTAATCACATTTATAGATATAGATAACAGGGTAGAATGTCTCTATTGGAAGAGGATGGGAGAGAGAGGGGCAACCTGTATAGATACAAATAATATAATGTGGGGTGATCGATTCCATATTATAATCAATACATAAACTGATCCGTAACTTTGTGGCGTGATATATATTTTTCGATCCCTCATTTTGGCTTTCTGAAAACTTTCAAGATGTCTTTAGCATTCTAAAATTTTGATTTACATTCGAGCGCAACTCCCGTCGAGCTAGGTTTTAAAATGCAGACGCTAAGTCGAATCTATCACACAAACAAATACTTACACAACCTCCACTCTCGTCACTTTTACAGATATAGATAATATAAAGTGGGGTCATCGATTCCATATTATAATCAATACATAAACTAATCCCTGACTTTTTGGGGTGATAATATATATTTTTCTACCCATAACTTTGGCTTTCTGAAAATTTCAAAGTGTCGTTAGCGTTTTAAAATTTTGCTCTACATCTGAGCACAACTCCCATCGAGCTAGACTGTAACATGCAGACGCTAAGTCAGTCTACTAAACAAACAAATAGTTCCACAACGTTCACCCTCGTCACTTTTATAGATATATATGGTAACCAGTAAATTTATGCTAAATACATTTTCTGTTACATCTTTAGAGATATTGCGATGATAATGCCTTACATCTACTTCGAAATACATTTCATGTCAGGGAGAAAGTGTGGGTAATATTTCGAGTAATTTCAGTTATTTCAATAAAATAATTTTGACGCAAATCTCTGAGGGCGACAAGAGACAGACCCTAATCGATGAACGTCTACGCTCTGAAGGAACACACCACATGAAGAAGAAGACCACGCTAAAATTAATTCCACCGAAATCGCTAATAACCGAGATCAGTGCTTCTTAAACTCTCTGATGTGGCGGACCGGTATTCTGATACTAAGAGCTTTTCTTATTCTGAAATGAACTCTAGATGAGTGCTATTCAAAGTGTGGTACGCGTACCGTCGACGGAACGCAAGCCATCGTCTGCTGGTACGCGGAGATTTTCCAAAAAAGAAAGAAATAATAGTAATACTCTATACCACGAGAAACTGCCAGGATATTTGACTCGTTTTCGTTTTTTTCTTAGCAAATTCGTTTTAGTTTTATATTATTATGTCTTATTGTTCATTTACTTACTCATGTTAAAAGTTATTTCTATCCAACTAACGAATGCGATATAATGAACAACAATACAGTGAACTGAATAAGCATCAGACTTTGTTCCATTTATATATCCAAGGATATATACATATCATATATTTTAAATACGTTTTAAATGATTTAAAATGAATATTTTGTTTTACTGTTTGTCTATTTTTTAGAAGATTAATGCCTTTTATTAAATTCAAATTACTTACGAAGCATTAATATTAAATTTAAATATTTTTTCTGGATTTTTAAAAAAATATACCTTCGAAACCAGTGACCATAAATAATATAGCATAAATATGGTACTGGTCAATGATACACTGGGAAGACTTGTGACGTCAATGATGACTGCTCTTAGAATGAACAAGATATCATGTCCTCATGTTTATTACAGATAGTATCAAAATGTCCCTGAAATATTACATATCTTAACCAAAAAAAAACAAAAAAAACAAAATATCCGGGGTTTACAGTTTCCCACCTCTTACTCAGCTGAATTGCCAGCTTTGCTTGCCGGTCCCTGGCACATTGAAACAAAACTACCGGTCCGCCACATCAGAGAGTTTGAGATGCACTGCTCTAGGTTATTAGCGATTTCGGTGGAATTAATTTTAGCGTGGTCTTCTTCTTCATGTGGTGTGTTCCTTCAGAGCGTAGACGTTCATCGACTAGGGCCTGTCTCTTGTCGCCCTCAATATATTTCCTCTTGGTATCTCGCCTAAAACCCCGATCCGCCATTCATTACCTCAGGCATATCAAATATGTATTGCGCTGTTTTCCTCTGTCTCTCTTTTCTTCTATCCGTCCAATGAGTATTAGATTCCTTAGCTCCTCTTTCCTCACTACTTTTTCTATGAACCTCAGGAGTCTCTTCCTGATGTTAATTGGAGTAGGCACGGTTCACACTCCACCCACGTCTATTGACAGGTTAAGAGGCTCATCCCCTTTTCCCTGTTTAGAATGTGGTTTCCGGCTTTCTCTTTTCCAATCTTTTCACTATTAGCCCCCTGCACATCAGTGGCGTTACCGCCTTGCTCGGGGTGATACGATTGAAAAAGAAATTATGAGGATACTAATCGTTTGCTTTCTCTCCAACATCTCATCATTGCTCATGTGCTCAGTCCATAGTATGCTAAGCATCCTTTTGTAGAACTTTTGCTCATGTGCTCAGTCCATAGTATGCTAAGCATCTTTATGTAGAACTTTTGCTCATGTGCTTAGTCCATAGTATGTTAAGCATCCTTATGTAGAACATTTTGTAGAACATTTCTACTGCCTTAAACTTCATCCTTGAGGAGATCGTCATACATTCACTCCCAAACAGAGGGCAGATGTCGCATACAGTCCAGCATTCTTTCCTTTGTTTTCAATGAGACTTTCCTGTCTCTCAGTAATCTGCTTAGCTTTTGAAATAAGTTCTTGTCTATGTCAATCAATCTTCGGATATCAACGTTGCACTTTCCTTCCTCTGTCAGAATATTGCCCATGCAAAAATTCTTTACTTGTTTAGTAAATTTTCCTTCACATTTTAGGGTTTTCTTTTTGCTGATGAACATCAGTCAGTCAAGTGCCATACGTGATACACGCTTTGGATGATCATGTCTCGAAAGAGAACTGGCAGAAGATTATCCCGCAGTAGGGTGCCATTGCGTTATGCGGTAGACTGGTTGCCGATCAAGGCTATAGAGCCCAATCTGTCCTGCTATTTAACCCATAACTGGAAAGAAGAGACGGATTAATACCTTTCCCAAGGGTATTTGCGCGTAAGTGAATACAATGGATTACAAATGGAATTCGAACTCAGCTCCCCGGCTTCTCGTTCCGAGCCGATATCCACTGTACCACAACGCACATCCAGCAGAAGAAGAACAAGAACAAAAAGAAGATACTATCGTTTGATGTGGCGTGTTTTAGACGCTTCGGCCGAAGAATATATAGAAGTCTCGTAATGTTCTATTTATACTTCTAATTAGACGTGCATTTTAAAGGATACCCACTGGGGAAAAATTAATATACAGAAAATGATTTCGGAGAAAATCTGTACGAATGAGTTGTGCATTTCTTAGTACATTCCCTATATTAAATTTTTCAGTAGGCAGACAATTCGATTTTTTTTTTTTACATAGAAAGAAAAACGTGATGTATGTTTTAAACCCGAGTTAAACTAACATAACTTTTCACGCAATAAATTCATATGAATATATTTATATTCTAAATAAGTAATGAATTTTTATTTATTAATGCGACAGATCTTATAAATTAAAAGGCAATTTCAGTTGATATTCATAGAATAAGATGTTATTAATATATAAAATGTGGGAAATATTTGCGTTTATAAGGCACGATTTAGCTTTGGCTAAAAAGCGATACCGAATCTTACCATTGTTTCTTCTGCAAGGGGCCACTAAATTGTATCCTGTCATAAAATGCATATTTTTAATATGATTGTTGTAATAATCAGGCCATAGAAGAAAATAAATATTCAATTTAATACTCAAACGGGGCGTCTACTCAAATATTAGTATCCACTAAAGTAATGCATAAAGTAATAATAATAATAATAATAATAATAATAATAATAATAATAATATATATATATATATATATATATATATGTTTCATTCAGTAATGAATTAGAACACTCTCACTACTGGCGTAGGAATACATGGTATATAACAACGGTAAAAGTATGCCCCCTTCTACCGAGCGCTCATAGCTCAGAGGTAGAATCGCCGTCTGCGCCAATTCGGTTGGGTTTTTTAAAAAAAGCAATCAGATGTCGAGGTGATACAGCAAAACAGATCTGTCTGCGGATGACTATATATATATTTGTCTGGTGTTAATAATACAGTGAACGATGAAATATAGTCAATTACGTAAACTCCATACATCATGTACGCTTCGGCGATCTTGTCTCTTTCGGGACATAACTAAGTAGGTAGAAGACAATTCCGCAGTTGGTTACAATTTCTTTCATTAGACTAGTTGCCAACCAATGCTGTAGAACGTAATTTGCCCTAAACCCATAGTTGGAGAGAGAAGAGACGGATTAACATATTTCCCAAGGGTATTTGCGCGAATATGAAGATAACAAATACAATTCAAATTTGAATTTGGCTCTCGAATATCACATTCCCTGTCGCTCCAAAGTATTTATTCCCCCACAAAATTCCTATGAAACCCGGTTTATTTCCATGCATAATGCACCTTGATACATCTCATATAGGGTTACGAGAAACACGCATGTCTGTTCAACCCAAATAATAAGAGCGTTCTTCTCAGGCCAGTGACAATAACACTGGATTGCAACTTTTCAGACAAGCTAAAAAATCAATAAAAGAGATAAGCGGAACTGCTGCGCAATGAGGTATTTGAAAGATTCTCTAACTTGCAAGTTATAAGGGGTTTGTTAATCCCCAGAACGGAAGGTTCTATCTTATTATACGATCGTTAGCTGCATTGTAAAAATACAGCAAATGCCAATCGGAAACTGAAACAGACATTACCCACGAAAATATTAGTTACAGCACACGAACAATTTGTTAGATCCAAAGACTTTAAACATAATTGCATTTATATAGGCGTTATCAAGCTCCTGAGACAGAACACAAAAAGTAGTGTTTTCGGTACAATACTATTTTTAAAAAGTATCTTATAATCTTAAATGTATAATTTATAAGTGTGTGCCTATATACGACTGAAAATATATTCATATATTTCAAAATAATACACTACTGGCCATAATTGTTAGGCCACCTCAGTGTTTTAAAAAATGATGTATTCCATACTATTTTTAGTATTTATTGCTAAGTGAATAATTGTAAATGAAAATAGAATGATTTTTTTATGAATATTGCACAATAACATGTGCATTAAATGTATTTATAAATATTTAATAATTACCTATACTGCAGTTTCATCAATTAAAGAATGAAGAAAATTTAGGGTGATGTGGATGAGTTCATCTTTGCTTCCTTGCATCGTAAAATTTTGTAAAAATGATAAATAGCAAAAGAACCATTATATTTTAATTTAGAATTATCCACATGGCGAAAAATACTTAAAATAGTAGGAAATAGATTTTTTCTTTTAAAAAATGGCGTTGCTTAGTAATTATGGCTGGTGGTGTAATTCAATTTTTCTTCACCTGAGAACCTGAATTTTAGCATGAGGTTAGTTTAACGTAGAAGATGAGCGTTGATAAGGACAAAGAGTTTGTCACTTTAAGAGAGAAAAATCTTGCCGACGTTGAAGTTTCGTGAGGTCACCGTTGTTCTCACACGCAAACTGCCCTGACGAGTGAGAATATCATAACGGTTCCCCCACAAAACTTCGAAGTCGATATGAATCTGCTGTATTAAAGAGACAAACTCCATGTCCTTATCGTATTTTTCCGGAATAATATTTGTAACGAATGGAACGAATAGAGTGTGGTCTGATAAAATGAGCTAATTTAGTTCACAGAAATTAATTATAATATATAACCATTAAAGATTATGTGTTGAGTTTTATTTATAAACACACACACACACACACACACACACACACACACACACACACACACACACACACACATATATATTCGTTTGTGTGCAACCACTAGACTTTTGTATAGACGTGTGGTGATCAAAGTTTTTGGTGACGGTGCGATCATATATATATATATATATATATATATATATATATATATATATACTATAAGTAAGCGAAAAAAATATAAATTAAAATTGCTCGTTTCATTTACTTTTGTAACATTGCTTGTAAGATTCTGTGCAGATCTTAATACTGTCACTTTTTATTACAATCGTTTATAAATTCACTATATCACTACAAAAAATATTTCAGAACATTGTTGGTTATCTGTTGATACTTAAAACAAATCTTGAAACAGATTTATTTTTGAAAATAGAAAGCGAATTAATGGATAATTCGAAAGCTATCATAAATACGAGCTGAAAGAAGAACGACAATGTTCTGAATCAAGAAATCTTTTATGTAGTTATATAATGTTTTTGGGAAAGATTATAATAACAAAATTACTATATATATATATATATATATATATATATATATATATATATATATATATATATATATATTCTGAAGGGTGAACTTAAAAGTTACAAAACATTTAATCTACGACACCCTAGATAATATTAATTTTCTTTGTTGCTGCTGCTGAATGTTTTCAAGTGATGTGCTGTGTTTCATATGTAACATTTCATTGTTTCTTTTGTTTGTAGCGTCAGTCCACGATGTTCATAACCCTAACCCTAACCTACAGGCTTGATTCGTTTAAATAAAACCATGTTTCTTTATGCTGTTTACAATCGCTTCACAATCTTCCCAGCTTGACTCTATCATTCGTTATGCAAGGAATATCAATCCTGAAATTTATTGTTAAAATTAGAAGAATTGCAAGAGTAATTTCGTATGCTACGCATCATTCAGCCCAATATATTTCCTCTTTAAGAATACTCAGCCATATGTTGTATAAACGACACTAAAACATTATTTTATTATACACATATGCAAACACAAATATGAGCAGATGTGAATTGACCATTTTAAATTTCTAAAATGCATTGCAAATAAGTCTATCTTTAGAATACAAGGATCTTGCATTCGCTCCCGTGCCGAAAGTACTGATAATTACGCGTCTATGCCAATGATATAGGTGCTCATAGTCGAAATAAATATGGTGTAAAACATAGAATCAATATCCTCAATCAAGTGTTCCAAATATGTGACTCAAGATTAACCCTAACTTTTAGTCTAGACCTAATAACATGTCTCTGCTCTACCGCTTTTTCCATGACAGAATTTTCTATGAAATACATTCCATGTTCCACTTGTTTTGACGTTCATAGCTACATCTTACAATATCATATACACTCAATTAGTCAGTCAGTCAGTTAAGTGCCATACGTGAAACAAACCTTGGCGATCATGTCTCTTTCGAGACTGACTGATTGGGCAGAAGATTTTCCAGCAGTAGGTTGCTATTACTTTCTGACTGGTTACCGACCAAGGTTGTAGAACCCAATCAGACCTGTTATTTAACCTATACGTGGAAGGAAGAGGCAGATTTATAACTTACAAAGCAGAAACTATGATCTGGTATTGGGATGAAAGCAGTGATGACATTTACCTTAAACCGATCATAAATATACAGGATCTTAAATGTTTAAATACTAAACATGTCAGATACCAGACAAGCTTTAACAAATTAAAAATACAGGAGAATGTGCCTTTAACATAAATATCATGCATGGCGACAAATCCGTTCAGATATATCTAAAATATCAGCTATTTATTGCCGCTTTTAAAGATCAGTGTTAAAAAGTCACTATGAGCGGGTGAACCTTGTGGGTCTTGGCAAAGATTATCCTTCTGCCAAAATTGTGAACGGGTGCTACAATGTCACAAACCTTTACTAAATAGTAGAACCACAGCACTTGAGAACTACTAAAGGCAACAGCAACTAAAAGGAATAGCTTGAAGGGAAAATAATGACATAATCAAGATGTTAACATTCTGTATCACATTAATTAGAAAACCGGAAAGAGCAATAACAGCTACTAAATTTGAGAAACCTGTTTTCATAAAGTGTTTTTAGAGTATGATTTTATAATATCCAACCGAAAGCAAGACTTCCTTCTAAGAAAATGGCTAATATTGCAATTACCATTGAACATTTTGTCTTGATGTTTCGATTTCCAAATCATTAAACATCATTTCAATAAAAGTTAGGAGATATATACTTAATATTTTCGTAAAAACAAACGCCTATTTCACACAGATTTCAAATTTTTATTCTAAACTAAACGGTTATCTAGCAATGTAAAAGCTTTTCTAGACAATTTAATTAAAACACATCAATGGTATTTAGTTAACATATAAGTTAAAACTTTCACTGTCATATATTTAATTCAGTGATGGTAAACATCAAAAGATTTATTCTTGTGCTAGCAGGAAATAACAAGCGTAAATTCAATTCTCATTGTGAAGTGATTATCAAATGAAACGTTTACAATGTCCGCCAGTTCTGACTAAATTGCTGGTACGGCGGTGAATTCGACTGTTATATCTAATCGAATAAAGGTTGTATATTTTCATCGATATATGACTACAACGATAATCAGTTAAAAACCAGCCACATGACATAAATTGTTTTACAGGTTTGCCCATTTACTGAATTCTACTGTATCTTAGTCGCGCTCTCTTATCGAGTAAATCTCGTTTTCGTTCGACATACGAGAGAAAAGAAAAGTTAAAACTTACTTTTCATCGATGTGCTTGGAAGTTTCTGAATTTATTTAATTATATATAAACTGTAATATTTGATACTGACTGAATATTATAATTAATAAGCCTTTTCTTTCTGAGCAAATGTCCTATGTGTATGAATATAAATTACATCTGACAGCAGGACTTCTGATCAGGAGAATACAGGATTTTGAGGAGCATGTTCCCACCTCTTAACTGATGTTGTTTCCAGGTCCATCCTAACCCGGGATTGTCAAATTTGTTAGGGTCCCATCTATGTGAAAGTAGTAACACCCCACAAAAAAAAAAGAAACAGAAAGTATTTTTTTACAGTAAAATGATAAACAATGCATTTTTATAGAAAAATGAAAATCAATAAAGTATAAAAATATACAAGCAATACATTTTTATAAAGGAATTGTTAACATTACATTATTATAATTACATTTATCTTGCAAGTATACAATTATGTACAAAATACTTAGATTATAGAGGTTATAATAAAGTTAAACAAATTCAACCAACCAACAAACATAAATTTTCTGAAAAGCTGAGTATCATTTACTATATATTCAACAGTGAAAGTAAATTAACATATATAAGATTTTTATTACTTCTAAATTCATAATAAAATTCAATTTTCGCATCAAATGACCAACCTAGTAACATTTCATAATTACTGAAAAACTGGATTTTCTTTGCTCATAATGAATGATTGCACTTTCTTTTAGTTTTCTTACCGGGAATGTTTATTGGGTTTCATACTCACACTATACCTCGAGTAGAGGTCGCATATAAGATTCATGGCTAAATATTTTGCAGAAATGCTCTCTGCACTTCCTGTGAAGGGATTTGACTCCTCCAGATTTGATCGATCTCTACGAAAGCCAGATCAAACCCAATAGCGGAGTATTGCTGAAATATATGGACCAGAGGCGTCTAACCCTAACTTAGTCTCGACCTTATAACCACTCTCTGCTCTACTGTCTTTTCCATGACAGAATTTTGTATGAAATACATTCCATGTTCCACTTGTTCTGACCTTCATAGCGACATCCTACATTATCACGTACAATCAATTAGCCAGTCAGTCAGTTAAGTGCCATACGTGATAGACACTTGGGCGATAATGTCTGTTTATAGTCATGACTGACTGGGCAGAAGATTTTCCAGCAGTAGGTTGCTATTAATTTCTACGGTAGACTGGTTGATGAACAAGAATATAGAACCCAATCTGTCCTGTTATTTAACCCATAACTAGAAGGAAGAGGCAGATTTATACCTTTCTCAAAGGTATTTGCGCGTAAGTGAATGCAACGATTTCAACTGGAATTCGAACTCGGTTCGTTCCGAGCGTGTATCCACTGCAGCATCTTCTCGCTCCGAGCCGATATCCAATCAGTTAACACATCTATAAGACCTTCCTATTCTAATAATGATAAGTATTTTCAGCTCAGACAATTTCTTAATCCGAATTGTTTGCAAATAAAACGATCTCCCAAGGGAATGCTTTCCTGATCCCTATAATCCTAATCAATTCACGTGAACATTATCTATTCTCTATTCCATATATTCTCATATTAAGCAATCGTCCCTATACACCCTTCTATAGTATTTAGTAACCCTCTATTCTATACAATGCACTTAGGAATTGTACAGAATAGTAAAAAAAAAATATGAGCATTAGGGTTTGTAATAAAATAGACATCGCAAGAATGATCTTTAGGTAGATTTGAATACAAATCGAAAATTAAAAATATTCTTAACCAGCATCTGCAGTATTCACAAATTTTCACATCGTAAACGAGAATACTTATTGAATATTCAAATATTGTTTTTATTCAGATCTTTCGCATTTCGATATCGCCCTATGTGATTGTTCGTTTTTCTTAAGATTAGTTCGTGTTAACATAATCGATTTTGTAAACTACTCTACCACAGGTAGCCATATCGGATTTTATTTATTCAATGTTGAAGATAAAGGAGAACAAATCTAAAAAAAAACAGCTCTGATTATTGCTGAAATCAGTGCTCAGAAATTCTTCAGAATCTATGAAAGTAATCCTTGCTGACTAATAATGAAGAAAATCAAGAATTATTTTACAGTGCCTAATTTGCTGTTATTTTGGCAATTGTATGCAATGCCATATGTGCGTTGTGGCGCAGTGGATATCGGCTCGGAACGAGAAATCGGGGAACCGAGTTCGAATTCCAGTTGAATTCCTTGCATTCACTTACGCGCAAATACCCTTGGGAAAGGTATTAATCCGTCTCTTTCCCTCCAGTTATGAGTTAAATAATAGGACAGATTGGGTTCTATAGCCTTGGTCGGCAACCAGTCTACCTCAGAAAGCAATGGCAACCTACTGCGGGATAATCTTCTGCAGAGTCAGTCATGTCTCTTTCGAGACATGATCGCCCAAAGCGTGTATCACGTATGGCACTTAAGTGACTGATGCAATGCCAACCTCATAAAAATAAATAAAAAGCAATGTGAGAATAAAAAATCAATTTTGTTTGAATCAAATGGAAAACAACAGTTCTCTCATGCGCACAAAATTGTCATTTTTTTGAATGCCGTGGAATTGGAATTGTATTACCCGGCTAATGTTGTTCACGATATTCTGCTAAACTAACAAACTTACAAGGTTTTTAATTTTTGGTATATTATTTCTATACTAGGATAATAAAATATATATATATATCTTTTAAATTTTATCAAATTTGTTTAAGATAAGTTTTATAGTGAAAGTGTTGGATTACTAAATAAAATATGAATTGTTCTATATGCGTATGTGTACATGCTTGTATGTGATATATCACAGCAATTTCTATGTGTTAATGCATTTTATAAGTTATACGAATTAAGCATTATATATATATATATATATATATGTGTGTGTGTGTGTGTGTGTGTGTGTGTGTGTGTGTGTGTGTGTGTGTGTGTGTGTTTAAACACAAATTTATAATTATACTCGTTTCTAAAAACCCTCCACTTTTTTACGTGGAAGGAAAACATGGTTGTAAAAAAAGAAAGAGCTAAGCACATGAATATCGGCGAAAGGGATTCGGACGGAGCCAGCACGTAGCCCAAAGAAAAACCATGAGACGAGTAATCAATGAACAAAAAAGCGTTCAATACTTAAGCAGAGCAGAATAAGTAAATTATACCTAGTGAGCCAACAAACCTACCAAAGTTTCACCTAAGCGGATCTTCAGGGAACGCTGGCTTCAGGATCACATAAGGGGATCTTCAGGGAATGCTGCGGTCTCTGAAGATCTGATTAGGTGAAACCTTAGTAGGTTTGTTGGCTCATTAGGTTTAATTTATTTATATATATATGTATATAGATATATTTATATATATCTTGCTTATACGAGCTGACGAGTGAACAGAATTATTTCCAGAGGGTCCGTCAACGGAAGTTTATATTAATCAGCTAAGTGACAAAATTTTTATTTGAATTAAGTCTGTCTGTATGTACAACTCATCCTAAAGTATTAGAATGGCAAGGTAAATTCATTTGAATTATTGTTCCCTGAAAAAAAAAACAAGCATATTAGGCACAGTGAACACAACAATTTGGAATGTCGTAAAAAATAAAGAAAGTATTGCTGTACCGAGCAACAGGTATAGATGAAATCGACAAGAGATGAAGAGCTGTTTATGATGGAAGATTTCTGAGAGTTGTGATGAAAATGCAAAACAACTGTCAGTAACATTAAAACAACATCCACAGTGCAGGGGTGAAATTTCACAATCCACCATTGAAGAAGACTTTGACAGCCGAAATATTGAATAGATGTCTCACCACAGGGTGTAAACTACACATCAGTAGTAAGAACCATAAAAATTTTCAAGGAAGTCAAGAGGTGAGCGATAAATCTATAGGGTAATGTTTTATGGACTGATGAGACCAAGATGAGTATCTACCGAAATGATCGAAAAGTCAAAGTGTGGAGAATGAAATGATCTGCTTATAATATAATGTCTTGGCTTGATCTAGCAGGTCTTCTGCCAGAGGTTCATTCATAATTACTGAGGATGTACCTCGTGATGTTATCGGCAGAATGAATTCAGAAGTCTACAGAAACATTATTTTCTATCAGTTTACAGAGACTTTTATCTAAAATTATCGGGCAGCAAAACAATTACTCAAATCACACTGCCAAACATCAAAGAACTACATCAGGAGAAAAGGTTTACAGTTTTAGACTGACCAAATCAATCATCTTATGGTAAAACAAACATGACTGAAGAGATGACTGAAGACAGGATCCCCCAGAACAAACAACAACTGAAAAATTTATATTAAATTTCGAAAGACCATCACAGATGAAATTTGCAATACTTTGATGACGAGTCGCAGGTTTGATGCAGTTATTGCAAGCATGGGTTGTATAACCAAATATTAAATGTTATTTACTAGCATGACTATCAGTTACTTTATTCTACTCACTTAAAAGATCTGATGCAAAAGGTGGTATGTCCTATGCTTTTTAATTCAACTGAATGTAAATACCAGAAATTAAAAGCTGAAATTCGTAATTTCTCATACAACTCTTTTGATCTTAAAACTAAATGTTTTAGTAAGCAAAAAAAATAAAGGAATTAGTTTTGCTGTTTCAACACTTAAAACTTTGATTGGTAAATTATCGATATTTTAGAAATTTTATTTTGCGCATGCACGTTGTTTGCTTCTGATTTTGTCGACAGAAGAATAACATGATGCAATATATATTTAAACATTATGCTGTACTGCTTGGCATTCACGCGGGATACTTCAATACGAACCTTTCAAGTGTTTGGGTGTCAGTTTGAGAAAGTGGGAAAAGGATTCTAAACGAGTTGAATGATATATTCTCTGAGTATTACGGTATTGCAGTGATCATTATTGACGGCATGCATTCCATTCATTTGTCTACAGGCCCACAGACTCATCATCATGACCTATATTAATTGTCTTGAGGAATTATTTTTGCCATGGGTCAAGAGGTTGGCTGCTGGAAGACTCTATGTCTGGCAGAATGACTCTGCACCATGACATACAAGTAGGAGAAACAAGTCATGGCTCTCAGACAATTTTTCTGACCACATTACCTTTTATGTCTGGCTAGCTAACTCCCCAGACTGCAACCTCCTTGATTATTATGTGTAGAGCACAGTTGAACGACAGAACAGGAAAATTCATTGTAACACCAAAGACGAACTGAAGGCAAGGATTATGGCAGCATTCACTATAATTAAACAAGCAGACAGTCCAGAAGAGGAGCAGGTGATTATGAAGTTCTTTAGAGGCTGTGGTTAAAGTCGATGAAGATTTCATTAAATACATTAAAGATTTAGGATTTCAAAATATATTTGCGTAATTTTGGTAAATATAACTTTTTAAATGGGGTATCAATGTTATTTATGTTATTCTCATTTGTGTGTAAATTAGACGATAATTTTTCCAGCGCATATATATATATATATATATATATATATATATATATATATATATATATATATAGTCATCCACAGACAGATCTGTTTCGCTGTATCACAGCTCATCAATACAGTTAGACTCCGATTGCTTTTAACCCAGGATTGAACCCTGACGGAATTGGCGTCAGTCGGCGATATATATATATATATATATATATATATATATATATATATATATATATATATATATATATGTGTTTGTAATTCTTTTGTTTATACAAATTTTGATAAAGGACAATTTTTAAGTATGATTAGTTATTTTTTTACATTTGGAACAATTTCCTTTTTTCTGGTCTAATATTTAAATGTAAATTCATTCATTACACCTCGATCTAACGTTATCTTCTAAAATGAATGAAATGATTACACTAACTTAATTTTTAAGTCTGCCGGTAGGAATGTTTTTCAATCCCTCTCGCATATATATAAATTTACTATCATAAAATAATAAAGGATCGCCAGAGACCAAACTTAGTCGACCTCGTGTGGATGTAATTAGAGCAACGTCCTGCTAGGATCACGTGATGTTGTAAAATATTATATATGTGAGCATAATAAGCATTTGGGTGAGAAACCAAAAATTCTGACGGTATTCATTAAATTTGTTTTTTCTAGTATATATGAATTAAGAAAAGTGGCAACGAGTATTCGTTTGAACTTATCCTGGGAAACAAAAAAGTACGTATCCTACACAGGATATTCATGTAATATTTATCACTTCACAAAGAGACGTCATATTCACAGGACTACAGAGATATAAGCAAGTAAAATTATTCAAAAAATAATCTAAGAAATATTCAGTGGAGTACAAGAAAATAGAAGAAATAAAACCTACCCTGATTCTAAGGTTGGCGCTACAAAAGCAACAACAAGAACAACAATTGCACCAACAAAAATAACAACATTAAAATCAATTACAATTACAACTGCAATAAAAGTTTTTTGAATAATTATTTAATAAAACTACGAATGAAACAAACATCATATTTATTCAATCTAGATCATTTTACTTATTCAACTAACGAATTTTTATACACTTCAGACAAAGGAATAACTTATCCAGCTTATTAAAAAAGATGCGAATGGATCTTTAAAAGGGATAGTTTGCACTAGAATGATGAAAAGAACGTTTGTTTATTATTTTAATAAATGTCCATGCTTTATCTGTAGCAGCTGAAAAAGCAACAGTCAAATAGAAAAGGAAGTATTCCCCATCATATTTGCTATAAGATAGGTACATAAATTCATACAAGTTAGAGAGTTTATACTACAAATAGACTTTCGTACATTACTGTCCATATATGGATAAAAAGTATGTGTTCCCATACATACGGCGAATAGACTGAAACACTGGGGAAATATGCTATTAAACTATAATTTCTACCATCTAAAAAATTGAATTAACCTGACTAACTAGCCTAATACCAAAATTGAACGTGCAATTTAATATGATTTACAAACTTACTGAAGACACAGTAATTGCGGCGTCATGAAATCAATAATGTATTAAACAATGCAGTAAAATAACTGACCATAACATTTCAGAAAATAAAACTAATTAAAAAAAGAAGATTTTATAATAAAAATAAAGAAGCAAATTATTTTAAAAAAAGAAAAAAACATATAATAAATAACGCATTTTTATTATGCAATCATTAAATTACGTAGGTAGAAATGTGATACTAGCACCGTTCCAAAAACATATGCTAAAAGGATTTCAAATAGGACATCCAGGAATTTCTAGTACGAAATCTTTAATTAGGTGTTATACGCATTAGCCAAAAATGGACCAAGATATTGAAAATTTAGTGAAATCATTCAGAGGTTGTTATCTGGTTACGAATTCACCGGTTACAAAGTTTTAAAAGTTTACAATACATATAAATTTTGCAGGACATATTAATTAGTATTAATCTATAGTTACACTAAATGGACAGATATATTAAAATGTAGAAGAACGACTACCGATGTAACGACCATTTTTACGCGAGATCTTTGCAAGCTTTCATGTACATGACACTATTGTTTCAGATAAGGAGACACAATTCGCGGCTAGGAAAGTTAAAGTTTTCTGTAAATCATTATCAATAGAACACATTATAGCACCCTGTTATTCCCCAAGATCAAACCGACAATCGAACAGTTTGTCCAAACGTTTAAAATGGGACTAAAAATTCTGATCGTTTTCAGAATAACACCAAATCTGAACACCGTTTCCGAAAAGTCACCTGCAGAGTTAATGTTTGCCAGGACGATTAATCCGTTTTGAATAAATTACTAACAAAAGCATCTAAACTTATTTATAAATGGAACTTTGTCTGTGTGTATGTGTGTCCCTTACCTATAGATTCCAAAACGGCTGAACAGACTTTCTTGAAAATTTACACAGTTGTACTATAAGCGTCTGCGAGTGTCCTTAGTAAGCTTTTGTGTACAGGTACCGCCGAGAAATATTGAAAATCAATAATCGAAAAAATCGGGTTAGAAGGAGTGGTCCGATTTTAATCAAATTTGATGCACTCATAGACAAAGACATAAGAAACGATATTCAGAAGGTTCAAGTTTGCAGTTCTTACAATAGTGCCGAAAATTGATAATATATATATATATATATAAAGCAATAGGTTTATGTGTGTGTCTCTTTGCCTGTATGTCTATTTTTTCAGCCCTTTTATTTTAGTTTTTGCTTCGAGTTTGGCTCTAAGTAGGAATAATTATAGTTTTTAATCTCAGCCATGATACCATTTACTCAGAGTACTTAATTAGCCTTCAAAATTCAGTTTACGACGACAAACACTTATTTTATTTCAATACCAGGAAATCAAAATTTGACTAACATCCATCCATTTTTCTTTCGGTCTACGATTTCGCTTTAACTGGAAACAACTATTGCTTTTTAGTCTTTCGTGCCAACGTCCAAAGTGTCTGAGCTCCAGGACCATGGATTAGTTTTAGAGTTTTCATTACACCCGAGCAACGCCGGACTATACTGCTAATCAAATAATAAGAATATAAGTAAATATTTCAAACCTGGAGAAAAGGTGTTTCTTGAAATGGAAAAAGAAATTGGAACGTGGAAAAGAATTCTGGGAAGATGGCGTTATAAGACATACATGGTACGTCACGTTGGTGAGAAAAAGGACTGAAATCGACATGCCAGACAGCCATCAGTTACATTACAGGCAATTCTTTTAATTTTGTCAAGAATCTCAAGATTCAGCATACCTGTTGTAACAGCAGTATTCAATGCACAGAGGAATGGTAGATTTATAAATGTGTAAGATGGATTCATACGAGAAAAGTTACCTGGTACGACAGTTAAACAACATTCATTGAAGTAAATGAAACAACTGATTTGATATAGTCGCTGCACTTCATGTGAGCGGAAAACAAGTTGAACTAGAGCGTTGTTTTCCTATCTGCCGTCCTGATAGCAGGTTCAATGTACGGATTAAATAAAAGCAGTTTTGTCTTGGAAGCGTTGAACTTTACAAGCCAGTTTACCACTGATTCTTCTTCTTTTCTATGCTCTGTCTCTTCAGAACGTGGGTGATCATGGTTCTCCAAGTCTTCTTATCCCTTGTGGCTCTTTCGTAAATGTTAGTGATCACGACTCTTCACAACTTCCTACCACTTATATCTTTAAAATTCATCTTACTTTTTTTATCATTTTTCTTCTTGCTCTTCCATAGATTGGCATAAGCATATGTGATATTTTCGTGCACTTTGATGATGACATATCATCGGCTCACGTGCTGGCTGAATTTCAAACTAATCAGTATATTTCGTATATACCTATTGTGCGAGCATACAAATTTTTTCTTCTGCACAGAAATGGCGGTATATTTCCTTGTCAAGCTAGTCAAAGATAACGTCTGCGTTGGACCTTTTCATTTGGTACCTGATTCTTCATAATTCATTCGTAATTTGCCAACTTATTCCTTCCTCTTTTTTAACGAAATTTCTATTTTTTAAAAATTATTCTATCTTTCTTGAGTTCAACTCTGGAATTTTCTTTTCTATATGCCAATTAAAATATTTAAAATGTTAAAAACTTTCACTTATTCTTCAAACACGTCCTTCATTCGCATGAGACTTAAAATAGAGATTCTTTGCTTGTGTAATTCCATTAAATCAATACATGATACAGTTACATAAAATCTTAGTTATATGTTTGAATTGGACTGTTTAAATAAAAAAAAATGAACAGAGAAATATTATATTTCCTCAGCTGAAACAAAACTGTTAAAGGAAAACAAATTCGTTTCATTTTCTTTTTACTTGCAGATTCAAATGTTACATCTCTGAAAGAAATTTGTAAAATAAAAAAGAACAAGAAACAAAATAGTCGAGAGGGAGTTTTTTATTGAATGTGAAATTAGGGACACATTATTGTGCTGCTAATTCTAAACATAACTTCAGTTTCAGTTAGGTCATTTTTTTTTCAACAAAGAAAAACTGAAGGTCAGTTTTCAAATACAGCAACATATGGATCATTTTTTTCGCATATATATTTTTGTAGCAGGGATCAAGACAACAATAGAACAAGATTCAAGTAAAATAAAAGCATAAATTATTTAACGATCAATAAATGAGGGTTGATGGGTGTCCAAATATATTTGTAAATTACACGGAGGTGAACCACAGCAATATTATCCGCCTATTGTTTCATTTGTTGGATTTCATACTTTTATTAATAAAAATGTAACTGACATCATATTTCAGACAAAAAAAAAAACAAAAAAAAACAAAAACAAACCAAATGCGAATTACTTCACATACTGATTTTAGAAAATAAGGAAACCTCATATATTCCCTGCAGACATGTCAAGATATTCATTTTTTGTGAAGGAACAAGGTAAAAGGAAATGCTTATAGGAACATGGTAAAGGGAAACGCTAAAAATAAGGATAAAGAAGATGTGTACAAAATTCCCTTCCTCTGCATTAATATCACACTGAAAGGAACGTTTACAAATAGGATCGCATACGTAATAAATATAAAACTGACACAAAAGTTCATTTATGTACTCATGAATAGGAATCGAATATGGATTACAATCCGACAGAATAATAGAATAAGAAAAAAAGGAGAATTTTATAAATTACACATGTTTCGCTTTTATTTAAGGTTCATCAAAATTTTGGGGAAATAATTTGTGGAAATCCAAAATCATTTATGTTTCATTGGTCAGGTAGATTATTACGTCGTTTTGTCTTGCAGTGTATATATATATATATATATATATATATATATATATATATATAGTCTTTTAGATTTCACACGCTCGATCGACTCAGTCGATTAGAAATTTAATTGGGCGATTAAACTTTATGACTTTACTCGCCCGGGGTCGATTAAAATTCTCTCAATGAAACATGCCCCTTCAAATATAGAAAAAGGAAGTCTGGTTCCTTTTACAAACCAAAAGTATGCCATTGAAGATTCACAAGTTACTTAGAATGACCTGCAATGACCTTTTCTGGTCCCGGTCATTTAAAAAAAAACAAAAGACTAAAAACAAATCAAAACAAAACAAAAAAAAATAGCATATCATGATGTTAAAAGAGTTCAAACTTAATAAAAACAAAGTAATATCATCAAAATGTTTATGCTATTATTAAGAGAAAAGATCAAAGATCAAAATTTGCTGTTATTATTATTAAAAATAATTAAATACTTTCTAACGCGTTCGAGATTTTAATTAAAATTACATTTTCTGTTTTTTGTCCGCGATTCACGCTATGTTTACGTAAGGCGACTATTAAGAAAATGGAGACGGTCGAGTAAAATTTTCCGTCGATCTCGACCGCTGTTCGAGTAATTTTTTTAAAATCTCAAAGGCTATATATATGTGTGTGTGTGTTTACACATGTGTGTGTGTGTATATATATATATATATGTGTGTGTGTGTGTGTGTGTATGTGTGTGTGTGTGTGTGTGTGTGTGTGTGTGTGTGTGTGTACGCGCGCGTTTGTGTGCGTGTGTGTGTTTGTGCGTTTACGTCTTGTTTCTAGGATTTCTTTTGTGTAATTTGGTATAGTATCCATGTGAATTCCCGAAGATGGGCGTTTGATGATAATGGTAGTGTGGTGTTAATGGAGATGTACATGTGTGAATTCCTCCAATTTCTTACTAGTGGTTTCGTTACGTGTGTTGACTCCTCGTTATGTATATGTTTTCAATATTGGGATAGTTATTATGATTAAGGAAAAGGAGATGTACCAGAAATTTCTCTTCCAAAAGATGTTTATGTTACTTAAATAAATGCGAGACATGCTAAATTCACAAACGTTTAATTGCTGTTCCTTGTTCTATCATTAAATATGATTTATGTATAATTAATAATTCTACATGACCTACGTTCGGTAACGCCATATATATAAAGACAAATCTAACGGTGTACATACTTACGCAGAGTAATCCCAAAATGTGTTTTACAATAACATATTTGGTTATCATAGAAATTAATAATATCGCATCAATGTGTTTTAGCTGAGCTAACGTTTTAATTTATCAGAAAGTTCCTTCTTAATCATATTTTAGCTTCACTTTCTACAGATGCGTCTAAATGTGTGGATATTAATAAAAAATACATGCATGTATGTATGATAATTTGCAAAATATTTTACATGTTTTGCCAATAGATAAACGTAATCTGAAAAAAATATTTGCAAAACTATATGTTACCTAAGATTGGGTCAAATAATTTTATTTCCCTCTCTGAGGAAATAATAATAAAAATGTGGATATTAAAAAAAATAAAATAAAATAACTAAAATAAAAAATGAAATTAGCAAAAATTTAATTTTTGTAACGATGCAGCTAAATTCTAAAAAGAAAATTGAACAGAAACTATCAAACAAAAGTAAACAAAACAGAAGTAAGCGAGGCGAAAACTGAACGGGGGTAAGTTGAACAGAGGGGCTTGAACAGTAGAGAATAAGCAGGAGTAGAATGGGAGGAAGAGGTTTTTTTTAGTCGCTAAGATTATTTTTGTTTAGATTAATAGAAGCCGGTGAACAGAAGAAAACTGAAGCAAAGGGACTGAACAGTCATGACTAAACGGAAGTATTCTGAATTGAAGTAAGCAGGACAGAATTAGGCGGAGCAAGAGGGGATGGACAGAAACAGGGTTGGGAGAGAAGCTGAATAGATGGAGTTTAGGAACTGAACAGATGAAGGCTGAACAGAAGTAGGCTTGAAAGTTGAGGCGGAAAGGAAGCTGAAAAGGAGGGACTGAACTGTACGGACTGAACACAAGTAAGCTAAATGTAGACGTTTACTGAACAGACTTAGGCTGAACAGGTGGGGCTGAACGGAAGCAGGATGAAAAGAAGTAATTGAACATTAGTGACTGAAAAGAAGCAGCTGAACAGAAGAGACTGAATACAAGCGGCTGAACAGAAGGGACTATGTGGGAGTAGAATGGGTGGAAGAGCTGAAAGGATGAGACTGAACAGAAGTTGAAGAGAAGGGATTAAACTCTAGAGACGCACTCAAGTAGAATGAATAGAAGTGTGCTGAACAGAAGTAGGCTGGATAGAAAAGGTGAAATGGAGCTGAAAAGAAATGATTGAACAAAAGTAAGCTAAGTAGACGTCTAGAAACTGAACGGAAGTAGGCTGGATAAAAAAGGTGGAATGGAGCTGAAAAGAAATGACTGAACAAAAGGAAGTTAAGTAGACGTCTAGAAACTGAACGGTAGAAGGCTGGATAAAAAAGGTGGAATGAAGCGGAAAAAATGATTGAACAAAAGTCAGCTTAGACGTCTAGAAACTGAACGGAAGTAGACTGAATAAAACTAAGCAAAACAGAAATAGTCTGCACCGAGATATATATATCAGGGCGAAAATTATATTTTTTTCTCAAATAAAATTGTATCTGAAAATGTTGAAATACTGGCTAAATACTGGCGTCATATCATGGTCTCGGTTAGCAAAATGACTTAAATATTTTTACTCATTCAGATTGCAATCAACTTTACTCGTACAAACATGCACACTTGCACACACCCACACACTGTTATATATATATATATATATATATATATATATATATATATATATATAAGGAGAGAGAGAGAGAGATACTACAGGCCATAATTATTAGCTCAACTGTATTTTTAAATTGAAATTACGTATTTAATACTATTTTTTAGTATTTATTGCCAAATGAAAATTGAATGTTTCTTTTGTTATTATTACTTTGCAAAATTTTACAAAGTAAGGAAGATGAACTCGTTCAAATCATCCTAAATTTTCTTCATTCTTTCATTGATGAAAGTGCAATATAGATATTGAGGGCCCTGATGCGGCCTTCTTCAACTTTTGTAACTCCAGATTTTACTTGGGGTTTTCAGGCAGCTCTCTCTTCAGCAGTGGATTCCCAGAAAGAGTATGGGATGTCACAGTACGTGAGGGCCTCCTTTACGCTGTCTTTGTGCCTCAGCTTTGATCGGCCGAGCGAACGTTTCCCTGTGAACAGTTCTCCATAGAAGAGCCTTTTCGGTAGACGGCTGTCCTCCATGTGTGTGTGTGTGTGTGTGTGTGTGTGTGTGTGTGTGTGTGTGGACATTGTTATAACACACTACTACCGATTATAATATTATGTCTCAACTGACTGCAACGTTAGTCAGATGAACAGTCTCTTGAAATTCTGTTCTTGAGTGCTTTTCTAAAGTCGTCTTGGCTAGTTTATTTGTTACTGGGAGTGTCTCATTTACTATACAATATTCCGACTGCTTTCAAAATTTTTTATTTTCTTAAATATGTCATTTTTTTAGAATTTACCCTCTCCTTTTTCTGGCGAGTTCGCCAAGTATTCAGCTTTGTATTTCTTTCATTTTGGGTCAACTTGTTTTTTTTTCCGTATGTTTCTTTTTACCATTACTTGTATCTGTATGTTCAACTTATATGTTCTCATGCTTTCTGCGTTCCGATTTTTTCTATTCATCATATAAATCATTTTTCCAATTCGTTATTTTATTACTCAATCTTCCCATAATTCTTTTCTATTTTTATATATCATAAAAAATATATTTTTTTTAATTTTGAAAAAAGAAAAACAAAAAAGCCTTGTGTCTTTTTTACTTTCTGTATATTTTACTTGTTGACCTGGTAACAACTTGTGGAACAATGATTTAATTTTTCTAGGAAACATCAATTCTCTCGGGGAAACATCAATTCTGTCAATATACTGGGATTCACGAATGTTTTTAGCGCTTCTTCAGTGACGTTTTCAAAGATCTGTTAAAAAAATAATCCATAAAACGTTCAGATTGTCCATTTGAGCCTGGGTGATACAGCGGTATAGTAATAAGTTCAATCGAGAGTATTTTACAAAATTCTTTAAATTTGTTAGCATTGAGTTGTGTACCATTATCCGTGATTATAACATCCGAAATGCCATATCATGAAAACAGTTTATGTATAAATTCACTGTAACCGTGGGAGTTTTTTTTGCACTTTCAAATTTCAGACCACTTAGTAAGGCTTTCCATTACCAATCGATAATGCGATCCGTTTATTGAAACTGCAAAATGTATATGCAATCCTGACCAAGTGGTATTAGCCTTTGGTACAGTTTGTTTTTGTGATTACGTTGTTCCATTTAAGAAGGTTCGAAAAAGGCTAGTCTTCTCCAAGATCTACGGGTTTCAACCGCTGACAACCATTAATAACTATTGGTCTGAGAAAGCGTTTGTATAGAGCTGACCAATTTAGATATTCCTGAACGGGTTTGGCGCCATGCAGTTGAAAGTTTCCTCTTGGCGTAGCTAATTAAGAATATGACTCACCATTTCAGAGTTTGGTTTTGTTCCAGTTTTAGGTGTTTGATAAAACTACTTATGTTGTATATTCATTCCACTTCCAGATCATAGTTTCTCTTTTGAAAATGTTTGTCTTCAATCCTAATTCTTGGAATACTTAGTAGAGGAGTTTTTTTTAACCTATGATATTCATACATATAACCAGTTAGATAAACATACATATGTAAAATAATTCATACATGCCTATCCTCATGCTTCCGAGAGTACTATTAATAGATTAGTACATTTTAGGAAATAGCAGAAGTAGGATGAGCTCTTGTTATGATACCTAGATTTTATGAACTTTAGCGCCGAATTAAATTAGTGGCAAGGTCTCATCAATTTACATTTGATTTGGCAGGATGCGACTGTAAGTTCTCTGCTAAAAGTTTCTCCCTTCCAGCTCTATGCTTTCCAACCAAGTTTGATTTTTGAAAATGTAAATGCCATATCAGTCATTATCGTCTGCCATCTTCATTACACTTCTTTTGTTCTGGGCTTTTAATGATGCTTCCCTTTTTTCTTATCCTTTCACACTCAGTAATCCTGTGTGTGTCTTAGTGGATATGCTGCCTTGCCTGGGGAAAATAACTGAAATAAATAGAGGGACGAGGAAGTCCGAGGAAGGGTGATAAATTGGGAAACTAAACGAAAATCTATTTATCCTCCTGTTGGGATATCCCGAGCTAACTACAAAGTGGAAAGTCTATATTGAATCCATTGATATACCTGCTCCTAAGAAAGTAGTTTCACTGTGTCGTGCTAGATAATTTTTCTCTAATTATCTATCATGTGTATCTATACGTCGACCATTCGTCTATATCTGAAACATTACTATCACATACGATCAGTTGCTCCCGCTGTATACTTAGAAATTCCTGATGAAAATCCAGCAGTAATATTATTGGTCCTATTCTGGCGATACTTCATCCTACCGCCGAAAAGTAGCTTTTCTGTGATTTTACTATAAATACTAACATAATAATTGTTGAGATAAACTCTTCACTATGGTACTTACACTTTACGAATTTAAGGGCCGAATTAAATTGGTAGCAAGGTCTCATCAATTCACAGGTGATTTGGCTAGATGTAACTGTAAGTTCTATGCTAAAGGTTTCTTTTCTCATATTCCTTGCTTCCATATCTATGTTTTACAACGAACTTTGATCTTTGAAAATGTCAGTGCCAAATACTTAATGATGTTTATCTTTTTTCTTGTTCTTTCACACTCAGTAACCCAGTGTATTTTTTAGTGGATATACTGCCTTGCATGGGGTGAAATGACTAAAAACATTATTAATATAAATAGGATATTTTAATAGTGTCTTTTAATCCAGTTGTGGTTTAAATACTACGAATTGGCTGGTGAATGTAAATACTACTAATTGTTTTAATGCAATATTCATTCACAAAAAAACATTCTTACAATTGTATGTACCTTTTTTATAAATACTTTGGTGGTAATTGTTCGGATGAACTCTTTGCTATGATAGCTAGATTTAATAAAATTAAGTACCGTACTAGATTGGTGGCAAGATCTCATCAGTTCACAGTTGAACAGGCTGGATTTAACTGTAAGTTCTATGTAACCAACTATCCGACCGTGCGTAGAATACTGCTGTCATATCTGATTAGGCGCCCCTACTGTTCCTCTCAGGGTTCAGGAAAGGCTCTAAAAGATAATCTGTAGTGTGGTCGGTTCAAGACTTGGCAGCACGACTCCAGCCATTTTTTAATCGGCATCATGTTGCTTCCGTCTATGTCTTCCACAAAGATTTTCATGGTTTCTGCTCGGGCGAACTTATGCTACCTAGCCTACACCAAAAGAAGTTTATTCGAGCAAACAAAGTGGCAACAAGGTCCCACTCATTTACAGTTAGATCAACCAAATACAGCCGACAATTCTACTCCATCAGCTCTGTTTTTCGCACTTCCTGCCTGTGGAACTCTCTTCCGTACACTTGCTTCGCTGACGGTTACAACATCGAGAAATTAAAATGCAATGTCAATTCCCATCTCTTATCTACTTGATTCCAGTCCGTTCTACAGCGCCTCGTGTTTGTTTCCTCTCTACTTTCGCACCTGTGTTCTCATTCTTCTCTTATTGCCCTTTTTAAACTTTTTATCACTCTTCTCCTGCTTAACATTTTACTCTCTAATGTAACCGCCTGCGCACCAGTGCCGCCCTTGTTGGGGTGAAACGATTAAAAAAGACATTTTTTCTTGTACTTGTATAACATTCAACCGGCTCCATGATTTAGAGTTCATTTTGATCTTCGAAAAATTCACAATTTCAATCGCTATTTACTGTCATTCTCTGTCTTTTTTACAAATACTTTCACTGCTTCTGCCCCGATAAAACAAGCTGTCTGGTGCTGCCACTACATGAATATAGTCGAGTTACTTGAATAGCGGATAGGTCCCACCATTTCACAGCAAAACCAATCAAATGTAACCGCAACTACTACTCTACAGTTTCTTTGTTCGCACTTCCCGCCTGCGGAATTCCTTTCCGTATACTTGCTCTGCTGACAGAAACAATGTCCAAGAATTTAAATGCAAAGTCAATTGCAATCTCTTATCCTCTTCAATCAGAACTTTTCCCTGATAACACTTGTATCAATTTCTTCTTCATTTCCTCTTTACTCGCGTGCTACCCTCTTCACACCTATATTCTCATCCTTCTGTTACTGGCAACCCTGTAACTTGTTCTACTCTCTCATCTCTCACCT
>JBBBDQ010000390.1:140000-410000 GCA_037127315.1 Ascarosepion bandense | reverse complement strand
GTCCATCATGATTTTAATATGTCTTGTCTGTGTCAATTTTTTATGTCCTCTTTCCTCATTATGTGTCCTAGTAATTTCACATGTCTCTTTCTGATTTCATTTATATAGCTCCTTTTTCATTTTTTCTAAAAGTTCGTCATCATCAACATATATTGATTGATAATATTACACAACTGAAAATTTTCATTCATTTTTAACTTAACAAATATCCGGGCCTGTTTAATTGGATCTGTGTATTGATGCTTAGAATATAGCGTTTCATCTGTTTTTTTTTGGTTTTTTCACAGACTACTATATTTAAGATCATTTATCAATGAAAACCATGCAAGATAAATTCTATAAAATAGCATGTTTGTCACATTTAATGCGACTAAAAACGTTTTTATAAAATGTAAGTTTTTCGAACTTAAGTTTAATCATCCTCAGAAATATTAATATTATACGGAATTTTCACGCCCTGATTGCAAGCAAAGACGAGTTGATCAATGAGCTAAAACAATTAGGGTCTGGGAGTGATTGTACCGAGCGACTTATATTTCATTCGAATATCATCAAAGTCTATGTATTGTCCATATAGTTGGCCAGCGCATTTTTTTTTTAAATGAGTCTTCGGGTTTTGTAATTATTCTGAAAAATCAACAATGTTAGCATCCGCATTTTCAAAACGTAAATATCGACAAAAACGTGTCAGATTAAATGGAGGATGATGGCAAGAAGAATAAACCTTTGGCAAATTCAAAACAAAATATCAAAGCAGCAACAAAAATCAAAAACAGAAAAACAACAGCAATCATCATCATCAATAATTATAATAAGAACAATGATATTTTCTTTTTATCGACCTTGTATTGCGAGTGCAACCCAAGTCGTACGAACATTGACCGATAGCATAGTTCGCACAATATTTGCGGGAATTTCTAATGCAAACTTCTAACAGATATTATAATAGCCTTTCCTGAATTTTCCTGTAGAAGACATTCTAGAAAAGGAGGAATTTGGTGATACAGAGAATCATCATTGCTTCGAAATCCATACGCCGAGAAAACAGAAGAAAGCCTGATGTCTAATCTCTTTATAAACTTATGTTGCTTGGCACTGCATATATTCTGCGAAAAGTGTTTTCTGTCTGACGAAATACGACTCAATGGGGAGCGCTCGTAAAGCATGTTCTCTGATTGAAAAAATATCTAAGAAATATAATAATAATAATAATAATAATAATAATAATAATAATAATAATAATAATAATATAACAATAATCATAATAGTAATAATGATAATTATATAACAGTAACAATTAATATAATAATAATATTAATAATAATAATATAACAAAAATAATTACAATAAGAATAATACAAAAATAATAAAAATAATAGAAATTTTCTTGGCAAGTACAGCCCACACACTATGAAGCATTTTGTTCATGTAACGCTAATCATATTATGGAAGTTGGAACAAGGTATCATGAAATAAATCCATATTAACACATTGCTGCATACCATAAGTATTTCAAACGGCTTAGTAGTTAGTGTGACCATAGCATAATCGAAATATAATGATGTTCTTATAATAATAATAATAATAATAATAATCATAATAATTATAATAATAATCATAATAATAACAATATTCATAATAATTATAATAATAATCATAATAATAACAATAATAATAGCAATAACGTGAAAATTAGTTTTAGAAAAAAAGCACATCACCACAAAAAAAAAACAGGTTTCCAGAAAAATTTCCCTTTTAAAAGGAAACGCTACATTTCAAAAATATCCTTTTATTTTCTTTTTTTATATATATATATAATTTAGCTATTCCCATCAAGGAACACGCATCAACTAACCATCCAAGCAAGATGAAAGTTAATATGGAATATCTTGTTTTGGAATAAACTCTGTTTAGAATGTTTACAGGCGTGTTTATTAAAAAACTTAGTTGCAGAGAAGCAATTTAAAAAAAAGACACACCAATCAGAAAGAGTTTTCAACTAGGAAAATTTTCCAAGTTGAAAAT
The DNA here is from genome assembly GCA_037127315.1 of Ascarosepion bandense. Taxonomy (NCBI): domain Eukaryota; kingdom Metazoa; phylum Mollusca; class Cephalopoda; order Sepiida; family Sepiidae; genus Ascarosepion; species Ascarosepion bandense. Next base: position 407,975 of record JBBBDQ010000390.1, on the reverse strand, counting down.
TCCCTATTACAATTACTTTTCTTTCATATCTCAAAAGTTATTTGAGATTTTGCAATACTAAAAAGACGAAAACTCTTGTCTGTTAATTTGGTTAAACAAAGACCTTTTCAAAAGGTTTTATTTTTATGACGCCCCCACCACCAAATAAGATAAAGAAAAAAGAAATATTAAAAAAGGATTTTGAATACACGTCAACGTTAGATTTAACTTCTGAGCAGTTTGTATAGTAAAAATTGTTAAAGCGTCAGCTGTCTATATTCCTTTCTTTATGAGGCAATGGATTCCCATATGCATTGTTCATTGTTTCTTGTTGTTTTTCATTGTCATATTATGCATTAGCTTACATTTGTAAAGAGTTTTAAATTCCTTGATTTTTAAAAGTTCTTAATAAATATGTTTCATATTGTCTCTGTGTTAAATTTTATAAACAAAAAATTGACAGTTTTGTAAATTGGTGCAGTTGGAATAAAATGTAAGTTTTACAAACAATTGTTTGCAAAGTAGACATATATTTTCTTTTTCATAGCAGCAGTTTCATATATATATATATATATATATATATATATATATATATATATATATATATATATATATATAATTATGAGCATGTAGGAGGAAGTAATAGTTAAGTTAAATCAACATGTGAGTTTAGTAACTTCGCTTGCTGAGTTTGATCCGGTACTTAAATTAAAGATAATGATAACAAATTAAGTTGTTTTGACGATGTTTTATACACGATGAATGGAAAGTAAATTCTCTAATTCAGATAACAGTAAATTATTCACACTGGTATTAACAATTTTTTCCTTAAAATTATCTTTATAATAATAAACATTTTTATGATTCAAACATTTCCAAGAAATTGTACTCGTTTAACATGTTATTACCTTACCGCGATGGAAAAACAACTGTGCAATTAAAACTTTAATTATATTCTGATATGTGAACGTGATAAATCAATATCATTGTTCTTTAACAAGTTTTACATGATCTAAACATGAAGCCACAATAGACGAACATACAAAAGTATTAATAAAACAATAAAATTTCGCATACTTTCGCATACTTTATTACTTATTATTAATAAGATAGAGTAAAGTAATAAAATAATTCTCATGAAAATATTTCCTCAAAAATGCAACAGTAATAACCTGTATTAAAACTCGTAATAAGAAAATAACAGGAAAAAGGATTAATCTAACTGTAGAGGGTAATAAAATATACATAAGGAAAATATTTTCATGAAAAAAAGACGAGTGTATGTTGAAATAAGATTAGTATTAAAATTACATAACTGAAAATAATTAATTAAAAAATAAATGCGTATTTAATTGCGTCCTGTATTTTGTTATTTTTTAGACTGAATAGAGATAGAAATACAATAATAAAAATAAAATTGACTAAGAATTGAAAGCAAATGTCGTTAACATCGATGAAAACTGTTCAAGTTAACTTGAATATTTCTGTTAGGAGTTTAAGCCATCTTTGAAAACTGTTAATAAGAAAAATATTGCATTATTATTTAATTGAGTGAAACAAAGTAAAATCACAAAGGGTCCCAAGATGATTGTGTCCGGTTATAAAAATTTAATTTCATGTAAATCTTTTATTTATTGTTAAATACTGATAATTCATTCATTTTAGGGCTGAATGAGTTGAACATAACCCTCTAGGGCCATTCATATCATATGTGATACAGTATTTCCCTATAAGGAAACATTTGGTATTTCCCTATAAGGAAACATTTGGTATTCATTGACTGAGCAGTCAGTACTGCTTTCATTTGAAATTTATAAAATATTTCTCTTAAAAATTTTTCAGGAAAATATTTCTTTCAAGGCTTGTTTTCATACTGTATCAAATATGATACGAATGGCCCTAGAGGGTTAATAATATAATATGATTAAGGCTTCTACTTGTCATAAAGTGGGGGATCAATTCTATATTGTTATGAAGTAATAAACAGATCCCCCACTAATTACTACTTAACCCTCTAGGGCCATTCGTATCATATTTGATACAGTATTTCCCTATAAGGAAACATTTGGTATTTCCCTATAAGGAAACATTTGGTATTCATTGACTGAGCAGTCAGTACTGCTTTCATTTGAAATTTATAAAATATTTCTCTTAAAAATTTTTTCAGGAAAATATTTCTTTCAAGGCTTGTTTTCATACTGTATCAAATATGATACGAATGGCCCTAGAGGGTTAATCTCAGTCTGTTTATCTATCTATCTATCTATCTATCTATCTATCTATCTATCTATCTATCTATCTATCTATTAACCCACTAAGGCCATTCGTATCATATTTGATACAGTATTTCCCTATAAGGAAACATATGTTATTTCCCTATAAGGAAACTTTTGGTATTCATTGACTGAGCAGTTAGTACTGCTTTCATTTGAAATTTATAAAATATTTCTCATTAAAAATTTTTCAGGAAAATATTTCTTTCAAGGCTTGTTTTCATACTGTATCAAATATGATACGAATGGCCCTAGAGGGTTAAATGAAAGTAGCAACACAGGGGCTTAAATACGATATTTGCCAGAAAGAGGATTACATAATAGCGCTATACTAGCATATTTTATTGTTAATCTTGTTAAAGAACTTCTAACTTAACAAACAAGTTAAATATTATTTGAAGTATAACATGAGGTTCTATTTCATTAACATCTATAAGTTCTAAATGTAGCTTGAAAAATATATGAACATGCACTATGTCAGGTATTATTAATAATGTTGGTAAGATGTTCTGCATATATTTATATGGTATAATATAACTACCATGCAATATAAATTAGGTAACTCCTCTCATTCACCGAAAAGGCAGCACAGCATGATGTTAAACTGGCTAAAACTTAAGTTTTATCGTCAAAATAATTATGTTACTATTAAGAGGAAAGATCAACGTATATTGTCATGATTTTTTTAAAATTTGAATCCTTTCTAACATGTTCGAAATTAAAACAAATCTTCTTACGTCAGCGAATGGTCCGATTTTAACAAGAGATAATTACATCAAACATAATATTACACAACTCATTTTTTTTATCAGTGAAAACACATAAAGTTGAAATTCTTGCAAAAATCGAATCATGGTTGGATTTTGATGAAAATTTCACGACTTATTTATAAATGACTGAAATCAATTCTGAAATTTTTTTATATAATCTTAGTAAAGTATTGTTTTATTAATATGTTACTCATCTCTAATTAGTTTCTCGGAATATCTAGAAATTGACGAGAGGTCGGGAACACTTTTATTAATTAAGCGCAGGAATAATTGCGGAATGTTAATCCATTTTTTCTAAAATTAGCCCCTTTTCAGAAAATCTGTTCCGAATTGTGAAAAAAATAGATAAAAGTATGCCAGTTTTTTTATTTAGATAAGCTTTTAATTGCGTTTACAAACAATATATATTAAGGATATCTTAGCCTGAAGAGACAAAAATCCGATGAATAATCAAATTCATTTCATTTTTATTACTTTTATTACAATAACTTAAAAAGTTGACTCCATTATTAAGTTAATACGTGAAGACTATAATAATTAATAAAAAATTGAAAAGCTGAATGTAAATATTCTAGCTATAAGATTTTAAAAATAATTAAGATATTTATGTTGTGTGTGTGTATGACGATGACACGTATTTTATTTTACGGTATGTGTTACACCATTAAAGGTCTCACGTTTCAAACTTTGCGCTCCTTACAAGAAAGAAAAACTAAATAAACATTTTAGGTAAAGTACAATTCTTTCAATTCCCTTCCGTGTTTCCTGTGTATATTTTAACATTCAATGGGATTTGAAAATTGTCACTTCAAAATTGAAAGTAAATTTTATATTTAATACTTTCTTTCCTCATTTTGTTAAAAAAATTATTTGTGGAGGTAACTAATAAAGAAAATAAAAAGAAGATATAAAAAATGAATAAATGGCCTAACATTTAAGAAATTAATTACCTTTGTTATATATTTTCATTCTCTGTTATAAAATTTTAAAAGTATTTTGAAAGAAATTTTTATATTATTTTAATTTTTAATTTTCAGAAAGCAACGACAAACGTAAGGCTATAACGGTAAATTAACTAAAATTCTATAAAATATTTGACAATTGCTGAAAATATCATGTTAAATTTTTAAACCTACTTTATAAGTTAAAATCCAAAAAACGAAGTGTACGATTAAGCTACATATATTTATAACGATTTTGGCCACCATACTTAGTTTTTTTTGACGACTTCTGTCTGTCATCATAATCTTCACATCAGGTTACAGTCACATAAGAGTATGATAACACTGATATGATGACTACTGGGATTACAAAATGTCTTTATAGTACATTTCAATCAGTATGCAAGTAATACTTGTTTCAAATTAGATTAAGATAAGTTTAAAATTTATAATGTTATAAAAATATTATGTCAGCGACGTATATTTTATTTTGCAAGATATTTAAAACCGAGAATTAGATTCTGTTTAACAAATGTGTCGATCTATCAAAAATGGCCAATTAAGTAATTTTTTTTTAATCTGAAAAACTTTAGCTTCCAGGCATTATAATTTCGGTTTGAAATACACCAGAGTATTTTGCTTACTAGAATTAGTAAATTTAATCTTCAAACTTCTAATTAAAGCAAATTTAAAAGCTTCAAGAAAATTTTCTTCTTTAGTAAAATTTATTTTAAACGTAGGTTTTTTAAAACGAGTGGAGATACCTAAGATAAATGAATGGCAATTTTAGGCGATATTAGACCTGTTTTACCAAAAAACTGTTTTAAAAATGTATAGATTAGCATACAAATATGCAAATATTTGTTAATCTTAAATATTATAAAGTTTAGCATCGTGCCTAAATACATATATTATTGAAATTCGAATATTTCGATCACGGTATTGGAAATGTTTTCCCCAAATTAATTGATCAAGGCAATTGTAAAATAATTGAATTATAGGGAAGAAACTAATTTACATCAAGAATAGAATAAAATTAAAGGTCGAACACCGCAGCATATTAAAAATATGAAAGCAGAAATCTACTCCATCAACGAAAGAAACTTAATATTAATGATTTTTCTGAGCAGTTATTTTGATTGATGGAATGGACTTGATGGCTGCGCTAAACACTGAATGGAAATTTCCTGAATAGAATGGAAATCACCAAATTTTGATTTAGTATTGCACGCAGTAAATTAAAGGCAGCTTAAGTATTGTTAATACCATCAAGATAAATGCCGAGAATTATTGTAGGCTTTTGACCAATTGTTTTGTTAGAAACTTTAAGTTTAAATGAATATTCATTCAGAGAAATGCTCCTACATGTTTTCAGTATTGGATAAATTGGCAAAAATAGTCTCAAATAATCAAAACAATTCTGGTATTAATGAAAAGCAACATTGAAGAATATATTTCTAAGAAACAAACACAAATTCTTTAAAAAATGGGTAAGTTACAAAGTAAACAAAAATTTAATAAAATCAATGATTGAAAAACTGACTGCTAAGGGAAGCATATTACAATCTAAAATACTTTCGGAATAATTTATTAGTGAATTATATTAATAAAATTTACTCTCTTCCGGCCTACATCTTTTGGGTCTGTTTATAATAAAAATCTATATGAATATCTTATATTGGATTTTTCTAAAGAAACTTGTCATTTACAAAAGTATTCTTATTGAAAATTGCATTATTAACTCTAAATTTAACAACGATATTATGGATATGTTTTTATATATATGCTCTAGAATTGGCACAAAATGATGCTCATACAAATTAAGAAAGACATTTATAATTGTATCAACATTGTTTAATAATAGTTTTTAGTGAATATATTGGATTACATAATAAAATATGACATTGTGCATGTGCATATGTATATGAATGTATGTGATGCCTGTTTTTTTACTATTTTGTATGTATACAAAAAATTGTATAAGCTACAGGAATTAAGTTATATATGATATTATATATATATATATATATATATATATATATATATATAATATCATATATAACTTAATTCCTGTAGCTTATATATATATATATATATACCTACAGGCATATTATATACACATAAACCTGCACACACACACACACACACACACACACACACACACACACACAAATATATATATATATATATATATATATATATATATTAATATAAATATTAATATTAATGATGACAACAGTGACTACGAAAACATTATGAAGAAAGGGATTGGAACAGTCCAGAAAATCCGCCAAAAGAAGTAATGAAAATGAAACAAAAAGCCCAGAATGATTTTAAGCGGTATTAACTACAATTAAAATACCAGTTGCAGTCCTCCATAGTTAAAAAAATAACAAAGAACGCTTGCTATTAAATCCCCAAAAATAATCAGCATTAACTAATTAATCAAAACATGTAGTTATAATAAATTCAATAATAATCCTTTTAAAATGTTTCTTTTCAATAGTTTAATTTAACATATATATATATATATATATATATATATATATATATAGATATATACATATATATATATTAATAAAACGGGATACAAAAGTATCACAACGTTTAAAATTTAAGGCGCCTTTTGACCGACCATTCTTCAGAAAAAAATTTAAATCGCTAATTTAAGACAAAGTAGCTAATAAATAGCCCTGCATGCAACGTGTATAAAAACACAAATTGGCCATTTTGGAGAAGCCATTACCTACTGGAGGATAATTTTTCGCCACTCCCCTTATCCTTTAATAAGTTTACATTTTAAATTTAATCACTAATAAAAATCTTTTCTCATTAGAAACTCTGTATTAAATTACCGATGATTTGTGTCCTGGTGAAGGGTCGTTCGAAAGGCGCCTTAAATTTTAAACGTTGTGATACATTTTTTAATTAAAGCGTGGTGTGGTAATGCCATTTTGTTTATATATATATATATATATATATATATATATATAGATATATATTCTAATGTCGATTTATACGTTTATACCGGTCAAACGCGCAAAATAAACAACGCCCATATGAATTTACCTTATTTATGTCATTGTATTTTTAAGCCGCAGTTTAGCATCGATAACAGAAACTTAATTGTATTTTATTTACTGCGGCTGTTGTGTTTTTATTTTACTTTTCATTTATTTTCTCTGATATCCTCCTATTCTGTGTATCTGTATTAGGAATGTTTTGGTAGCATTAAGTCTCTCTTCCTCATTATTTGAAAGCTTTATAATTTCTTTGTAATAACTGACGTTATATATTTAAATAAAAATAAGAATGATTATACTATTCGTAAATAATGAGCGGAGAGTGTACCAATCGAAATATAAACACAATAATGTTTATATTCCAGTGTTAAAGAAAAGAATTCTCAATTTTTACAATGTAGTAAATTGTCAATATTGACGATGATATGTCTGTGTTTCTTGAAATAACATTCAAGATTGTTTCTTTTTTTTTTGATAAATGTTCGGCAGTTTGTTTATGGCTTCCTCTGAGCATACTAACAGAAGAATTAATGTTTAAATATATACCAATCCAAGACAATTTTGCATTACGTGTGTGTGTTTGTGTGCATCCATTTTTCTTTATGTTTATAAAATCTTTCTTCTATATTTACTAATTGTCCTTTACACTTTCATTAAATCAGTTAAAAAAACATAACGCCAGCTTCCCATTGGCATTGGATGAGTATTATCTGTTTTTGCATGTTAGTATTCCCATCCAAGAATTTACAAATGGCTTTGAATTTTTCAAATCACCGTTGTGTTTAGTGTATTAATATTTACGTTATTTTTTTACATTTTCAGTGTTGTCTTAAATGGGCAGCAAATTAAATATATGTAATACTAAAACTTCCAAAATGTTTTCATTTATCAGAATCCAATATACCAAGTCTCTGACCAAGCCAGAGACATTTGGCCTTAACTTCTTCCTGCATTAAATCAAAACACATGGCTATAAGAGCCAGGCCGAAAACCAAGTATAATGCGCACAGAATCAGTTTCTCCTGGTTCTTCCACGAATCGACATTGGTTCCGGGAACAAAGTCCCCGAAACCGATAGTGCTAAGTGTAATGAAACAGAAGTAAGATCCGATTAAATAGTCCCAGTCTTCTTCCCAAAGAGAGAACAACATGGCACCTGCAAAAATGTAGATAGCCATCAGCATGATACTGATTATAATTGGGACGCGCGTATAATCTTTTTTGCTCTTCTCCGATTTCTTCTTCTTGGTGTCGGTGATATCATCCACTTCACTAAGATCACACTTGTCAATTTCGAGTGTAACATTGTCGTCTTGGTTACCTCGCAAGGGTTCATGCACTTCCTCCTGAAAAAACAAGGAAAAAGAGAATGGTCAGAGAAATTCAGTAAAAAAAAAATCATTGATTTATAATATAATTTATCAACAAAGCAACGATGAAGTGAAACTAAAAATGACGTAATACTTAGGCAATAGGTATTGATATGCTAAATGCCATGTGATGGTAGCATACAGCAACTGAACTCTTAAATGCCATGTGATGATAGTATACCAACTTACATGCAAAATAATGGTAGTATATAAAATTAATAGTAAGTAACGCCACCGTAGCTTACTCTCTATACCTCTACTAACAGTTGTACTTTGATATCTTGGGAGTCAGTGTGAACATAGGCGAGGCTACATGAACTGTTTGAGAGTCGGATAGTGTGTGCTATATTTATATCATTTCTAAAATTTTGGGAACATTCTAATTTCATCGGTCTACGGAATACACAGTGGAAGATATTATCACTACAAGTGATCAACCTGGAGTCTTTAATGATTGTGACTAGGGACCAGGTAGAATTATGTAAGAAAGCAGAACAGCTATATCGGCTCAAATTACATCCACGTTCAATGCTACTAGGCTCATATCCAGCATATAACATCAGCCTTGTAGAGCTTCTGTCAGATATAATAGTAGAAGACATGCTAAGATTCACTTATACTGAACAGAGCGTCTCATCTTGTCACGTAGCATTTAGATTTGTTAAATTTTGGGGGATTCCGAACATGTTGCCTTGTAAGATGAGTCACAGTTCCATTTCTTTGATACTGCTAGTAGTAATGATGTATATGTCAGTTCACGTATCATTAATATCAGTTAATTGACTATTTACCTGTAAGCTGCAACGATTCATAATATATTGCATCCAAACAGAGATCAGTTGTTTCAGTTGGGTAATGCACCACACGATCGGTTTTAAATTTCTCCAAGGGAGCATTCTGTAGTTTTTCTGCAAATGCTCTGTCCGCCACAGTACCCTAAAGATTATCCAAAATTTGCAATTTAGGGTCGTGGTGGTGGGAGAATTCTGACACCTACATATATTAAGGAAGTGTGAACTGCTATCAAGGCAACATTACGGGACCTATTCTTCAGAACATTTTTAGAATTTAATCGAGTTGATGACCATTCAGTGGTTACATGGCGCGATACATTATTCTCAGGATGATACAACACTCGTGATATCATCATTCTTTTCACGAATGGATCAAAACCTTCTTTTAAAAAAGTATGAATAATGTATAAGTATATAAACATGTACCAAAAATAGCAAATAACTGAGTCAACAACAAAAACATGGAGTTAAGAAGTGATTACATCAGGAATGAGTAAAGTTAAAATATTCTAACGTAGGTCAAAATAAGTTAAATTTAACTAAAGATGAGTCGTGATACTCGTACGACCTGTTACGTTTTAGTGTATTCATTCCTAATATTCATTGTACGAAAAAGACATACTGGCAATAAAGTAGTATTCTTTCTTTTCCTGTCTAACTCTGACACTTATTTGTATCTCACGAAATCAAGAGTGAGAGGCTACAGGATGTCCCTTAAAAGTAGATCGGCTGATGGCTAAAAATAGCACATCACACATATGCAGAGTCACACGTCCCATTATGAATGGTTGCGCAGGAAAATGCCTGAGAACCAACTGGACAAGAAGGAAAAAATACATGAGAAACAATGGACCTTGGGTAATATTTTCATGTTATCCACATATGAAGAGGTGCATTAATCAAGAGATAGAGCATTGCCTCCAACATTAATCCGATATCATATACTGGCATTTACTTGATTGACTTAATAAGCAAAATCCAAAAGACAATAAATGACTAGGTGTTTTAATCACCGAACGTAAGGGCATGTGCGATTCTTCCAGTTAAGAATAATTGTAAATGCATCAATTAGCTCAATAATAGATCTTTATGGATGATTGAAATACTTTATGCTGTCTAGTTTGTGATAAGAAAGTGTACAACATTTGGAAACAGAAACTTGCAACTTTGAAAAGAAGTTATAAAACTGAACTAAAAGTACTATATATATATATATATATATATATACAAAAGTTAATCTTTTTTTATCCTCATATCTGATACACGGATGTGTGTTGTGGTGCAGTGGATATTGACGCGGAACGCGACACCGGTGTGCCGAGTTCGAATTCCAATTGAATTCCTTGCATTCACTTACGCGCAAATAACCTTGGGAAAGGTATTAATACGTCTCTTCCTTCCAGTTATGGGTTAAATAACAGGTCAGATTGGATTCTATAGCCTTGGCTGCTAACCAGTCTACCGTAGAAAGCAATGACAACCTACTACGGGATAATCTTCTGCCCAGTCCGTCATGTCTCTTTCGAGACATGATCGCCCAAAGCGTGTATCACGTATGGCACTTAACTGACTGACTGAAAATGATAGTGTGAAACATAAGTAAAGCTTCTACTGGGCAAAAAGTGGGGGATCCGTTTTCTGTTGTTATTAAGTAATAAACTGATCTCCCACTAATTACTACTTATTAATACAATCCATATTTCTCCCTTCAGCTATAGTTTAAAGAGCAGCATAGAAAATCTTCTGTCCAGTCAGTCATGTCTCTTTCGACACATGATCGCCCAAAGCGTGTATCACGTATGGCACTTAACTGACTGATACCTTGTGCATATTTTAAACACTGATATGTTTCTCCATATCATTGTTATTTTATATTAAAATTCGTAAATTATAATCCCAGCTGTGCTCTTCGTCTTTGTTGGTTATTTTCCCTATCCGTGTATCTGACCCTGTGAGAAAATCCTCTATTACCGCAGTGGAAAACCTTAGTCATGAGTATTGACATTTCTAACATTTTATTTTAATTTTAATTTTATATTTTATGCTGCGCTATTAGATCATAACAGAACAAAGGAAAAAAGGAAGCAAATATAAGATATTTGTTATCCTCATATCTGATACACGGATGTGTGTTGTGGTGTAGTGGATATTGACTCGGAACTCGACACCGGGGTGCCGAGTTCGAATTCCAGTTGAATTCCTTGCATTCACTTACGCTTAAATAACCTTAGGAAAGGTAATAATCCGTCCCTTCCTTCCTTCCAGTTATGGGTTAAATAACAGGACATATTGGGTTCTATAGCCTTGGCTGTCAACCAGTCTATCGCAGGAAGCAATGACAATCTACTGCGGGATAATCTTCTGCACAGTCAGTCATGTCTCTTTCGGGACATGATCGCCCAATGCGTGTATCACGTATGACACTTAACTGACTGACTGAATATAATAGTTGGAATCATGATTAATCCAGACAAAAAAACTAACCCCCAAACTGCTTGCAGTATTTTAAGCCGATGCCTTACCTGTATATCTACATTTTAATTTTAATTGGTATTTTTTGAAAGTGATAATTTCCCAGAAATATGTTAAAAATTTTCCAAAATTTTCATCAGTAATTAAGGAAATACAATCTTTAAACTAATTTTTAAAAACTTCTGAAAAGATTATCAGTTTAAACTCAAACCATCGAATAATGGATTAAAAATAGACTGAATTTCATATTTAAATAGATGCAAAGAAGTAAAATATGAAATCGAAAGGCAAACAAAATTGAAAGTTATTAAGAAATACTAAATTATAAGATAAATTAGAGCAAAGCAAATTTTAGAATAATGAGGGAAACGTAACGTAAAGCAAAATGTTAAAAAAGTAATGTTCCAACCATAGCAAAAAAGGAAAAATAATAAAAAGACATAAAATGTAATAATAATAATAATAATAATAATAAGCACATACAAAGGAAAAAGTAAGTCATTATAAGTAGACACAAGAAAAAAGTAAAAGAAAGTAAAAATAACAAGAAAAGAATTACCAGAATTAATAAAAGAAAAAAAGAAAGAAAAACGTTGGAAGAAAAAAAGAAACATATTTATTCTTAGAATTAATAAAAGAAAATTTATTCATAAATAATAAAAGAAATTAATAAATAAAATTAATAAAATTAATAAAATAAAATTAATAAAATAAAATAAAAAATAAAATAAATAAAATTAAAAATAAAATAAATAAAATTAAAAATTATTAATTAAAATTATTAATTAAAAAAATTAAAATTAATTAATTAAAATATTAATTAAATTATTATTAAATTATTATTAAATTAAATTATTAAATATTAATTAAATTATTAATTAAATTAATTAAAATATTAATTAAAAAATTATTAATTAAAAATAAATAAAATTAAAAATAAAATAAATAAAATTAATAAAATAATAAAATAAAATTAATAAAATAAAATTAATAAAATTAATAAATAAATTAATAAAAGAAAATAATTCTTAGAATTAATAAAAGAAAAGAGAAACAAAAACGTTGGAAGAAAAAAACAGACATATTTATTCTTAGAAAGAAATGACATGATACCGCTTGAACAAAAAGGGTGCAAACGTGGCTGTTATGGTTGTAAAGACCAATTGCTAATTAACAAAATGATCCTGGAAAACTGCTACAGTACAAAGAAAAATCTTAGTACTGCCTGGATAGACTACCGAAAGGCATTCGATAGTGTGCCACATGACTGGATTTTAAAGACTTTAAATATATACAAGATATCGCCCGTCATCATCAATTTCATCAAACAGTGCATGTCTATATGGAAAACAACCCTTTACCTCAATCATATAAATGGAACCTATAAGTCTGATGAAATAAACATCAAAAGAGGTATATTTCAAGGTGATTCTTTATCTCCCTTACTATTCTGCATATCATTAATAGCACTAACCAGTCAACTTAATAAGACAGAATGTGGTTATAAAATAGACCAAAAGAAAATAAGCCAACTATTTTACATGGATGACTTAAAGTTATATGCTAAGAATGATAATGAGCTGGAAGGTGTTCTGCAAACTGTAAAATGCTTCAGCGAAGACATTGGAATGAAATTTAATTTGAATAAATGTGCTAAATTCTACAGTTTTACGTGGATCAATACAAGAAACATCCTCGATTAGCCTAGACCCTGCTGTAACAATAAAAGAATTGAAACCAGAAGAAGCTTATAAATACCTAGGTGTAAATGAGAGCGAAAACATTCACCATAAAAAAATGAAAGAAATAGTGCGTAAAGAGTACTATAGAAGGCTACGAATGATATTAAAAACTGAATTAAATTCACAGAACAGAGTTATTGCCATTAATAGCCTTGCAATCCCAGTTGTCCAATATAGCTTTAACATCTTAAACTGGACTCTAAACGACATCAGGCGAATGGATGCTAAAACAAGAAAGCTTCTTTCTAAGCATAAGATGCATCATCCAAAGGCTGATGTAGACCGTCTATACATACCCCGTAAAGAAGGTGGAAGGGGTCTTATTCAGCTGGAATTGTCATACAAGACAACAACTATTGGCTTACTAACATACATAGAAACAAAAAAGGATTGGATGATACAATTAGTAAGGTAACATGAAGGAAGAAAGAAAAAATATTCAATAATAAAAGAAGGCAGTAAATACAAACAAGATTTACAGTTAGTAGATTCTGTAAAAAAGCAAAACAGAAGCCAAGAACCAACTATTGCGGCAAAGAATATGAAAATGAAAGCCAAAGATAAAGCTCTTGAACAGATGAAACAGCGTTGGCAAGACAAACCTCTGCATGGCCAATATCCAGTACGTGCCAATAAATCCAATGTTGACAAAGTTAATACTCATCGATGGTTACGTGCATCTGGATTAAAGTCTGAAACTGAAGGATTTATACTTGCAGCACAAGACCAAAGTCTTTTCACGAGAAACTTTCAGGCAAATATTATGCATAATAATATGGATCCAAAATGCAGGTTTTGTGATAAACACCAAGAAACAATAGACCACCTAATCTCAGGCTGTCCTGTGCTTACCCCAAATGAATATTAAAATCGCCACGATAGAGTTGGGCAATATTTACATTGGGCAATGTGCAAACATTATGGAAAAGCTGTAAACAAACACTGGTATGAACATCATCCAGCACCGGTTACACAAATAGAAGATGTAACCCTTCTATGGGATTACACCATCTACACAGACAGAAAAATTGAAGCAAACAGGCCAGACATTATTGTTAAAAACCAGAAGGAGAAAACTTGTCTATTAATTGATATGGCTTGTCCTGCGGATTGTAACATAGCAATCAAGGAATTTGAAAAACTGTCAAAATATAAAGACCTGGAAATTGAAATAGAAAAAATGTGGAAATTGAAAACAAGAGTTGTGCCAGTGATAGTAGGTGCACTTGGAATGATAAAAAATGGAACAAAACAACACATTGAAAGAATCCCTGGAAACCCCAGCTTAAGAGATATACAAAAAATTGTCTTATTAAGTACAGCCCACACACTAAGGAAAACTTTATCTATGTAATGCTGGAGATGATAGGGAAGATAGAAAAACATGAAATGGAGCCATAACAACACGCCACTACCTGCCTTAGGTCTCCCCGCAGACTTGGTTGGTAGTGAGACCAAAGCAGAAATCGAAATATGATGAAAAATGACATAATAATAAGCACATACAAAGGGAAAGTAAGTCATTATAAGTAGACACAAGAAAAAAGTAAAAGAAAGTAAAAATAACAAGAAAAGAATTACCAGAATTAATAAAAGAAAAAAGAAAGAAAAACGTTGGAAGAAAAAAAAAAGAAGGTAAAACCTGCTGCAAACTTAGAAATAAGAACGCTTTAATATAATATAGTAGAATAAATAATAATAAAAAACAGCACCAAATAAATGCCCCCCCCCCAAAAAAAAAAATCCGATGAAGTGAGAGAAAACGATAAAGTATGATAAAGTGAAAGGGAATAAAGAGACAGAGAGAGAAAAAAACAAAAAACAATGATAAATGAATAAAAAAGGAAAAAGAAAAAAGAATTGAAGAAAATATATCAAGTTTCTTGGGCCTAATGCCCGTTGATGTCAGCTTTACTCTCCATATTTTGTCTTCGAGATTTTGATCTAATGTGTTGAAATGTAACGTGTTCTTATTTTGCATTTATTTCGTCGACACGCGATATATAGCCACCTTCATACAGGTTCAAGTGGGTGAATTCGGAATTCAGAATTATCCTGACAACTCTGGAATAAGGGAATAAAAAGGCCAAATAGATGAAGAAATATGGTGAAAAGAAAAAATAACTGGTCGGCTTCAGCGTACGCAAACAAATATATACTTTCTTGAAGATACAATTTCCAAATCTGATAGAAGAAATCTTTATAGAAATGTACATAAAAAAAGGATGCATAATGACAAGAAAAAAGAAAGTGAATGGACAAGAGAAAGCAAGAAATAAAGAATCTTTAGGGTTAGATAGAAAATGAACGGTGCCGATAGAGATAAAAAAAAAACCATGTACCTGGAAAAATGAAAAATAAATGGAAATAAATATGTGTAAAATAATGCAATTCAAAATTGGGACTTCATGTATGAATGTTGAGATTTAGCCCTCTCATCCAGGCCATAGTTAAATTATGTTTTTCTTTTTAGAATACTGACTTAAAATAAAATATAGCACCACGATCAAGGGTTTCTTTGATATCTAAATTTGTTTCAATAGTGTATGATTACATAATGATACAATTTTGTGAGCATCTTGGGTACGCATCAGTAGATCAATCTAGGTCTACTGGATTTGAACTAATGTGTCTATTGAAACTCTTATTAAGGTCATAAATTAGAGATAAATAAATATACTTTAATTTATAGGATTGTCTATACGTAGGATGTGCATTGTGGTGCGGTGGATATCGACTCGGAACAAGGAAACGGAAAACTGAGTTCGAATTCCTGTTGAATTCGTTTCATGCTATTACACGGAAATACTCTTGGGTAAGGTATTAATCAGACGTTTCCTTCCAGCTGTGGGTCAAATCGCAGCGCATAAAGAATTTTATAGATTTTGGTTGGCAATCAGTTTTCTGCAGAAAGTAATGTCAACTTATCCAGCGTGTATCACGTATAGCACTTAACTGACTGACTGAATGTAATAGTTGGGATCATAATCAAGACTCACTAATACATCGATTCTCCCTCTAGCTATGAGTCGAATAACGGGACATATTGGTTTCTATAGCCTTGGTTGGCAACCGGTCTATCCCAAAAAGTCATGGCAACCTAATGCGGGATAATCTTCTGCCCAGTCAGTCATGTCTCTTTCGAGATGTGATTGCCGAAGCGTGTATCACGTATGTCACTTAACTATATGTTATATTTAGAAGTTAACTTACACACACACATACTTTATTTACCACCTTCCCAACAACGCTAATGCGACACGCACACACACACACACTCATCTCTCACTCTCTCTCTCTCTCTCTCTATATATATATATATATATATATAAATTAAATTAACTTTTAAAAATTCAAAAATGTTGAATTCACATTTCAACATGAAATCTCTAAGAGAGAATTCACATCTCAGCAAACTGTTCTATATCAAAATGAGGAAAAGTAGGTTTAAGAAGGGGGAAAAATAATAAATAACGGTTAAGATTTGAGAAATATACGTCACAAAGATTTTTTTCAAAAAGTCAGTCTATATTTGGTTTTTATTTTGTACGTCATGATATGGAAAGTTGGCATGTCTTGCTTAATAGACGGAGAGAATATAGGAAATGGGAGGTCGTTAACTTCAGACTGGGGTTAAACAAACAACATAAAGGGAATGGGAGGAATATAAGAGTGTATAGAGAAAAGCTAAGGAAGGGGAAAAAGGAAAGAAAGAAAAGGAGAGAATATCAAATATCAAATAGAGAACGCTCGATACGTGTCAAATACGTTTAACTTTAAATGTTTAAAAGGGTTAGAGATTAGGAAACTTATTTGAAAAAGTATATTTAGGGCAAAACTAAAATAGAAATTAAAATTAGATTTTGAAAATTAAATTAAGATTATCTAATTAAGGATATTTATAGGTATAGACGGACTTAATAATACTTAAAGACAATTATGAATTTAAAAATAATTAAAACATATACGCTAATAAAAGTAGAAAAGGGGTTTAGTAAAGGACTCCATATTTTATAAAGATACGCAATTAAAGGAGACTAGACGAGGAAGGTAGAGGGGTTAAATTACTTTTTAAAGTTAAAATGAAAAAATTTATCACAAAAACTTAAATTTATATTTATGTCCTAAAATCTAAAAATTAGGAATTTAAAATTTAAAACTTAAAATTAAGTATTCAAAAAACTGGCTTTATGGCGGCACTTACTAATCAATTCCCTTCTAAGATTCAGGGACACGTGCTGGTAAGGATACTTCAATATTAAATTTTTTTCTAGTAAACGCAGACAGCACATATCACGAAAATTCCTCGGAATACGGGCTGAACCTATTAGTTTCTAGCTATTTTCAGGATCCAGCCCTTCCACTTTCATTTTCCAGAATATCCGTGAAAGTGCTGTCTGGTATATTTGACCCGGGTTCGAAAATGAATACCTGTGGTTATAAAGTCTTTGCTTAAAATGTCCAGCGGACATACCAATATAGGTTCGGTAGTTATTTTTATTGTTTGATGGAGAAATGCGGGCTTCATAAATCACCTGGGTGGATTAACATTTGCCCTTCACCGGGCAGGCGTCCACAGAGTTACAGTTGCATTCATTCAAAATTCTGGACCCAGAATCAGTATTGTGTAAATTCATTAGAATGCTTCTATTATGGGAGCTAATGAGGTTGTCTATATTAGGGGTACAAGAATAGCTGATTTTAAAGGTGTACCTATTAAAATATTCCGTAAAGCATTACTGTTATTAAAATTTTTGTCTATTAATTTGAGAAAACATTTACCGATATTGATATTAGTTAATTTACATTAAGGCAGTTTAAACCAGATTATCTTTCTTTTTCTAGAGTTTCTTTTATTTTTAGTTTTAGATGATTCGGCTTTATTGTATGTTTATTACATGTTAATTTGTTTTCATGTCCGCTTTTTTGAAGAGCCTTATTGTAAATATTTTTACTTGCGTTGAAAGTTTTAATGTTGGATGATAATTGGTTTATTCTATTATTCACTATATTGGGTATCTGTTTTATAATATTTTGGGGTGGTTGGATAAGATATTAATATAAGTGGGGGAATTATAATCTTTGAGAAATGGCTGGTAGGATCCGTTATTTAAATTAAGGGTGATATCTAGATAGTTTACAATTTTAAGATTAGAAGTAACTTCAACGTTAAAACCTAGGTAATTTAGGCCTCTAATTATTTTTTGTGTATTCTATTTGTATAGGCCTCACTGGAATTAGGGATAAATATTAATCCATCATCCCGATATAGGCCTAATTGTTTTGGGTCTAAAAACCTACTTAGAACATCTAAAATATAAATGCTTACAAGATCCGCCACCTGAGCTGAATCATATGCTCCCATAGGGACATCAAAATTATCTTTTGGCCCTTTCGTCTATGTGGAATTATTAAAGGTAAGAATGGCTTTTCTAGCCGCTAAGATAATCTTATAGTCCCTATCCGAAATGTCCACGTAATTTTTAGCAAAATTTAAGCAACCTTCAAGAAGGTCCTTTGATATGGAAGGATAGAAGTTAACAATATCGAATTTAAGGAAGGTGGACTTAGATTTATTAGTAAAGTTATTAAACCAGTGTATCGTATTCGAAGAACTTTTTCAAAAGTTTGGGTGTAAATTCGAATGCAATTTTTCTATTATATTTTCATAATCTCCCTAGAAATTTTGCTTAAGTCACTTTTGGTAGGATTAATCAGTCTAGTTTGTAGTTTATTTTGGAAGTTTGGTTTGAGTTCTTTAAATAAAACGTAAGCTTCTTTAGTAGAAATTTTGCCAATTTTGTCACTAATATTTAGTTCGTTTGTGAATTTAGCTGTATCTATATTAATTTCAGATAATGTTAGGTTTCTTCTGTCTACTTTGTAATTACTAGTTATGTTATTTTTAAGAATACTTTAAAGGATCACATTTATAAATGTTATTTGATTTGTCAGATTTTACCCACAAGACTTTTTCAACTTGATCTCCAAAATTAAATTTCGGGAAGCTTCAAATGAATTCCAGAATTTGTTAAAGTCAGATATTAGAACATTAAAAAACTCTAAGTACCTGTGGTAGCTGAAGAGAGTGACAAGAAAGGACTACAAATAAACTGCAAGAAAACAGAATGTATGGTCATCAGTAAAACGGGCAGCCGAAGATGCCAAATACATGTTGGAGATACTAGAAACAAGCATTTACAAAAATTTTAATTCCTGGGAAGTGTTTTAACAGAAGACGGAAAGGGCGACACAGAGATCTGAAGGCGAATTTGCATGGCGAAGGAAGGATTCCAGGAGTTGAGTAAAATATTAAGAAACAGGACAATTTCGCTAGAAACAAAAAAGAGAGTACTGGATTGCTATGTGTTGTCAATTCTCCAATATGGCAGCGAATGCTGGACAGTATCATCAAAGATGAAGGATAAACTTGAAGCAAATGAAATGTGCTTCTACAGAAAGATGCTGCGGATATCATGGATCGTGCATGTGAGCAATGATGAAGTTTTAAAAATGATGGAAAGGAAAAGGAAATTAATAAAAGCATCAGGAAGATACAGCTGAAGTTCCTGAGACATGCAATGAGGAAAGAGGGCTTGAAGAACCAGATAGAGGGAAAATTGAAGGACCTAATCAGGTGGGTGATAGAACGAAGGTTGCATGGAGTAGCAGGAGAAAGCGTGTTAAGAGTCACCGTGGAAAGCCATGATCGCCTACGTCAGGGCACGTAGAAGAACAAGAAATTTATTCAATATAATCGTCATTGGCTTCAACGACGGCTTCCAGTTGACTTTGGAATCTCTTGCATTGATTCTCGGGTGTCACATTATTTAATTTGTTGAATGCTGCCATAATTTTTGCCCTCAGTTCAAGTTCATCTCCATTCAGAAACCCAAGTTTTAACGTTTCCTTTCCCACCTTTCTCATTCTTCAATCGAACATATAAATAATAAAATGTGTCGAATTCTAATAGGTGAAAATGTTTCCTGAGTTTTCAAGATTATATTAATATATTCAAGAAGTTTTGCAAATAGAAGTTAAACAACTTACTTTACAGTGCAAAAACGATTTATACACTTCAAAATATGTTTTGCATGCTGTGCGCTATTTGAAGTTTCTCTATTATTGAGAATTTAACAAAAATAAGATTAGGAATTAGTCTGTTATTAACGTAATATTTAAACGTAATCAGAAGAAGGGATCAGAAGGATCATATGTTATAAATGAAATTGGATTGAAATATAACTCTAGAAAATAATTTATGGACAGTGAAATTGATCATTATTTTACTAGGACCTTTTCTGAACTGTTATTATTCTTACATGAATTTTCTTTTTGTAATGTTAATAGTAAGATTTCTATCAAGAAATATTCGACATTCACAGACAAATTTACTTTTGAGTGAGTCTTATAAAATCATACTCCTAAAATATATTTGAAAGAAAATAAGTTTTTCATTTCCAATGACTGATGGCTTAATTGCTACCTTTTTGATTGAAGAGTAGAGTAGAATGGCAACATCTTGTTTTTGTGATTATTTTCTTTTTGAGCTACTTGTATTATGTATTTTAGGTGTTGCTGATGTAGAAAATATTGTGGTTATATATATATATATATATATATATATATATATATATATATATAAATGTAATATAACAATCTCGCCCCACCCGAGGAAGGCTGATGCAAGCGGGGGTGTTTCCGGTCGTTGAAAGGAACGGATGTTTGTTTGACCTTATTTCCGGCAGTAGCGGAAATGGCTACAGAGGCAAACAGAACAGGTGTCTCTGAGAATTACGTGGGCGTGCGTGGGCGAGGCAAAAAAACCGGAAGAAAAAGTCCCGGTTTGGAGATTATAAAAAGACCTCGGCGCACGGATTCACCAGACAGACCAGACCAGAGGAGCGACAGAGATCGGCCGGTGAAGAGAGACACTCCCGTCAACCCCTTAGAAGCGCGCTCTCTCACTCTCTGTTCCCTAGGCTACACGGTTCATCGTCATTAATAAAATATAACTTATATTTTTATATATATGCGTGTTTGTTGTTTATTGATATACAACATATATATATATAATGGTCTCACCCGTCGATTTCGACGTATAAGTGTCTAAATAAAAAATCAGTTCGAATGTTTATGACGGTTGTGAGATTTCAATCCTGCGAGTGATTTACAGATAAGACCACAAATAGGACAAATGTGAGAAGTATCGAAAAGAATTGCTGGCTGGGTCAAACGTAGCTTCGACCTGGATCTTGTCTCCTTCAATTTCTCAATACGACCTTCTTCAAACTTCTTATTCCATTGTTAAACGTGGCTATCCAATTGTTTCTGTCCTGTGCCAAATTCTCAGAACTGCCAACAGGGACACCAATTGATGAAAGATTGTGTTTTAGCTTGTCCCTCTAGCGAAGCCAAGGGCTACCAGCATTCCTCTTTCCATCCCTAAGTTCACCATACATAAGCATATTTGGTATTCGCCCATCACTCATTCTTACCACATGCCCCGCCCATCTATGTTGGGACTGCATGAGGAATGTTTCAATGACTCTAATCTTACATTTTGCCAACATATATATATATATATATATATATATATATATATATATATTCATAATTTATATAATTTAACTAATATATATATATAATTTAGCATATATATATATATATATATATATATATATATATACATATTCATAATTTTTGTTTTTGATTCTGCAAGAGGTTTGAAAACGAACTGTCCTTGTTAAGAGCTACATGTTTTATTCACTCGAAGACATTTTTAACTATGAGAAAACCGTTGAATGTCTAGCGAGGAATATGTTTTTGTCATTATTTAGCCCTTATCCTATAATATCCAAATTTTGAAGTTTGTTATCCATATCTTGTAACACCATATTGGTTAGATTGTCTTTTTACAAAGCCCATATTCCTTTAAGATTGGACAGTCATATCTCCCCACACATTCCATGATACTGTATGAATTTTCATGAATTTTTAAAAATGATATTAGAATAGTTTCTCAATACCTTGTCTAAATTTTGGTAGTTAAATTATTTCCTTCTGTTATACTTTTTCTAAAAAACGCTAGCCCTCCGAGGGAAATCTACAATTTAATCTATAAATCAATGCAAAAAGTATGGATTCATGCCTTTCCTAAATATTGGTCTATATTTCTGATACGAGGTATTATTTACATTAATTACATTATTCGGACTATTGTCCTGATCTTTGTTAACATTTGTACGACGTTTAATAATAGATCATTTTATTTGTCTATATTTCTGAGATGAGTTAGTATTCGCAGTATTTACATTATTCAGACTATTGTCCTCATCTTTGTTCCCATTTGTACGACATTTAATAAAAATCATTCTATTTGTCTATATTTCTGAGATGCGGTAATATTTACAGTATTTACATCATTCAGACTATTGTCCTCATCTTTATTGCCATTTACATAATTCAGTCTATTGTCCTAATCTTTGTTGCCATTTGTACGACGTTTAATAATAGATCATTCTATTCGTCTATATTTCTGAGATGAGGTATTATTTACACTATTTACATTATTCGGACTGTTGTCCTCATCTTTGTTGCCATTTACCCGACGTTTTGTTTTCTATGTTATTTGTTAGTATTAAATTCCCAAATTTTTGGATGAAGTCAAGTGGAACTAAACAACGTCTATATCCACTAGGCAATGTGTCCTTAAAGACAACAGCGATCGAATTTCTGGGACTTATAAACCTAATAATTCAGTGACCTTTTTATACTCGAGTTCATATTTAAATTTTTATTGTTAAGGATTTTTTTGTATTTTTTATGGCAATGGTTTTAATGGTTTTATCTAGTATTTTTATTTGAGTTTATATTGCAAATCTTTGATGATGATTGCTTTCTTCAGTATGTTTTTTTACCACATCTTATATTGCAATTTCTTACACTTTCCCATACTGTTTCATCTTTATGATTATTTGGCTTAAGAGATTTTTATAGCTTTTAAGTTTACGTAATTTTCCGTGCCTTTCTCTATCTATTATTTCAATTTCATCAAACGGGACGTTTATTCCCTTTCTCTCTATATATGTGGTAAGCTACGCCTGATTTGTACATCCCTTCTCGTGTTACGGCCTTACGATGGTCTTGTAGCCTTATCTTAAAGGGGCGGTCTGTTTCTCTTTTATATTTATTTTCAGAGCTACATGGAATAGCGTACACAGAGTCCTTAGTCATGTCATTCTCTGTTAGAGGTTTTATTCGGAAGAGGCACCTCCGAAGTGTAGAACCACTTTTGAAGATCGTCCTTATATTATATTGACCACAGATCCTGGTCATAGGGTAGACAAACTGAGGATGCTTTTTCTGGGAGTTGTTATACTCATGCAAACTCCCTTCCATGTTCGTTGAAGTTGTTGTCATGTACCTGGATAATTGTTACGTTTTAGGGCACTTCTTATACTGACCATTTCCTGTCTTATGTCTCTGCGTCGCCACTCTTTGCAGGCAGCGTTTCTTTACATTGTATGCGTGGTGGGATTAAGTTAAGGTATTGTCCGGTATGCTGGCTTGCAATACCAACAAATAACTTAGAATGTTGAGTTAAATTGAGATTACTCATGACTACCAGAAGCGGATTCGCACAAGGAACGAGAATGATATACTACAGTGATTGTAATAATGCGTTCGTTTCGAAATGCAGATGCGTGCAAATCTTAGATTAACCTATCAAGCTTAATCGTTTGGAAAACGGCTGTTCACAGTTTTTATTGCAAATGAAAATAACCAGTGTGGCATGAAAGTCAGGATATTAATTGGAATCAATCACTAACAACAAGAATTGCAGGAAGTGATGTACATATTCCTGTTTGGACCTGTAACTTGGGATGCATATAACCATTTTGTACTTTAATTCTTCATTGCATATAAAATTAACGTCAAATGTGTAAATAAGCTTTACAAATTTGAATTATTGCATCTACGTACGAGTTAAATAATCATGCATACTAATTTCATTGATTTTAATTTAACCAGGAATTTACTTACAAAATAGATTTCGCCATTCTCTCAGCAGCCAGCTCTGAAATGGCTTCAGTGAAATACGCATAACGTCTTATTTGCCCCAATTGGGATTGAGTATGTCAGAATGACCCGATAAGGATTCTCAATTCGAATTCATGATGTAATTAGATTTGTTATCAAACGTCGCAAACACTAATGGGATTTAAAATTTCCACAATCTAAATAGGTTTTTCTATTTACTGGAGAATAAACAAACCGACAAAAACTTGAATAGCGTAACATTAACTTTCTACAACAATGAGATATCTATACATAGACAGATTGCACCACAAGTGTTATGACACTTTATCATGCATTCTGTGCTCTTTTTCATTAACACAGACCTGTAGTCTAAAATTCTCACGGTAATGGTGACTGAAAACCTCCTGTACATTATTCCAAGATCAAATCTTTAAACTACTGAGGCTGATGTGGATCCATCGTCTTTGATATATGCTCAGTGGAAGAAGACTCATGTCATCCTGACTGCTAGTAAAGCTGATGTAAATATATTACGGTTGATCCAGGGTATTATTCTGCTGAAATCGTGACAGAACTTGAATTTTCTGCAATCAAAATAAACATTTTGAATCAGAACGGTTCTTTTAACTTGAACTTGTGTTGCTGCTCACGATACACACTTCAAGTGAAGCTCGTATGGCCGATTTATTGCAAATGATGCTGAAAAGGGGGTTTGAACATTGTACCATTCGAGATATGCGTTGTGATTTTGTGTATATTGGCTCGGAACGACAAATCGGAGCGCCGAGTTCGAATCACAGTTGAATTCGGTGCATTCATTTACGCGCAAATACTCTTGGGAAATGTATTAATCCGTCTTTTCCCTCTAGTTTTGGTTTAAATAACAGGACAGATTGGGTTCAATAGCCTTGCTGGCAACCAGTCTACCGCAGAAAGCAATCGCAACCTACTGTGGGATAATATTCTGCACAGTCATTTATGTCTCTTTCGAGACATGATCACCCAAACGTGTATAGCGTATGGCACTTAAATGACTGACCATTCAAGAAAGTACCTGACTCTTCCATGCATGCTTTAGCTTTACAAGACCATGATAAGTAAAAAAAAAAAAACGAAAAAATATAGTAAACAGCCCAACCCTAACTTTACAGCTGTGATAGAGTCAAAACGCATCATTTCCTTCTTGTGGGTGATGAATGACTTTCAACCCTGCGATATATTTCCACACAGACGCAATGTCGCAAGCATATTCATAGTGTATCGCTATTTCCATTGTAAATGTTCAAATGAGTTACATTCTTTTACACGCATTTGGTCACTTAAACAGAAGAGAACGATCCTAATTTTCTTAGTATACCATTGATAAGAAAAGTGTTTTACTCTGACTGCCTATTTGCGAGAACCGATATTTCAAGGAAACACTCTCTTAAGATGAAGATTTCTTGATTACTACAATGTTAATCATCAAGTCTAGAGAGAATTGTTAGATATTTTGTGTATAACCATAACATGCGCTCACTTCCTCTCCTTACATTAATACTGAATCCTCCATTTGAAAATCTCTATCTTAAAACAAAAGAACAACAGAAAAAAAACGAACAGATTTACTTGCAAAAAATAGTAACAGAATAGATTAAGAATTTTTCTTTACATGCATAGTGATGTTCTTTCCAAGTTGCATTAATTTTGTGTATATCAGTATATCTGATATATGTATATGTATATATATGTATATTCAGATACACATCCTTTTTATCATCCAATATTTTGCCATTTAATTTGTTTTTATACAAAATTCAGCCTGAATGAAATTTTTTGGGGGGGTTTTAACACCGACAAAATGAGGATAACTTGAGTCAATGGAATTTGCTGTCTGCACTGATGGAAATTGAGAATAGCTCTCATCTGAGCATTAATCCTAGAAATAAGAATATAACTGTAATAGGATTGCGAAGAAGCGTCAGTGGAAAAGAATTCACAGAGTAGATATTAGTTCTTCCTTTAAAAGTTGGTATAAACGAATTTGAACTCTATAAACGTTGGAATGGGAATATTTAAAAGATTCTTTTCGAGCAATGCTATAGTTTTTGGCTTATCTAACACTTTCGGGGGCAAAAGAATGAGCCTACAATGTCCATGTTTGATAATACAGGTTTTTTTAATATTGATTTTCTCAAACATATCCTTCTACCTTAATAATAGGCTTAATTAACTCAAATTAAATTTGTTGACATCATTTAATATTTTAAAATATGCATAAAAATGCATATATTTTACCAATCTCTTGATGTGATAACACGTACGAGATGAAAATGTGTACTTTATGAAAATGCCAAAATGTAATGCGAGTGTTCAGTCAGTTAAGTGTCATACGTGATACACGCTTGAGCGATCATGTCTCGAAAGAGACATGACTGACTGGGCAGAAGATTATCCCGCAGTAGGTTGCTATCGCTTTCTGTGGTAGACTGGTTGCCTACCAAGGCTATGGACCCAATCTGTCCTGTTATTTAACCCATAACCGGAAGGAATAAACGGATTAATATCTTTCCCAAGGATATGTGCGCGTAAGTGAATGCAATGCATTTAGCTGGAAATCGAGCTCGGCTCCCCGATTTCTCATTCCAAGCTGATATCCAATGCACCACAACGTACAGCGAGTGTTATCTTTGCCAAAACCTGGTCTGTTTGTAAATTAGCAAAAGTCAAGAAAAGCATATTAAATATAAGTGAGAATCCGTGTGAGATAATCTGATTGGAGTACTTAGCCTGCATTATTCCGGAATTAATACCGATGTTCTATTTTCTTTACTCAGATATAAGTGTACTGAAATGTTGATTGGTTGAACAGTTGTGTTAAAAGCAGTAGCTATAAAAAGAACAGATCACAATAATCGAACGATGTCACGTATGTTATGATCTTATGCTAGAGACGAGTGATCACAAGTAAGAGACCTAGTTTAAACCTTTACCTTCTAACCGAGTTAACTGACTGGAATTATTAAGCTCTTATAGCAAACAGTTGCAAGTTTTAGTGATTTTTTTTCACTTACCTGTTGTGCAGCTGCGGTCCGATATCTGATAGACTTCTTGGCACGAGGTGAACCGGTCTTGCAACAGAGGCAGCAGAGGAATCGACAGGTGTGTTTGTAAAAACACCGGAATCCTGTTCCAAAAACTGACCCCAGGTTAGCCAAACACAGGAGTGTGAGCGGAATGCCTACAAGGGCGTAGAAAATTGTAACAATACGACCGTACGCTGTCTTAGGGGCGATATGCCCGTAACCTGCAACAAAATGAAAAATACATATGTGTAAGTACCTATTTCTTTTATATATATATATATATATATATATATATATATATATATATATATATACATCAAATGCGGTATAACCATAAGGTTAAATGAGAAAAAACAACAGTCAATAGCTGAAAGCCTGAAGTGTTACAAAGTGTTTCATCTCTAACGGATAAGAAATTAATTAAAATCAACCTTCTTCTTTACTTTTACAAACATTCAAAACGACGTGTGAAATCCTGGTTTTCCCAAATAGAAAAATGATTGAGCATGTGCTTAACGGAAAAGAAACCAGTTTTCGCAAGTAGGTGTTTAAATTATTTTTGACCAATAGTAGCGACTTGTAAGACTTGGAAGGACTTGGCGATCCAGTGCAAAATTCAAAAGGACATATAAATGACTTCGCAGAGTCAGAGACTCAGAGATGGGAGCAGCGAAAGAGAGACATACATCTAAAATATAACTTCAAATTTCAAGCGACACGGACATTGTTCTCTTTCTTATTTTCCTTATCTATTTCAACAATTTTTATTAGAGAATTTTGTACGAACTCTACCCTTAAACTCTTAATAATGTTTTTAACTGAACATTAATTAATTCAAATTTTTTGACATCATGTAATATTTTAAAATATCAATAAATATCATCAAATGATTGCATCATATTTTATCAATTTCTCGATGTGATAACACGGACGAGATAAAAATGTGTACTTTATGAAAATGCGAAAATGTAATGAGAGTGTTATCTTTGCCAAAAACTGGTTTGTAAATTAGCAAAAGTCAAGAAAAGCATTTTATTAAATATCAGTGAGAATACGTGTGAGAAGTCTATCAGATATCGGACAAATTTCTACAACTCGTGTTATTCTGCCTTTTAATCAATTTCTATTTTAACATTCAAAATTTACATTTTATTATTCCACTCTTCTACACTAATACGCACATTTTGATTACCAACCTTCTGATGATGAAAAACCTTCTGATGATAATTCTGCATAAAACTTGTAAGCTGTAGGTAGTTTGGTTAAGTCTGACACAAGGTTGAACCAAAGAAACATTAACCATCTCTATACGCTTCATATCTACGAAACCGAATTCAATGTTTGAGCTTGTAGATAAGTTTATGCCATTGCAGACAAATTTCTTAGTCTATGGATATATACATATTTACTAATCCTAGCGAAGTCTAGAGGAAGAAATAAACGTAAATCTTTTAGTAAGGATCTAAATTGTTACAGTATTATTACGATGTGAATTTTACATGTATCAGATCAGATACCAGGTTCATTCTCATGGTGCAGCTTCTTCCAGTTGTAGCTTAAAAATAAACTTTCAGTCAGATTGTTATCCACGTCATAAATCATGAAATGAAGTTGTAGCAGTAGCTAAGTTTTATTCTGTTGTAAATATCTCCTGTTGACGAGAGAGAGAGAGAGACTAGGGTATTTTAGGCGGATGCGAACTTATGTCTACATTTTGCTAGACAGCGTGCAATCTTCTATCACTCTCTGTCTTTTTCTTGCTGGCTGCTAGTGACCACTGTTTTATAGAGCCATCGTTCTTTGTCTTGTAAGTTTTATCTAAAAAATGTAATTAATCAAACACTCGATCTACCTGTTCTCGATTATCTGGATTGTCAGGATTGTTTGATCTGCTTTTGTGAGGTCCACTTCCTACCGACATTCTTTGTCAAAAGTGATAATTGTTAAGAACATGTTTGTGATGTGCAGCTGGTGCATTCTTAAACAGGTATCAACTAACATGTGAATACTTCTTGTTGAGGTAGGAAAAAATATCCAGGGGTAAGGAAAAAAATGATAGAGAAAGTACTCCTTACTTTATCAGGTGATAAAGGGAAAGAGAGAGTAGTGTAGATAGAGAGAAACAAATGCTAAGTAAATTTTTAATGCAGATAAATTATTTATAACTATAAAATATCTAAACACACAGCAGAAAATGCTGGTAAAACAGCTCACTGATGACGAATAGATTTAAAGCAATTGAGAGAAATTTCTAGAAACGAATTAGGTGAGGAAAATTCATAGAGACATGATCAATAAAGCTTCAAGCAAAGAAACTACGAAGTAAGTTAAAATCATTTAGAAAGTTGGATGTTATGGGACATATAACGAGAAAAATAATTTGTAGAGAATTGAACACTCTCAAGGCCAAACGAAAGCAGAAGACAAGACAAACAGTAATATCATTAAAGATTTACCGGTTATGAGAACAAGAAAAATGATGGATGATATAACATCAAATCTTATTTAAATAAAGGAAATAGTTGGAGGCTGTGGAGAGTTATGTTGAATTACGCTCTGAAAAAATTTTCATTTAAAAATATATATTGTTAGTTTGTTTTATTGGTTATCAAATTTATTGGCATATTTAATCCAGAAAATATTTGCGCGAAAGTGAATCTAACAAAACCAAAGTGAATTGGAACTCGGCTCTCAATTTTTGGGTTGTTCTCAATTACACTCACGTATATCCAATCTTAGGATGCGCGTAGTGGTGTAGTTGATATCGGCTCGACACGAGAAATCGGGGGGCCGAGTTTTTTTTTTTAATCGTTTCACCCCTAGCAAGGCTGTACCGCCACTGATATATAAGAGTAAAAGTTTAGATAGAAGAAGTGTGAAGAGAAAAACAAACTAGTTACGGGGGTATCAGAGAAAGGGCAAGAGAAGGATGGGATCACTTAGGAATAAATACTAAAAAATAGTATAAAATACATAATCTGTTTAAAACACTGGGATCACCTAATAATTATAGCCGGTAGTCTATATATAATGGATTTGCGAACAAAGATCCAAATAAATATGGGTTTTCATGTGGGATTCAATAATCTTAATTAAGCAAAAGTTTAGTATGATTCAACAATATTAAATTCTCCGTCCGGTATTAGATTTTTACGGATTTGCCTTTTATTTTATTACAGCTTCTTCGTCTATTTTCCCTTATGAGTTCCCAGCCTTTCCCTCTCAATGTATAGATCAAAATCAATGGTCCAAAATTAAATACTCAAGTTCACAAGATGACGATTTCAATTTTAGCCATTCCTAAACTTTTGTTCGTGTGCCTGAATTAAACATAACATCCTAATTAGTCAGAATAGTGGTTACACTAGTCTTTGTCAATCGCTCCAGAAAGAAGACTTTCTATTTAAATACATATATAATAGATCATTACAAATGTTCGTGCCTATTTTCATTTTCCGCTGTTCATTTCAGTGTTCTTGACAGGCTCCAAAAGAGAATCAGTAATGTGATAGATACCGACTTGGCTGCTCGAATTCAGCCTCTTTTTCACCGACGAAATGTGGCTTCCCTCTGTCCGTTCTATTAATATTTTCATGGCTTCTGCTGCGACAAACCTAAGTCACTGCTGCTCCTGCTACATGAGTTTACTCGTGCAACCAGACTAGCAACTGGGTCCCACCCATTAACAGTTAGATCAACCAAATGCAGCCGACAATTCTACTTCATAAGCTACTTTTCTCCCGCATTCAGCCTGTGGAACTGGCTTCCGTATACTGGTTTTCCTGACAGCTACGACCTCCATGAATTTACATGCAATGTCAATACCCATCTCTTATCCACTTGACTCCAATTCTTTCTACATCACCCTGTATATCATTTCCTTTCTCTCTACCTTTGCAACTGTCATCACGCCTGTATTCTCATCTTTCTCTTGATCCTTTATAACTGCTTCGTCTTTCTCTTTATTCTCCTCTTATATAATCTTTTTACGCTTATGTAGACCCCTGCACATCATTGGCGTTACGGGGCTTGTGGTAAAACGATTAAAAAAACAATTCGGTGATGAGTTTTTGGAGAGTTCTAGATTGAAACCTTCCAACGTTCAGTTTTGAGTCGCACTTATGGAATAGTGATATTTTCTCAACAAATGAAAGATGGAAAAAGAAAACTTTCACTTTTACTATATTATACTCTAAACATTTCGGAAAAGAATAAATCTTAATTGATAAGCGATCGTTTGTGAATACTAAGAAAATGGCTCAAAAATTTTAAACGGACAGAAGAATTTCCATTTCCATTAGATTGTTTATATTCGCTTAAACGCAAATACCATTAGAAATGTATGAATCCATATATTCGTCTCCAAGCTATGAGTTCATTAATAAGACTGATATCATTAAATCATTAATATCAAAATAAAAGATTTTTACAATGTTTTAAACATATTTTCTAACTTTTAGTAAATTACAATGGGCTGATAAACCGTAAAGAATAAATAAATCAAGCAATATGCCAACTAATTAAATAAAAAAGTTTTTAATAATTATACAATGGATATGCGCGTTACATCTGGGTTACGTTGCGATTTCGCAGAAATAGTTTGGGAACAGCTATTAATACTGCTGCCATATCTGGTCGGGTGCTCCTGCTATCCACTTAGGTGTCCTTGGCAAAATCCAACGGAGAATCAGTAATGTGATCGATCCCGACTTGGCAGCTCTGATACAGTCAATTTCTCACTGGCGCAATTCCCTGTGTCTCTTCTACAAATACTTTCACGGCTTCTTAGCTCACTGGTGCCCCTTATATATAAATTTACTCGAGCAACAAGATTAGCAACTAGGTCCCAACCTTTTACTGTGAAACCAATAAATTGTAAACGCAAATTCTACTCCATTAGCTTCTATTCTCGCACGTTCCGGCTGTGGAATTCCCTTCCATTTTTTTTGCTTCCCCTACTGCTACAATCTCCAAAAATTTAAATGTAATGTCAATAATCATCTCCTATCTCACTAACCTGCATCCTCACTCTCATGCTCGCTTTTCCGTCCACACCACTCTCATCAGCATTTTCTTCCTTCTCATTTTCTGACACCCCCTATAACCTGCCACTCTTTCTCATAACTTTCCTCCTATGTAACCCCCTGGAAAACAGTGGTTGTAAAATGCCTTGCTTTGGGCGATATGATTATAAAAACATGTTCAACTATTCTGCATCCAGCTATGGATTAAATAGTTGATAGCCTGTAAAGAATACAACTCTGTATTCAAATCATGCAACGCCAACTTGTAGAACTTTACTTGCTACGAAAATCAGAGTAGCAACTCATGACGTGATGGAACTGTGACCAGTGGAATTTTAAGGAAGTTTCATAATGATAAATATCGTCGGTAGAAAAATAAAGAACGAACTATTAAATATCACCTGAAAGTGCTCAAGAGTATTTAATCCGAAGATACTTTTAGGTTAGAGACGCACATATATTAACATTCGAAAAAAATAATGTCACAAAACCACAGTTGTTCAATTTATAATGTAAGTGTCATTTCCTTTCTTTTCCCCATTAGGTCAAATCGGATTTATCAACTGACCGTTACCTGTTACCCTTTAAGCATATCCCAGAAGAGAAAATTTGCAATCTCGGAAGAGGTTTAATGGAGTAGAAATACCTCAAAGAAAACGAGCGCCCTCTGGCTGTCGGAGCATTGATACTATCTTTTCCCTTGACGCCATTTGCAAATGAAACTGAAATACTATTTGTATCGATTTAAAAGCTAGCAGGTATTTTCTGAAGACCGTTTCCAAATTAAACTTTATCAGCGCAAGGTTTTATATCTGATGTGTTATTTGTTCTTTTTATATTGATCAATGTTGATTTGATTGTTTCTAAGGCAATTTCCCAACAAATTCCTTGGCAAATTAAAACCGTTTTTTCAAAAACATCGATTTAGTTATTGTTTGTCTGTAATTTTTAATTACAAAGCCTTTTCTCGCACTACACGCATACACATATACATAATTATACTTTATTGCTTAAAACCCCTATAATTTAAGAAAGGAGTGCACAGTATCGGGGATGGGATATCGACAGATACAAACAAAGTGATTAAAGACATTAACAGATTCATAGCGAGTGTTGATCATCTGATAAAGGTGC
This sequence comes from Ascarosepion bandense, assembly GCA_037127315.1. Classification (NCBI taxonomy): domain Eukaryota; kingdom Metazoa; phylum Mollusca; class Cephalopoda; order Sepiida; family Sepiidae; genus Ascarosepion; species Ascarosepion bandense. The sequence continues at coordinate 374,345 of JBBBDQ010000390.1, read as the reverse complement.
GAAGAAGAACTAAATATGATACATTTTGTTGCACAACCTTTCTCCTTCAACTTAAAGATTCCGTTTTCACAGAATTTCACTGGTTCCTTGGCAACAAACTGGTTAAAGTGTTTTTATGTCCTCGAAAGAATTACATTTTTTACCATTGATATTATTTGGAAATGACCTTAATAAATCAAATTTCAAAGAAACTGTAGCTCGTGAATATGGCGGGTCGGGTTAAATCATCCCAGGCAAGATGAAACAAGTTTTGCCGAGTCGCTAAAGAAACGTAGTGTTTGGCATTATACTGGTGGGAAACAAGATCTTTCCTATTCTTCAGTTCTGGGTATTTAAATTGCTGGCTTTAAATCGTCCAGTTTAGATCAGTATTTTTCAGATTAAATTGAATGTGTACTTATTTCACTAGAAACAAAGAAAAGAGTGCTGGATTGCTATGTGATGTCAGTTCTTCAATACGGCAGTGAATGCTGGACAATATCATCGAAAATGAGGACAAAACTGGAAGCAGCGGAAATGTGGCTCTACAGAAGGATGCTGCGGATATCATGGACTGAGCATGCAAGCAACGATGAGGTGTTGGAAAGAATGCCAACGAAAAGGAAATTAATACTGAGCATCACGAAGAGACAACTGAAGTTCCTGGGGACACGTAATGAGGAAGGAAAGCCTGGAGAACCTGATACTGACTGGCCAGAGAAAGTGAAAGAGAGACAGAGGAAGGCAACGGATACCATATCTGCAAGGCCTGATCAGGTGGATGACGGAACGGGGGTTGCCAGGAGTAACAGTAGCAAGCATATTTGGAGCCACAAGGGATATGGAGACGTGGAGAACCATGATCATCTACGTCCTGAAGGGACAGGGTACATAGAAGAAGAAGAAGAAGAAGAAGAAGAAGAAGAAGAAGACTTAACAGAAGTTATCGTACAAGATTAAATTCCAATCCGACCAGATGCAACTTGACATTCTTAGGACATTCATTTGGGGTGGTGCATGTCACTTACGATCTTTTTTCACAGGGAATTGTTGTAACAGATTCAATTATCCTTGCTCGTTTCAATTTGTTTCGAAAAGGTTGCATTTTCACAGATAGAAATGCAGCCAAATGATTATTTTCATTCAGATCATGTGGTATCCAAATATCTTTGCGATTTGAATACCGAATATTTATTAAGTGCTCATGGATGGTAGATTTTTATATATTTATTTCTTTTGCTTATTCCTGTTTTATGTAGTGCGGCTTATTCTTAATGAACATCTTGATTTAATCGTTATCTGTAGTGGAGGGTAGGCGTCTGCCTGAGCGTTCTTCATAAATAAGACTACAATAACTAACTTTAAACTTAGCGAAACACGGCTATACAGATCTGTTAAATCAATTTCACTTGACGCAGTACATATATTTTTTGTTGCTTGCGAGTCATTTTTGCCTTCACGGTAATAAAAAAGCTTCAAGTGTCTAAAATGCATTTTATTATCTTCCATTTTCATACGGATGCAAAATTGACACGAATTGAAAAAAAATTAATCTTTCTTTTTCGAGCGATAATTTGAGTGCGTCTAATCAAAAATCTAAGTATATTGTATCTGTCAATAAAACTGACGTTTTCTAACGTGTTGAAACATGAAAAACTAAACATTGACATTAACTTTTCGGACAAATTTTATATATATATATATATATATATATATATATATATATATATATATATATATGTTAAAAGATGGGGGAAGCAACATCTAAAATATATTTATTACTAAAACAATGAATCGATGTAAAGATGCTCCAAGTGAGTAGAAAACAAAAAACAAAATGTTTTTAAAACCCACTCATGAGTCATAGAAAACGAAGAAATTTGTCCTTCTCTCCGCTCAAAGTCGGTCGATGAAGCTTAATATGAATATTTTTGCCGTTTAAGATTGATTTTTGTATGGTTTTTCCAATGAATCTTTCTGAAGAATTATAACCTCGTATAATAATTATTGAATGAAAAAGGTTTCTTTTAACGGAAAAAGAATGTGTATCTTAATTTTTGAAAAAATATATAAATGCTATAGTATAAAAGATTAGTTTAACTTTCTTTCTCTCTCTCTCTTTATATATATATATATATGTGTGTGTGTGTGTGTGTGTGTGTGTATAAATATGTGTGTGTGTGTACATGTGCGCACGCGCGTGTTTTGTGTGTGTGTCTGGACCAAAATTTGCTTGCGAAAGATTTATATATATAGATAGAGCAAACATAGAGAATTCCTGGAGACACAGTTTAAAGCCTTAATACGATACTTTGTTCTGAATATATCATCCAGACGTGAAACTGATGTAGTATTTATTCCTTTAACAAACTTTTTAGATCTATCTAGATATTAACCTATATATTTTACATATGTATATGCCGCGTGTGCCTATATTAACCGAAAAAACGTTCTCTTTGTCATACATTTACTTACAGGAAAATGTATATATATATATACATATATATATATATATGTGTGTGTGTGTGTGTGTGTGTGTGTGTGTGTGGTCCGATAATTGAAGAAGAAGCATTTTTCTATCTATGAATCACTCTTCAGAAATTGTTTTTGTGGCATGATCGGTAAAATGAAAGTAAATGGAAGTCTCTTGAATGAAACCTGATTATAAATTAAGCAAGACCTTCCAAGAAAATCTTGCGCCTATTACTATACACCTTATCTATAGGGAACTGACAATACTTACGTTTATTCAGTCGACAATTTGAAGTTGTTTGTCAGGACTCGTAATTCGGACTGTGAAAATTTTCTCCGACATAGGCTTGCTGAATAATAAGCTACAGTAAGTGCCTAATAACGACAATGTGTAAATAACTTGTTTTGTATAATCGTGTGGCCCCAAGCAATGCATTTTACTGCCACTGTTGTGCAGGGGGTTACATAGGAGGAATATTATTAGAATGATAGAGAGGTTGCAGGGGCTGTCAGGAAGAGAGTAAGAGAAGGAAGAGAATACTGATGAGAGTGGGGAGGACGAAGAAAAAGCATGAGAGACAGGATGTTAGTTAGTGAGACAGGAGATGACTATTGACTTTACATTTAAATTCTTGGATATTATAGCTGTCGGAAAAGCCAGTATGCGGAAGAGAATTCCACAGACAGGAAGTGAGAGAAAAGAAGCTGATGGAGTAGAATTTGCATTTACAATTTATTGGTTGCACAGTAAAAGGGTGGGACCTAGTTACTAATCTTGTGGCTCGAGGGAATTCATATATAAGGAGATACCAGTGAGCTAAGTTCATCAGAGAAGAAGCCGTTAAAGTATTTGTAGAAGAGACACAGGGAGGCCACACTGCGTTGGTGAGAAAGCCACTGTGTTCTAGCTGCCATGTTGCAGATTCACCGTTGGATTTGGTCGAGGACACCTAAGCACCTGACCATATATGGCAGCAATATTCAATGCTGGTAAATTTTGTATATGTGCATGATTGTTTTGACGGGAAAAACTTCCTGGCCCTACACAGAACACCGAGTTTCTTAGCAGCGGATTTAGTTATGGATTCTATATAGTTGTTCCACTTGAGGTCTGGTGTGAGAGTTAATCCGAGGAGACGCAGCGTTTTACTTTCAGGGAGAGAAGCCTGATCCATGTTAATGGACGGGAGGAACGATTGTCTGTGGTGGTTATTAGATAGCAGCTTAGTTCTGAAATCATTAACTGTCTACTAACTAATCTTTTATTTACATTGGTAGATGTGGGTGTACATCATATAATAGATAGCCAATCGGAATGAGAAATTGCTATAAATTTGTTGAAATTCGGATTCGTCTTATTCCGTTACAGACGAAAATCTTCTTGGTAAAATAGAAATTCATTTTCTCCCTAACTATGAGTTAAATAGTACTGGGAAGAATCATTTTTTAAAAAATAAAGTTTTGATGCTATATTGACTCAAAAATAGTCTCACAATTCAAAATACATTTGGGCTTTAAATAACCCGACAAATGTATGCTAAAGTTTAAAAAATAAAAAAATGTAAATTACGTTTGATAATATTTCCTTCTTTTCGACTTTGATGCTTAAAATACTATTAAACCTGACCACTTAGCTAATTTATGCTTCGAACTATAAGAAACTTGGATTTGAGAATGGCATAACAAATATGCTTAAATTGATCAGTTAAAATCGCTAGTATCGATTTAAAATTACTATATCATTGTGTAAATTAAGTGAAACAAAACGAATATTGTCTTTCTAGGATCTTTCACATATTCACTGACTACGTATTCGTCATCTCTTGAGGTTTCTTTTTTCTTTCGACCACATTATTCTTTACTGATATATCCAGTTTGTTTCTTGATGACACTACTGACAGTTGAAAAATTGAGACCAACCATATCTGGTAACGTCCATCGCAGACAATTGCCGTATGACAACTAATTGACAATCGAACCAGTAGTGCCTGGGCGCGATAAAAATATAATGTAATCACTGATGACGTAATTTTTTTCAAGGACAAAAAAATGTCACCATTTACGCCGAAAATAGATTTATAATCCTATAAACCACAGCATATGACCTAATCTGAGGAAAAATAGAAATCGATTACATCCTGTCACTCCAGTGGGTCTACAAGTATGATAAAGAAAACTAAAGCAGGTGGTTCAATTAATTTGCACAAGTGTGTCGGTTGCAAATGTAAACGATTTATTTTGTTTGAACGATATTACCGTTTCGAAGTAGAAATAATTCCGTAAATTTATTACCGGTTTCACACACATTTTTATAATTTAAAGTTTATTAATTCCTCTTTTCGCCGTTTCATTCATTTTCTTTTCTTTTTCTAAGTTTTACACATAATCATACATCGCTTTTCAAATAGCAAGAATTTCTTTGCTGTTGATAGAAATCAACCAGACATTTTGCTCAGTATCCATTTGTATTAATGCTCAACAGATTTTTCTTCGAATAGTATAAACGTATGTAATTTTAATGCCAGAAATTAGAACTAGAGTTAGAAGTAGCTATACTTATAACACTATAGGTTAAATTCTGTTCTTAAATACAGTTACTTCTTTAAATTAAAGAGTAAGAAATTAAGGGTTCTGTGCTCCCCTAGAATCTAAAATAGAAACCCACTGAATATATTCTATGTCACCACACCCTACTACATCACAATCTTTACGAGGGTAGCATTGATATAAAATGCACATTTTATTATAACCTGAGTACAATAAGCGATCATTTATATATAGTAGAACAATTCAAACTGAAAAATTGTAAATAAATACAATGTACTAAGCACACACAATTTATACATCATTTTTCCTCATTATTTCTTCTTAGAAAGTTCTCAAAACTTTTGAGGATATAATTAGATATTTACGCAAATCTGTGTGTTTATGGTCAAGTATGTATTACGAGTCGAGATTCTCTCGTTACATACAAAATATATCCAATATCTAACTGAGAGGTACATTTCTATCCAAATTGGATCATTAACCAAAATTTTTCTTAACACTTCGGGATCATGGAACAGCCAGAGTGCAAATTAGAAAATGAAGATATCAAAAATCAAACATGTACAACAAATTAAATATCTAGGAAGAGGATAAAAAAAATGCGACACTTAAATCCGAAGGAGGATTGTGACAAAGATAGTTGCCTTTCAAAAGTCAAGCAAAGTATTAAGAGACAGAAATGTTTCGTCAAAAACAAAGCAAAGCATACTGTTACATAATATCACTTCTATATAACAGTGAGTGCTAAACAATCTCATCAGCAATAAAGAAGAGACCTGAAGCAACAAAACAACACATAAAAGACTAGCCAATCATTTATGTGCCTTCCCTCTTAAAAGTCATGGATGATCATGCCTATCCAAAATTTTCTGTCCTTAGTAGCTTCTAACCCGAGAAACCTAACCATTGTTTAGAGTGCCCAGCGCAAATAACACCATTTTATTCACAATTTACGTAAACTTTCAGTATCTGGTATTCTTATATAAATAATAAGTTTTTCATTTCTTATTAATGTTAACACAAAGTACGAATTTTGGCGTGCTTGCATGTAAAATATTACAAATAAAGATTTAAATTTAATATCTTTTATATACTTTTTAAAATCAGGTATGATATACCCAGTGTAAGTAGTGGTGTAACTGTAATTGATGGTTAAAATTCCAGTGTTAAGAACCTTTGCTTTTTTTAATCACTACAAAACCCTGCTCCGCCATCCATTCACTCGTCAGATTAGTCGTGCGTTACTTTTCTCTGGCCTTCTTACATTCATTCTGTCCTGTGAGTATCGAAATTTCCAAGTATTATGTGCCGCATAAATTTGTCTGTTTTTGATGTTAAGTATCAATGTATTTTTTTGACAATATCTCAAGAATGTCGTCGTTTCTCATATTCTAAACCTCCTTCTGTAGAAATACTTAATCGTCTACACCGTTTTGAACGTGAAGAAAGATGTATCAGAGATGGTGTTTGGTTAGAAAGAAAAAAAGAAAGAAAGAAAGAAGTGGGATGCAGAAAATGAGATATCATCACTCGTATCTTTAGTGTCTACATGCCTGAAAAAAAAAACCCCAAAAACAACAGTTGTCAGTGTCAAATATTTAAATTAACCACTTACTTCAGCGAATAAAAGACCTGCATTTATATTTACGATTGTTACTGCAATATTTTGTTCAAATATTGAATGTCGCAATTATATTGGCCAATTGTAAACGGTAGCGATGATCTTATCGACTTTACATGATCGATTAGTAGCTGGACCCCTTCCTGGTGTCCAGAGTATGAAGATGTCATCTACGTATACATAGAGTTTGCTTTAGTGGTTCGGATTCTAATGGGATGTATTGGAAGTATTACCGTAAATGTTGAGCATCGCTAGTAAGAATGGCGAGCCCATTACTAACATTTCATCCTGCCGATATATTTTTAATCTTATTCCAAAGTGTGTTTTCTGTTCACAGAAAATCAGTATTTCCATCAATTTATCAATCTGTATAATGTTACGTTCTGCTAGGGATGAATTGAGGCCAGTCTATCCCTGGTTACTAACAGTAATTTTTATCTGCCTAACTTGATGAACAAACTAACCCTTTACAATGTAACTTATTAGTTTGGATAGGGGAATCTTCGATTAATTTCAGGAAGTTAGTGAAATTTCGGACACATGATGCTGATTACCTAATACTAGGAGATAGATATAACACTAACCCCCACTATCATTCTGGTAGAGATGCGAAAATACCAAATCATACGATCGGTCGATGCGGTAAGGTCAACGCGTATATAAACCATAAATTAAACTAGACAGATACCATCAGATCGTAAAACGGCGCCAACTATAATCACACACACACACACACACACACACACACACACACACACACACTCAAACACGGTGACAGGTACACACACGCACTCACTACAATTAACGCCAACAGTAGCAGCAAAGGATGACCATTCATTGAAAGGGCCGGTCCACGGACAAGCTCTCCTATCATTTTTGAAGATGAGATTTTGATCCCCGAAATATTAATGAATAATAAATAGGTAATACCCAATACCTTTATTTTACTAAACGCATTGAGATAGCTTTCAAGTCCTAGCCATAGGTCAATTATATCCAATATAAAGCGAACCAGACGGTGGCACACAGAGCTTTGGCAGCTAACAATTGGCCTGAGTGTAATACTGCTTTTTTGAAGATTGAAGAGAAGATATCTGTGAGGGAGCTTGCGGTATAATTGAGATAACTGCTGGTATTGTTTCCGAGGGAAATATTCCATGATATTTTTTAGGATCTGCGTGAGTTTTTGTTCTGTTTTTTAAATTTGAATTATTCTTTACTTTAATAGAGCTAAAATTTCTAATGATGTTTTCAGTATATTCATTATATTACGTATTGTCCATCACTCCAATCGCGTTACCTCTGTAAGCTAATAGGATGATGATGATGATGATGATGATGATGATGATGATGATGATGATGATGTCATTCCTCTCTAGGGATTTGATTACCAGCCTCTCCAGTTTCTTGATGCTTAATTTGGGCGTCTTAGCTTTCTCCAGTATCCTTCTTGATTTTCATCTTAAAGAATCTGCCTGAGGCTAAGGAATGTTCTGAACTATTTGCTTGATTCGAGCAATAATGTTAAACTATTGTATCTGCCTTATGGTTGTTCCTAAAGTAGAGACCCTTGTTTAGTACTGACTCTTCAGAGGCTCTCAATTGAAGCTGAGCATTGCCTCTCTCTGGGGAGTGATTGACATCTTGTTTCACCTTCCAGATTTTCAATTCGTTCAATTTTTGTACTTGGTTGAATTTGACTGCATAAGAATTCTTGTCTGAAAGATTTATCCAAATCATGCTGGATTTTCGATAATTCTGTTGAGCACGGGCCCCTGGATATATCGGCTTGCAATTATAATTCTCTCCAACAGTTTTATTATATTCTTTCTCGGACAAAGGTTTTCTCGCATCTTTTGTGACCAGACGGGTACTCCGAATTTGGCTAGAGCCTAGAAATGAATACAATATGAACTGGAATTCGAATTTGGCTACCCGATTTGTCGTTCCGAGCCGATATCTACTGCGGCACAATGCACGTCCATGTTTATACATCACCAAAATTCATACACTAAACGTCAATAACTCAGTAGATAAAAGCGTTCATTGGATCTAATAATTTACCCTAAGAGTTATGAGCTCGATATCTGTCTACAGCAGAGTTGAATAAAAAATAGATGAGAGTTTAGGTAGAGGGACATAACTGATATATTTTAGGCATGGTTCATACAAGCAGAACAATCTACCCCGATAAACGAAATGCACAGTTCAGTTTGAATTACTAATCAAATGAAGAAGGCTTTCAGCAGCCGAAACCCTATAATTATTGCAACAGAGATAAGGACAACAGTTCAAACAATGGAGATAGTATAAATAATGACAATATTTTATCAGAGAAATATAAACGTACAGACAAAATCTAATTTATTCACTGCTTTCCGGCAACATGCGAATCATGTTTAAATCGCATAACAGATAGTAATTTAAGAAATATTTAAGAAGTGCTTAAATCACTATCCAAATATGAAAATGATTTCGAACCGATAAACACAGTAATTAAACACATTTTAGTTTTGTTCGCTGGTGCTCCTTTGAATAGATGTCTTGATATTTTCATCTATGTTGAGAGCGCAGTCGATGTTATTGTCATCTGATCCTTATTAAGAGAATCGTCATGCTTCCTTAAAAAAGGAAGCCGAATTCAGTTTATGCTGCTACATAAATTTGCCATTTGCCCTAGAGTGGGCGTTCATGTGATTCTGCAAAGAAGATTTTTACGACCGCTAATTAAAAATTTCAGCGTTGTTATACTTCATTTGCATGTGTAATATAAACAACGTAAATACACCCTTCCGAAAAATAACCGAATCAACAGATTTAAGTTCTTTCTTTTACTTTTAAACCAACTGGAATCACAGGGTGTTATCAATTTTTTCCCCATTTTATGTTATTTGTAGCGATATGCTGTAATATAAACTATTTTCGGGGTGTATGTTGAAATTTGTTTGGCCTTGAAAAAATACTGCGTCATCCGTGACTACATCAGATTTTAATCACGCCCAGACACTATTTGAAGAAAATTTTGAAAAATGTTTATCTAAACGATATCAAAAGAGATAAAATACTGAGCAAAGTACTGGAACCTTGAGAAATCTTGTTTGATTTCTATCAACAGCAAACAAATTCCTGTTATGGGAAAAGAAAATCAGTTATGAGAATGTGTAAAAATAATAAAAAAAATCAAATGAATAAAAAAGCGGGAAGAAGCGTTAATCAATTTCAAATTATAAAAAAGGAGCGCAAACGGTAATTGGTTCCAAATTTTGGATTAATTTCGCAATTTTCTGTTTGGGAACTGGATTTTCACTCACACTGAAAAGTCGGTTACTTTTGCAATTTACGCTCTTGTGAAAATTAATTGAACCAATTGCTTTAGTTTTCTTTCTTTCAACATACGACCAGTTGTAATTACACATTGTAATCGATTTTATTTATTCTTCAAATTAGATCATACGCAGCAGTATGAACCTGTTTTCGAATAAAATGTACGATGAAATTTGTTTGGCCTTGAAAAATATTGTGTCGTCCGTGATTGCGTCAGATTCTTCTCACGCCCAAATAACAATTGTTTTGACCGTCAATTAGCTGTATTGTGGTCATTGTTTGCAATAGAAGCCTAAGAAATTGTAAATCTTCTCGAATACACTGGCAAACCTTACAGAGAGATCGCGGATATTAATGGCGTTTCAACAGTCCGTCGTGTTATCAAGGCGAAGAAACAATCCGAAACCCTCAATCGAAAACGGAAAATGAATTTTAAAAAGCAAAACGACGCCGAATGACAACGTATACGTGATCAGGGAAAGTGTGAAAGATCTTAGGAAGAATGGTTTTAGGAATTTTTCTTTCAATTTCTTTAATATATAATTTTAATTTTATGGTGTTATGAAGAAAGCAAAACCATAAATAAAACATTTTCCTTTTTTCATAGGTTGTTTTAAAAATTTGTCTGAAATCTAAAAAATATGTATCTCTTCCGTACATGGCTGTGCATTTACTCTAAAGACCATCTAAATTTTGTCTTTCAGAACATAAAGCAAAATGAATTATTGCTTTAATTGATAATAATTAAGATACATTATAGTATTCATTACCTACAACCCCCTTTTGCATTAAAAATCAAACCAGCTCATTTGTTTCCTCTATGTAAAAATATTAAAGAACTGTATAAGAATTTATTGGAAAAGCTAAACTTTAGTTAATCTAGATTCTGCTTCTTCCGGAGGAGGATAATCATGATTCAATACTGCATCTTTGTTGGCTCCTAATAATTATTTTTTATCTTCTGCATTGTCTATTTTATGGACAAGATATACAAATATGTAAAATCCTATTTGTCAATAACATCTCCGAGCCGAAGAGGTTAAATACCTCCTGTTGTTCTTGAACTTCTCCGACTTTGTTTCTTTTCACACCTGAATTTTTATATCCTGCTATTTCAATGGAGATCTTAGTCTCATTTCTCGTTTTAACATATATGCATCACTCCCACTATCACCCATAAGCTTGCTTTCTCTTATTTCCTGGTTTGTAGATGTCATGAATTATTCTTTGTAAAAATCATCTTCCATTTCAGTATATTCCTCTTCAATTCTATGTTTTATTTTATCAAAATCAGCCATTTAGATTTTCCATATCTTTTATATGACGTTTATATATGATTCCCTTGCATAATGAAATCAGCATTTCCCAGTGCATGCTATTTTTATATTTAAGAGCAGCTATTTTCATTTATTGAGTAAGACGTTGTTCATGCAGATCGTATTTGTCATCCCATTAGTGCAGCTTGGTTTTGTAATCTGCTTATATGTTGAATAGTCCTATGACGAAGACATGACATTCGCAAGTCTCTTTCTATAGTATCTCTATCGTGCAAAATGATTTTCAATCCAATTTTTATTGTCTACACCATTCTTTCTAAAATCCCATTAGGTTGTGGATGATACGGTGATGTTTTGTAAGAGAAGCTCTTAATCCACTACAACCGATTGCAGAAATGTCCACCACGAATGTTTTGACGAGTTGTCTGATATCAAAAGTTTATTCTTCTTCTATGTGCCCTGCCCTTTCAGGACGTTTGTGATAACAGTTTTCCACGTCTCCTCATCTCTGATGGCTCTTAGTATGTTTTCCAGTTACACGTCGTTACACCCGACCCGTCATCCACCTGATTAGGCCCCTCATATATGTTATCCGCTGCCTTCCTATGTCACTTTTTCCTTCTATCTGGCCTGTTAATATTGAGTTCTCCAAGCCCTCCTTCACATTGCTTGTACCGGGAATTCACTAGTCTCTTCCTGATGCTCATATTAATTTTCTTTCCAACACCTCATCATTGCTCGTATGCTAAGTTCATGATATCCGCAGCATCATTCTGCATAAACCACATTTCCGCTGCTTCATGTTTTTTCCTCATCTTCAATGATGTTGTCCAGCATTCACTGTTGTATTGAAGAACTGATATCACATAGCAATCTAGCACTCTCGTCTTTGTTTCTAGCCAAATTTTCCTGTGGCTTAGTACTTTACTCAGCTTCTGGAATGCGTCCTTCGCCATGCCAATTCACCTTCGGACCTCTGTTGCACTTTGCATCTCCTGTTAGAACACTTCATAGTTATTTAAATTGTTGTACTTGCTTGATTCTGGCATAACCTCACCTGTATTTGGCATTCCGGGTTGCTCTTTTTGCTAATGACCATGCATTCAGTTTTCGTACAGTTTATTTGTAGTTCTTTTTTGTCACTCCTTACAGTTACCTTCTGTAGGAGGTCTTGTGTTTTTTCTTCAGTGTCTGCAATCAGCACCGTGTTATGTGTATACTTTATTTTGTTCAAATTGTGGCCTCCAATAACAAATCCTGGTGTAGCATTTAGCGTCCTCAAAATATTCTCACTGTACAAGTTGAACCAATTCGGTGAGAAGACACATCCCTGTCTTACGCCTCTTTCTATCTTTGTAAATCTGCTGAAATCGTTGCCTTTCCGTATGCAGGCAGTTTGCTGCTAGTAGAGCTTTTTGATTACCTTTAAGTCTTTCCCAAATATATCCAGGCTACCGAGCATCTCCATCAATTATTTGTCTCTTATTTTGTTAAATGCCTTCGCATAATCAATAAAACATAGGTACAAGTCCTTCTTCATTTGTATTGCCCTTTCGGAGAGCATCCTAATCATTAATATGGCGTTCCTTGTTCCGGCATCTTTGACAAACCCTCACTGTTCCCGTCCTATCTCTGATCTGATTCTGCTTCTCGCGCTATTCATCCTGATTCAGCCGATCAGTTTTGTAATGTGACTCATTAAGCTAATAGTTCGGTATAGTTCGCACTCATTTGCACATGTACAAGGCGTATAATCTGACTTCTGTCTTTAGACTGCCAATTTCCTTTCTTGGACGCAAGTGTTTCCAAAATTTATTGGAAGGTATGGGCATATTTAATCAAATGAGAATAGCTGTGTTAACGTAATAGCAGTTGTTATGTTCATATGTAATTCCATACCCTCTCTTAGAAAGATAGAAAACCTTTTAAGTCTTTGTTGGCAATCTATATAAAGATAGTGTTCCGATAAAACACCTAGCAATGTAACCATTCACTGGTATGTTTCAGACGAATCACGCAATAACTAAAATGCTTTAAAAACTCAGTTAAATCCCGTGAGAGTATGTAAATCCCGTGAGGTCCAAATATGAAAATAACACCCAAGATGATCGATCAAAGCTCTAAATTTAAAAACGAGGTTAATGGCTTGATCATGATGAGTCCACTAAACATTTCCCAAAGCCAAAATTGCATCAGCAAAAGATTATATTGACTTTATGACGGTCTACGATTGGAGTTATCTACTACAGCTTTTTGGAAGCCATCGGATCATTAATGCAGAGCTTTACTGTAATTAGTTTCCTAAAAAGCATGTATGCCTGCTAAAAATGAGACCGGCATTGGTTAATCGACGTGTTTTAATTGATAATGCACGGCCATATGTTGCAAGAATCACGTTGCAAATCTCAGAGATTTGGAATAAGAGAGTTAACCATATGAGCAACTCTTTCAATTCTTTGTGGTGTATTTTCTCGAATGCCTTAGCATAATCAATAAAACTTAGGTACATGTCCTTCTTCATTTATATTAACCTTTCGAAGAGCATCCTAATCATTAATATGACGTTTCTTGTTCCGGCATCTTTGACGAACCCGCACTGTTCCCGTCCTATCTCTGATCTGATTCTGCTTCTCGCGCTATTCATCAAGATTCCGACGATCAGTTTTGTAACGTGACTCATTAAGCTGATAGTTCTGTGTAGTTCACACTCGTCTGCAACTGGCTTCTTCGGCAGTGCTATAAATATCGACTTGCATAGGTCGTCAGGTATTGTTCCACTATTATAAATTTCGTTTATTATTTCTGTAATTTTTTCTATGCCGAATTCTTCCAGGGCTATCAGCAGCTCTATTACAATGCCGTCTAGAACAGCTGCGTTTTTCTGTTCAGTTTGCCCATTGCTGCTTCTACTTTGGACTTTAGTATTTCCGGTCCGTCCTCATCCTTATGTATTCTTGGTTGCTCTCTCCTGTCGAGAAAAATATCCTTTATATACTCTTTCAATTTCTCCAATATTATCGTTTATTCCTTGGATTTTATGCATCCTACTGAGGAGCAGGTTTTGTCTTGTTGGTTCTCTTATATCTTTATGAATCTCTGCTCTATTGGCCCTGCATAGTCTCTCTATCTCTGCGCATTTGTCTTTGAGCCGTTCCTCTTTAGCCTGTCTGCATTTTTCCCTATCTCATTGTGTTGTTTCCTGTATGCCCTTTTATGTCTTGGCCTTATTTTCTGTCTCCTTTGCATCATGTCGAGTATCTCTTCAGTCATCCACTTGTTTTTTCTTCTGCCTCTGGTTTCCTTTGCGGCAATGTTGTTCGCTATCTCTTCTAATATTTGCTTAAATCTAGTCGTTTTTCTCTCTTTACCTTTAACAACTTCAGGCCCCGCATAGAAAGTATATATTAAATTAGAAATCGACCTATGCCATTAATGTTTGTTTGTTCCATATGAACAGGGGACCATGGTCCGTTTCATTAGGTCACAAGTGTGTGTTCCCTTTCGTCAAAAAGTATTTATTTCTGCACATTTGAAGTAATAATGTATTTATCATTCTATGTTGTGATAATATCCTAGCCAATACACATCGAATTTTACATTTCTCTATGTCACCGTTATACCATAATGCTTATCAACATGTACCAATTTTTACAATATCTTTACTTACTATTTTTGGTGGTGCTATCACACCTCTATTGAATGTAACACCGATTTCTATTGTTAATTTATGCCTCAATTCTTTAGAAGATCTTTCAGATTTTAAACAATTGCACCATTTGTTACTTCTTAATTTCTAAGCGATCTTGCTTAATATCGGATCATTTAAAATACCCAATATAAATCGTTGTAGAGATTATATGCCAATTTTGACAAAATGTAATATATATTCATCCGGCTTTACATTTTTCTCTTTGTGATTCTTATGAAATTGTGATCTTTACGGAGCATCGACATATAGGATTTTGTTTTCTTTTACATACTTGGTGTCAAAAGTATATAATATTATTTTATTTATTTGTTTGTTCTTGCTACCTCAAAATCCTGGAAAATTTTTTAGCGTTAAAAATAAACTCTAGAATTTAATGGTATGTCTATAATAAGATCTTCTTACCTAATAAATATTTTCGGCTCTCTGCTTAGGCTCTTTTTAATAATTTTAATAATACTAGCGGAACCCGGGGAATTTCTACGGAAGGATAATTATGATTTTCTGGAAAGATTTTACTTTGTCATACTACAAATGAAAGTAACGTCTACAAACATAAAGGTATTGGATAATAAAATACCGAAAACACAAAGTGTAAAATTTATTAAAATATCTAAAAAAGTAATGTCCATAGAAGCTATTTTGCTGTGAGAGATTTTGAAAGATATTTTTTTATTACTGCAAACGACATGGCTCCTGTGTCCATTGTAAACATTTTATCAAAATCGTTAAAAAATAATAATTTTAAAAATAATTTCCTTCGGTTGCGAATGATTACTGATAGTCTCAGTAAAATTATTTGATTTTTGCGAGAATTTCCAAATTAATGTGTTTGTCACCGAATAAACTTGTGTGATGCATTCATTACATTTCCATTGAAAAAACAGTCGTAACGTTTCTTTAGCCGCTAAATCAAAACAAAACATTATGACAAAAATTCAAAAATGTTAGAAGGGATTAAAAAATTAAAAAAAATATAATTGAAGTTACTTTAAAGGCTCCTGTGTCCGTTGTAAACAGAAAAGACCAACTGAGTAATGGCCAAGGGGGTAGAGGCCAGAAATGTCGTCATTAGGTCGCGGGATACGACAACAAACCTACCTATTTTAAATATATTGTACAGTACACACACACACACACACACACACACACACACACACACACACACACACACACACACACACACAAAACTATTCTACAACCAGCAGCTTAAGCTGCTGCTGACACGATAATGCAATAAGCTCTCTACTCCTACTCTCTCACTCTTTACTACTCTTCTGTTTGGCAAATGTAAGAGAAAGGCTGAGGAGAGTAAAAATATAGAGGAGAAGGAAAAGCTCGTGTAGAGAGTGTGGTGTAATGGACGGATAAACTAAGTAACTAACTAACAAGTAGGATTATAATATTATATTTTAGCTCCCGTCAATTTTTTGTGAAGGTACATCATTGGAAACCTTCTTGTGATAAAATTACTGACACAGCGTACTCACTCAAAATCGTATTTAACGTAACCTCCTGTTGGAGATTAAATATTTTTACAATAGTTGATATATTTTTTTAATGGGGTGGGCATTTATCTCTTTTAAATCTTTAAACAGTAAAGTTTGCATTTGAGTCCATTTGAATTCATTATTTTTTTTACGCAGTTCAGTAAATAGATCTAATAAGGCATTTTACTTTTGTAGGTGCCTATTATAAAAATTCACCAATACTTGAAAGGATTCTAACTTTTTTTCTTAGAAGGATTAACACTTATGAAACATTCTGTATTAAATTTGCATGCAGAAAGAAAAAGATGTATTCTTCCGCAGTTTTAAAAGCGAGACAATTTTTCCTGTTAGCATTTGTATTTCTTGTGTTCCTTTATTATACTATACGTTACAACATTGTCCTCAATAGAATTATACGTTTTAATACATTTTAGCTGTTTTATAACTTCTGCACATTATGGACAAGCTACTAATTGTAACTGTTCCAATATCTTATATTTATGAGATAAATCATCCATAAATTCAGTCAATTGCAATTGAATCACCTTTTACTCTATAGTTAAATTTTCAGTTCTCAGGTCCTGAATCTCGTTGACTTTCTGTTAATCGGTAAATGCATTGTATAATTGTTTCGCCTTGTTTCGGTTTAATCGATATAAATTTAGTTCTTTCCTTTATATATTTTTATATGTTTTTCAATATTTCAACGAAATTTGAATGCTCTAATTCTTTGGGATATGCCATAAGAGACTCTATATTAGTTCTTTATAACGTGCTGAAGCGAGAAATAGGTCGGTTATTTGATTTTCTACTCTACATTTCTTGCTGTTTTTCAACCTTTAGATCCTCGCGAAACACCGAATGAAAGTATCAAAAATTCTGGTTCGTTCAAGATCAACACTATATTATTGTATCGTGCTGTTTTACCATAGGTGATCAGTTGTCAACTTCCCCTCGTCTGATACATTATTCTAGTCTTTATTTTTCATATACTTTCCCCAAAAGAAATGACTCATTTGATTTTCTACTCTACATTTCTTGCTGTCTTTCAACCTTTAGATCCTCGCCTGGGCAGCGAAACACCGAATGGAAATATCAAAAATTCTGGTCCGTTCATGATCAACACCATATTATTGTATCGTGCTGTTTTACCATAGGTGATCAGTAGTCAACTTCCCGTCATCTGACACATTATTCTACTCTTTATTTTTCATATACATTCCACCAAAATAAATGACTCATGATTCAGCCTAATATTTAATGTTATTTTTATTTACATACACATATCTTATTAGAAACAACCTTTGTACAATATGAGAATAAATACTATGATAAAATCCAGAGAAGTTAAAAATAGTTTACAAAAATTGAAAGTCATTTGTTATGGTTATAAAGTTCAGATAAAAGTCATCCTAACATGTTTCCTATTATTTCCTTTATTTTCTCTGCCTCGATCTTCATTTCAGGTTTATTTCCATATAAATGATGGCTTGATATATTGGCGAATGGGATTCCAAATTAAATCTGTTTTCTCTTCAGTGAAAATACGTCTTCCGTGGGAAGAGACCATAAATAAATATTTAGAGGCATAGCACTAAACTTCATCTCAATTTATGAGGCAATTATAATTTGTTGTAATTGCTTGAAAATTATTGAAAGAATTCACAAAAAACATTAGCTTAATTAATATAAAGGATATTCCATGTTATATATTTATATTAAATGTCACTATATGTCATTTTATGATGTGGCAATAAAATGAATTATCAGTCCTGTTGGCGTAAAAATAAAAGTTACGCGGTAATCAAAAAAAAATTTACAGAATCTGTGATTGGTTACAAAAAGAAATGGTTTCAAACAGCGATATTGTAATGATGGCAACGATATAAGTCAGTCAGTTGGGCGATCATGTCTCGAAAGAGACATGACTGACTGGGCAGAAGATTATCCCGCAGTAGGTTGCCATTGCTTTCTGCGGTAGATTGGTTGCCGACCAAGGCTATAGAACCCAATCTGTCCAGCCATTCAACTAATAGCTGGAGTGAGGAGAAATAGATTATATTACATTATTATATTAAGTAAAATTAGTGGGGGATCTGTTTATTACTTCATGACAACAGAAAACCGATCCCCCACTTTATGCCCGGTAGAAGTTTTAATTTTGTTTTCATCTCTGTCCTGAAATGAAGATCGAGCCAGAGAAAATAAAGGAAATAGTTATGGGTTAAATATAATATATATAACTGGAAGGAAGACACGGATTAATACCTTTCCCAAGGGTATTTGCGCGTATGTGGAATTCGAACTCGGCTCCCCGGTTTCTCGGTCCGAGCTGATATCCACTGTACCACAACGCACATCCGCCAACGATATAAAGCTGACATTAATGTAGATGCCTAAGAGATATTCTAAATTGTAAAAAGACTGAATCTATCTGGAAAAGCTGTTAAAATAATACAGAAATTAATGGCAGTAAACGGCTGTATAAGGATAGAAAATGAATTGAGTAGCTATATAAAATAAGAATCCTTACAGCGACTTTATCCTAAGAAAACTAAAAATCATACCAGGATTTATTATCGATAGGCGGAATGATAGCAATATAAGATACGGAGATGGCATTATATTGGTGCCCGACTTGAAAAAAGTACAGAACCTTCTAGGCAAGTTGATAGAAGTAAACATAAAAATGTCTAGCATTCAAATGCAAGAAGACGGAAAATTCTTGTCATCAGCAAGGGTAAAACTCCAGGATGCTAGTTACAAATTAGAAACATAAACATGAAGCAGGAACAGAATTTTTGAATATCGACTTAAAAAGTTACGAAGTCATTTTTTGTGTGAATCATTTTGTCCAACGCTACGTCGGAAGATAACGTTGTCACTAATTATGAGGACAAAATGGTATAATTCTCATATATATAAGTAAGAAGGTTAATAAGGAAAGCTATGGGACACGATTAAAATACATTGTAAATTTTCGTTGTAAGTCTCGACGCTTTTTCCCTTCAAATTTATCCAAAATATCATTATCTCTGTGCAAATGTATATGCTGAACTCAAATCAACTGTTAGTTATTGAAGAAACTTCCCTTCTTTTATCTAAATGTCCATAAAAAACGAACTATAACTGCAGAGTAACGTTCTCCGTAAGCAGCAATTTTCTGTCAATTTTTGGTTGTTTTTCTTCCTTTAGTGATACTTCCGCCGATGTACGTCAGGTAAAAATGTAATGCGCTATTGTATTTCTATGCTTGTTACTTTCAAAACAGGAAGTACATCACCGGAAATTTCAGTAAAGGAAGAAAAACAACCAGAAATTGACAGGAAATTGCTGCCTACGTAGAACGTCATTCTGCAGTTAATTACATGACTCCGAGAGAGTTACAGGAGAGAAAACGTGCAAGAAATAGTTCGTTTGTTTTATGGACTTTCAAAGCAAAAAAGGTAAGTTTCTTCAATAACTAACAGTTGATTTGAGATGAGCATATATATTTGCACAGAAATAATGCTATGTTGGATACATTTCAAGGGGGAAAAGCCGTCGGCACCTATGAAGAAAATTTACCAAATATAATTATTAATAAAATAATTCACGAATAAAAGACTCATAGATTGATTCAAGTGAATATAAAATAGAAAACAAATTTATTCGTGACACTCCTACTATTAATTGCCCCTTCTGTTTGCAAAGAGGCGGATAAAGTAACTTTGACTGCTTCAAGTCTAAGTGCTCTGTGCCAAACTGTGAAAAAATCGTTTCCATATTTACTCGTATTGGCTGAGCGGTGGAGCATCTGATGTCTAAAGAACCGCTAGTCTATGCTTCCATTCTTTGTCTTGTTTAATTAGAGTTACTGTGGTTAGGCAGGAAAAATGTCAAACGCTTGCTGATAGAGTGTCGGCTTGCATTACCTCAGACTTTTCTATTGTCAGTTTGCGTGTTGTTTTTGAGACTAATTCGTTATTTCTCCTCTTTTCTCAAAGATGTTTTCCTACTTTCAAAACATTTCCATTGTGTAGAAATTCAAATGACGCTGAATACGTGAGTCAGACCAATCAGTGACTCGAAAACCGAATTTGTCAGTATAATTCTGACAATAAAAACTGGGGAATCTGAGTCACTGTTTGTAGATGATTAAGTCTGTGCATGATATGGTTATTGCTACCAGACTAAATCCTTCATTCTTGGAATAGAGATATGTGACATTACTTATAGTAAGTATAGTTTTTTTTTTCGTTTGTTCTGTCCCACATTTATGTTTCTGGCCTGGTTTATCATTGTTTGCAATAAATTATTTCTGAATATGTTTGTGTTTTGAGCTGAGATAGTAAATCCCTCATTATGTCTTAGTCTTTTCAACCACAAATTTTCCGTTCTTGTCAATCACTGCATGGGTTTCAAAAAGGCTCAAGAAAAATGTTGGGGTATATTATGCCACTATTTAGGAAGAAATACCAGCTGCTGACTATATTACTTATATTGTAATTATTTATTTTTACTGACCTGATGCCGATTCTTTCATGATACAAATCGAAGAAATAAACGTCTCAAACATGCTTCGAAGTCGTCCAGCAATTTCAACGAATTTTTTCTCAATTCAATCCTAATTGCTGATAATTTTGGCAATCTCTAACTTTACTTCACAAATAAGAAATCCTGAAATAATTAAAGATTTTTATTTACATGTAACAGCTAATGAGATATATTTAATAATAAACTCGGTGTAAATTTTGAAAATAATTTAATGCAATAATCCACCTAAGGACCAATTTTAAGTTTCAAATTCTAAACAGCTGAGTTAGTAATTCGAGATTTGGAAATGCAGAGTATGTTATGCAAGTAGCTGCTTTCTTTGTTTTTTTCTCATAAGGCAGGAAAAAAGAAACTTTCATGTTACCAATTCAGATAAATATTGAAATCCTCCAGAAAGAAGCATTTAGATTCATAAATATTCATTTTATATATTGATAAAACATAAAGTTACCATCAGACGCGATGGAGATGTCTTTTTTATTCACAGAATTTTCGTAGGAGTAAAAAATATCGTAATACGATGGTAAACGAGGCCTTTGCCAGCCCTTATGTTTGATTTGCGACATACGAACCGTAGATCAAGCATAAGATAACATTTGTAAAGCAAATACATATTCTGTGAAACGTATTAGACTGCCTTTGAATATTTCCTTGAAAACAAACATTAAAAAAATGTAAGTATAAATCAAACTTCTAAAAAGAAATAACCAAAACGAACTTGTCCACTTTAAAAAATAGGTAAAGAAATAAAGTAAATAAAATGCAGTCATATTAGTCCTGAATTTAGTCAGCTGTATAAGATCATTGTATTTGTGTATCATTAGCAATTCATAGCTTGTGACTTGCATGTCTCTATCTAATTTTAACTATGTAGATACTAAAGTCGGCTGATAAGTTCATAGAATGATCAAGTTACCCCCTCGGAATGCCAGTAACGCAGTTTTATTTTCTAACATAGCTGCCCTTGTGGTTTGATAATCTGCAATATTTCTCAAAATAAAAGTGTCATTAAGTATAAATCTCAGGATTATGGAACA
Organism: Ascarosepion bandense; assembly: GCA_037127315.1. Taxonomy (NCBI): domain Eukaryota; kingdom Metazoa; phylum Mollusca; class Cephalopoda; order Sepiida; family Sepiidae; genus Ascarosepion; species Ascarosepion bandense. Next base: position 352,356 of record JBBBDQ010000390.1, on the reverse strand, counting down.
CTAGAACATCAATAATTCCAGTTGTAGTTGGAGCCTTCAGATGGACTGGAAAATTCTGAAAGACACATTGAATATGTTTTGTAGCACATACCTTAAAGAAATCCCAAAAATAGTTCTCACAGACACAGATCACTCATTATGTACAGCATTAGATATGTAAAATGTCTGAGATTTTGAGTTTATTTTTTAACCAAATTGTTCAGAGTAAAATATCAAGAATACATTTCTAACCCTATTACTCTGATTGAGACCCAAATGTTCGTATTCAACAGAAATCAAAGGAAATAAAAATAAGGTGCACTTGGAATGATAAAAAATGGAACAAAACAACACATTGAAAGAATCCCTGGAAACCCCAGCTTAAGAGATATACAAAAAATTGTCTTATTAAGTACAGCCCACACACTAAGGAAAACGTTATCTATGTAATGCTGGGGATGATAGGGAAGATAGAAAAACATGAAATGGAGTCATAACAACACGCCACTACCTGCCTTAGGTCTCCCCGCAGACTTGGTTGGTAGTGAGACCAAAGCAGAAATCGAAATATGATGAAAAATGACATAATAATAATAATACCCCGTAAAGAAGGTGGAAGGGGTCTTATTCAGCTGGAATTGTCATACAAGACAACAACTATTGGCTTACTAACATACATAGAAACAACAAAGGATTGGATGATACAATTAGAAAGGCAACATGAAGAAAGAAAGAAAAAATATTCAATAATAAAAGAAGGCAGTAAATACAAACAAGATTTACAGTTAGTAGATTCTGTAGAAAAGCAAAACAGTAGCCAAGAACCAACTATTGCGGCAAAGAATATGAAAATGAAAGCCAAAGATAAAGCTCTTGAAAAGATGAAACAGCGCTGGTAAGACAAACCTCTGCATGGCCAATATCCATTACGTGCCAATAAATCCAATGTTGACAAAGTTAATACTCATCGATGATTACGTGCATCTGGATTAAAGTCTGAAACTGAAGGATTTATACTTGCAGCACAAGACCAAAGTCTTTTCACGAGAAACTTTCAGGCAAATATTATGCATAATAATATGGATCCAAAATGCAGGTTTTGTGATAAACACCAAGAAACAATAGACCACCTAATCTCAGGCTGTTCTGTGCTTGCCCCAAACGAATATAAAAATCGCCACGATAGAATTGGGCAATATTTACATTGGGCAATGTACAAACATTATGGAAAAGCTGTAAACAAACACTGGTATGAACATCATCTATCACCGGTGACAGAAAAAGAAAATGTCACCATTCTATTGGATTACACCATCTACACAGACAGGACAATTGAAGCAAATTGGCCGGACATTATTGTTAAAAATCAGAAAGGAAAGCTTGCCTATTAATTGACATGGCTTGTCAAGCGGATTGTAACATAGTAACCAAGGAATTTGAGAAACTGTCAAAATATAAAGACCTGGAAATTGAAATAGAAAAAATGTGGAAATTGAAAACAAGAATCCTGACGGTGATAGTAGGTGCACTTGGAATGATAAAAAATGGAACAAAACAACACATTGAAAGAATCCCTAGAAACCCCAACTTAAGAGATATATAAAAAATTGTCTTGTTAAGAACAGTTCACACACTAAGAAGAACTTTGTCTATGGATGTTAAGGTAGATAGAAAAATAGGAAATGTAGCCATATCAACACACCACGACCTGCCTTAGGTCTTCCCGCAGACTTGGTAGGTAGTGCAACAATAGCAGAAATAGAAATATGATGAAAAATTACATAATAATATAGGTATCTCCTCTTTTTGGGCAAAAATTTTCGAGACCTAATTTTAAAATGAAAATTTTAAAATAAAAAAAAACATTGTGAAAGATTTCATTTTAAATTTAAATAAAAGCTTAATGATTAAATTTATTATTTCACTTAATTAAAAAATTTTGGTGTATTTCATATAAAAATTATTAAATTTGAATGTCACATTTAATTTCAATTTCTTAAAATTTTCTTAAAAGTGGCCATTTTCTTAAAATTAAAAAACAAATCATCGATTTTTAAAAATATTTCAAAAGTTTTCTAACACTTTATTTTAGTCAAATTTGAAAATTGACAGTTTAATTTTTCTGATTTGAAACAAATATTATCTATTTATAGCATAAAAAAGTAATATACAACGAATTATTAACGATTGATCGTGTTTATCAGATCGAATGTTTGACGAAGTGTTGACAGACATAGTGTTGACAGCTGCTACGGATGACCAGTTCATAGACATCTATAATTAACAAAAATTAAAAATAACATAAACAAGCCAAAAAATTAACACCTTGATTTAGAATTTTTTAATAAATAAATTAATAATTAATCAGTAATCATTAATAAACTTTAATTAACATTCAGTAAAATAAAAAACTAGTTTTCTATTTCGAAAAAAAAATGAACACATTTGAAAAGAAAAGTAGAACTATTTAAAAAAATAATTAATAGAAAATAAAAAACCTAGGCTAATTTCAAATAAGCAGGAAATAAAGTTTAAAAATAATTCCAATTAATTAAACATAATTTTCAAAATTAATTTAAATGTTTCTTTTTTTAATCACAATTAAAATAACTGTCAGTGTCATATGTTACATAATAAGAAGAAAGGGACAAAACTCTTAGATCACGTGACATTTTACGTAATAATTGCATTTATAGTGTACCGTACATGAAAATATGGAACCCCAAAAATTATTTAAAAAATCTTTGAGCCCCCATCCCTATCAAATAATAATCTTTGCAATTTTGGATTCGTAATTTTTTTTCACTTAATTATTATATAATCTCCGCGGAACAAACAAATACAGAAATTTACACGATTTTAAACTATTCATTTTTTTTAATTATTATAATTAAAAGTTTAAAAAATTGAAAAAAAATTCTTGTAAATATTCATTATTTATCAAATTTTTTAAATTTTTTCAGACAATAATGTCCTTAATATTATTTATTTACAAAAGCAATTAGGAGCTTTTTAATTAAGTAATAATGTCATAATTTTATTGGATTTATTATTTTTCAATTCAGAGCAAATTTGAAGTTCTTTGAGCCCCAATTTGTCAATCACCTACTTTTTTTTCTACCTCCAAAAACTTCTACATCTAACAACAAAAAAATTCACGGTACAAAAAAGTTTTGTGCAAAATTTCATGAAATTAAGTAAGTTGGGGGTAACACATTTGAAAAAAAAATTCCTACCAATATTTAAAACAAAAAGAAAATTAATAATAATTTCATTCATTTCTGAATAAGTCCTGAAAATTTCATTAAAACCGGACAATTGTTTGATTTTTACAAAAAATTCCAAATTAATGTGTTTTCTACGTAAAAAACGCGCCAAAAAATAAAACAATGTTATTTTTGGGAGTAGTCGATGACGTAAAACAAAACAAGATTTTAACCAAAATTTCGAACGTGTTAGAAGGATTAAAAAAATGTTAAAAAATAATTAAAAAATAATTTGGCCTTTCATCTTAATAATAGGATAAACATTTTGACGATAAAACTTTATTTTTATTAAGTTTGTGGTGTTTTGCATTACGCTATGCTGTTTTTCCCGTGAAAAGTGGAGGTACCTATAATAATAAGAAAATAGAATTGCCCAAGAGTAAAAAAATGAAAATGTTTTAATGTAGTCTTTCGAAACTGTTTGGAAAATTTGAAATAATCTTATTAATGTCTCTCTTTTATATGCTGGCAACGTGTAGTGATCTTTTGTTTCTATGTTGTTTTTTTTTTTTTTGTCTCTGCTCCCAATAAATACAAGAGATTCTTAAATGATGCTAAGCTGTTGTTTGTTAATAGAAAGTAGCAACGTATAGCATCCCCAAAGTTCCCTTCGATCACTTCAATACTCAGTATTTTTTAGGTTCTCACATCCACAGCAGACAAGGCTGAGTGTTTTGCATCTAAATTCTTTTACAACTTCACACTTCTTGCTGTGGGATCTCCCCCTTTGTTTATATGATAATGTACTTGACTGGATGTACATATAATCCTACCATAGAAAGAACAGTGATCTCGATCTTGAATCTCAGTTGAAGTTGCAGGTTACAATGGAGAGTAATCGTAGAGATCCGTTACAGTTATGGAAGAGTTCCTACAGATACCGAAGTTACCCAGAGACCAGCTCTGAGCTCCACTCAGCTAGAATAAGTTACACGGACTTATTTTTTCACTTCAAAATTTGTATACATTTATTTCTACGAATAGTATTCCTGAATTGACTAACCCACTTTCCAGTTTGTGTATCATGTTCAATATAACCTACTTTTCTATTTCCATACCTGTTTTTGTTGTTCATTAATTTGGTGGTTCCTCATCCGGAATCCACAACACTTTTCATATGGAGTACCCACACCCGACATCCCCCCTAGAACTGAGCCCCATGAGAGTGATATATACATAAGACCCTCTCTGATTTTAAACATTATTTCTAAGGTTGACTCACATAAACCAAGTGGATGTGGTGGTATTCCAATCAAGAAATGTGCCCCTTAACTCTCTCGTCTCTTCTTCAAATTCTATGACTATTGTCTTGCTGTTTCTTTCTTCCTTGCTTTAAAGAAGTCCTCTGAAATTTCTGTCTTTACAAACTCTGGAGATCACCCCGATCCTTCTATCGACATATCATCCTCTTACCACTTGTGAGCAAGTTATTCGAGGCTATTATCAATGCTGAAATGATTCAGCACCTTACATCCAACAAATTATATTCTGACAAGCAGTATGACTTCCGCTTTGCTAGGTCTACTACTGATGTGCTAAGGGCCATCACTAAGTGCATATATTAGGCGTTTAATAAGAACGGCAATTCCAGCCTTTTATATTCTCTGTATATCTCAAAAGCGTTTGGTAGGATTTAGTATGCTGGCCTTCAGTTACTGGGCTGTTATGTACCTGGATATTTGTTCGATTTAATCTAATCTTTTCTGTCCAATTGTAAAATAAGGGTGTTCTAAATGGGCATAATTACAAATCCTTTCATGCTCACGCAGGTGTTCCTGAAAACTCTATCTTAATTCCTATGCGCTTCCTTATATTCAAAATGATTTTCCTGATTTAATCAGTTCCCAAGTTGATATCTATTCATTTGACATCAGCATGTACTCTCGTATCAATATGAAATCTGCCAGAGATGACAAATTAGATCTCACTTCTGCTCTTCGAAAAGACCTCTAATCTGTGATGGATGGGTAAGAAATGGCTCATAAATTTTAATGCTTCTAAAACGAATCTTATCTTCTTTAACCAACATAGAGAAGCCTTCCTACATTCCATTAATATGGATTACACTAGTCCCCTCGAAATTAATACACTGCTTCTCCTAGAATTCCTCTTTCTTTTCGACCTCATGTGGAATGAATACATTAAATCAATGCCTACATCTGCTGCGAAGAATGTTGGGTTGCTGTGATGAGCCAGGAAGGTTTTTCTCATCAGAATCCATCTAATGCATTCAAAAACCTACCATTCGTCTGTGCATTGAATCCTGTCGCCATATCTAGTGCGGTGATTCTGCTAATTATCTCGGGGTTCTCGACAAAATCTAAAGGATGATCTGAAAAGTAGTTTGTCCTGATTTGACAGCTCGCCTTTAGCCAATTTCTAACCACCGGAATGTGGTTTCCCACTGTCTTTTCTGCAAGTATTTTCACGGCTTCTATCTACTATAACGAATTTAATTCCCTGATGCCTCGCCGTCATGAGTTTAGCCGTAAAACTAGATTGATAACTAGGTCCCATATTTTGCCGTCGAAATAGGCAAATGTAATCACAAATTCTACTTTAGAAGTTGTTTCCTCGCACTTCCTGCCTGTGGAACTAGATTCAATTGCCATTTTCTATTTCCGTGAGTCTCACCTCTATCTTATTTGTTCTACGACACCACCTGTAATGTTTTCTTTTCTGTCTTCTACCTCCCCTCAATTTAGCCCCATGCCCACTAGTGGAAGTAATACCTTGTTTGGAATAAAAAGTTTAAAAAAAAATAAATAAACGTAACTTTTCCACTTTTTTCAAAACCTAGAAATCCATTGAGTGTGAGGAGCGAAAACGGAAAATGAAGGAGAAACACAGTGTATAAGAGCGTTTAACAATATTTAACTGAAAAATATAAAAACATGCACCAGCCTTTTACACCCTTGAGATGCATGAAGATAATTACAAATGCAGGCTATGACGCCACTTCTAATAGCAATAATAATAATAATAATAATAATAATAATAATAATGGACACTCCCGGCGTCGTCGAAATTTAATTATCTAGAATGTCATTTCTTGGAAAGAAACGTCCATATTACACGCGTATCAGATTTGATACGCGTAGTATAGGCTTCCGCAGATCCTGCCACAATTTCCGGAAGAACCGAATATTGTGAACATAGAGTGTTACAAGTATTGAATTCAGATTTTCCCTTCTCCTAGAATGGTTACGAACAAAGGCCAAAGAGCATCATATGACTTCTATTTAATGCATATCTTTTAGAGAAAAAGAAAGGAATTTATACCATCCCAAGAATGTATGCAACAAACTTAACTCACGGATTCATTATTCGAATTTTCTCAATTTTTCAATTATTTAAATGATAAATTTATTGCAAAACCACAAGTGAATTATGGTGTATCTATCAATGAGATCTTTGTCCTCCATTCGTGTCTAGGTTTAAATGTTGAAAAAAGAAATATTTCTATAGTTATTCCTGTTACATTAAACTTCACATTTGTCTATGTAATCAATCCTCTTTCATGAAAACCGTATTACACTGATGCTAAATGTGATTTTGTTCCACTTGCATTGACTATACTCACGCACAGAAACAGACAGACACATACACAAATACACACACACACACACACGCACACACACACACACATATATATATATATAATGTGTATATATATATATATATAAAAACTACAAAAATGTTAAATTATATCTCTGATAATATATATAAATACGGCATGCATTAAAAGTTTATCTTATATATATATATATATATATATATATATATATATATACAGCATACCTTAAGAGTGCATATATATATATATATATATATATATATTTTAGAAAGATTTTTTAGATATTCTACCATATAAAAGTTATATATATTCATCACGGATATATATTTACATTTTTGTGTTTTTTATGTTTATAAATTTAGTGTTTTTAATATTTATTTGGTTGAGATTTCACTAAGAAAATAAATAACTTTAAAATTATCGTAAGACTTCTGGATCCATTGAGAATTTTGCTGTTTTAAAACCGCAAAAATACTAGGGACAGTACTGGCGTATCTAGCAATCCCTTAATCACCAGCAACAGTGACTAATACTCTTACTATTATCATCATTACTAATATTATTAATAATCATGGATTTTATATGTGGTTACAATAAACATACTTCTCATGACTTTTAATCAAAAATGATTTATAATTTACATGTTGGGATTTCGTGAATTAAGAGAATGGATATTAAATAACCAATTTATGGAAGTGCAGCTATTTGCTAGTCACTCCGCTGACCTTTACAATTTAAACATGCTTCTCGAGAGATTATATGCTCTACATCTCTGTTAACGAATGAGAGTAGGGGATTATGCGAGTCATGATTGACAAGTCTCAGTGGTGTTTTTCGGAACGATGATGCGACCAAGACAACCTGTGGGTTGTATCAAAATATTTCATTAATCAGAGAAAATCTAAGTGAACTTGCTATCCGACCAGAAGTAATTTTTAAATGTGCGGTTATACGCTACCTTTATCAAAATCTGACGCTGGCACCTGTGTGAGGTATAAACTTAGACAAGGCTCTAAGCCAGATACGTTCATAATAACAACCACAAATATAAGATCATCTATGCAGAATAAATTCCCAGCATGAATTTCTTTATAACTGAGCTTCATCTGCAAGAATATTTCTTGTTTTCTTCAAAACCTGTAACCATGTTGCTGAAGTGTAGGGAACTGTTTAATGTTTCTTTTGTTCGGCCTTGTGTCAAACTTAACCGAACTCCCCACAGCTTACAGAATTTATGTTGGATTATAATCATCAGAAGTGCTTTCATCAGAAGGTTGGTTGTCGGCAGTTGGAATGTGAAGATTAGTGTAGAAGTGTGGAATAATAACATATACACTTTGAATGTAAAATAGAAATTTATCATAAGAAGGAATAACAAGAGTCATAGAAATTAATGTTCATTGAGAAAGTTATGAGTACAGTTGGTATTAAATGATGAGGTTGAGGAATTAAGTGTTCGTACAAGATGTTTGTAGCAGTAATTATTGAGATAGATAAGAAGAGAGAGAGAGAGAGAGAGAGAGAGAGAGAGAGAGAGAGAGAGAGAGGACAATATCCGGGTCACTTGAATTTGAGAGTTACATCTTTGACGTGAATCAGCAAACTGCCTCCTCTGAAATGACATCTGTGACCGGTTAGAGACCATCCTTAAATATTGAATAGCCACGTGGAGTGGATCAGAAACGACTTTTCTCTTTAGCTTTGGAAAAACCGTTTCTCTGATGTATTTTGAATTTTGCGATTTGATGACCAATCACGATTCAGAGTTCCGCTACAAGTCCATAAAAGGAATTTCATATTTATTTATTTTTGGTTCACCTCCGGAATTTCTGCGTGGAGCCTAGATGCACAAAGACCACTTACGGTCATTTGCTATCTAGACCTCTGTGGCCAAACATCTGGTCCCTCGCTTGCTCGTTATCACCACATTGCCTGGATGCATATGTCTGTTGTTATAAAACTTTTCGTACATTCGTATACTAGTCTCGTTTTGTTAGTCTGCCGATCTCTCCTTCGATACTACTATTGCTAACAGATTTTTAACCATTCACTTTAAGCAAAACAATAATTCTACTAAAAAGCAAGCGTTTTCTGAGAGTGAACGCAACTGTGTAAACGTTATTGATGGGAAAGGATAAAAAAACATATTCCATAAAGACAGATGAGGATAGACAAATTATCGAACCGTTTGAAATCGTAGATAAAAGGAAAGCAAATAGTCGAAAAAATGTTCCATATTCGGGAAATGTGATAAAAAAGAAATAACAGAAAAAAACTATTGATTTTGACAGTAAAAATGTGACGCCTGCCTGCCAATTTGTACTACATTTAATTTCACAAAGTCGTGATAAATGATAATAATTGTCGATCCAAGAAAGAAGGCTAGATTTAATACATGATAAAGATAGCAGTTTTGGCTAGTGGAAGAAAACGTTAATGAGTTTATTCTCCCATGATATACATGTGCATATTATGCATATTGCCATTTGTATAGATTGCATCTTCTGTTTGACGTCAATTTGTGCTCATTGTACGTTTTTGATTAAAACATTGATGGAATTAGTTTCTGGCTTTAAAAAACTTAACAGAAGATGTGCTGATAATCGCGTAGTGGGATTTTTTCTGCGAATGGGATTAAAGCAGACTATTTTTATCATCGGAACATGTTGTTTGCGCTTACAGCTATGTGTTTTATTTTTTCGAAAATATTTGCCTATTCTTATTCCATTGATAACACTGTTTTACTTAATTTATTCGTGTGATAATGTCATTTAATTCTTTCATCAGTGTCCTTTTTTGTTAAATGTCTTTTGAATTGTATATCAGTTTTTGTATCAGAAAAAAGATTATTCCTAATGTTATCACTTTGTAAATTTTATTTTCTTAATGTTAAAACTTTTTTAATTTTCTTTTCTTTATTTTCTTTTCTTATCAATTTTTATTTTTTTTCGCCAGAGTTCTTGATGTTGTTTTGTTTATTTTTATTTTAAAGGTGTTTAAAAAACAACAATGCGCCCCAATTCTTCACATGGCATGACGACAAAATAGCAAACAAATAAAAACAAAACAATCGAACCAATGCAATAAGGATTACTTTGCTGAGCATGCATATTTGTGTCTTTAATTAATGAATTTAGTTTAACGAATTCCAACAGCATTCGTGATATGCAGCCATTCTTAAGATTGTCTCTGCCAAAAACGCAGATAACGTTGTGTGAGTGGGGCTTGATTATCCAGAGAACGACTGAATTTTCAAAAATAAAATCATAGGAAAATAATTGTAAAAATAGCAGGATATTGCCAGGGAATTGAGAAGAATATAAAACAAGAAAGTTTAGAAGTATCCAACAAGATTTAACGCTTTTGAAAAAATATGCCAAAAGCATTAGAGGTGAAAATATACTAATGCTAAGAATCTAACACGCTGAAAAATGACGTATATCTCTGGTGAATTTCTTTCCCCTAATTTTCAGCATTTTGCAGGAAAGATCTGCTTCGGGTATGCAAGTGATAACGTTTTATTTAACAAGGAGGAGAAATCATTCTAGATGTTGATCTTCCAGCAGACCATTGATACGATATGAAAATGAATATATTGATACGTGTGCTCTGTATAATGGGAGCCGAAGAAGTTTGGAAACATGATGGTAACTGTTGAACCAGTCAAGAAAACGGAAAAATGAATATTTTTACTGATATACAAGGAAGAGACAGGATAAAGTCACTCACAGTATTTATTCTTAACGATAGACATCTGCAAAAATATTAAGGTTATGATGAGAAACGAGATATAAAATGTATGGAGAGGCCAGTTCAAATTAAATTCTTAAACAACCTTGAGTGCGGAAAACTCAAAGAAGCTATAATTTAACACATTTTTTAAATCTTTTCATCTCAAGCAAGAAAACAATGCCAATAACAGACATGCGTTTACTGATGTGAAATTATATAAGAAAAAAAGAAGAAAAAGTAATATTAAGGAATGAAAATAATAAATGAGGAGGAATTAAGAAGACAGAAAATAACGACGTTCATTGCATTTAAATCTTTGATGATCAACTTTGACCGGAAACCTATAAATCGTAAGTTAGTTCTACAATCGAGAAGTTCGTGAATAAAAGCTATTAGCATAGAAGTTACTAGTTATTTCAAGTCTGAAATAAAGAGACCCTACCGCCAATCTAGTACTGGATTACATTAAACTCTAGTATAGAGGAAAGATCATCAGAATAATTTCAATAAGAATCATGGAAAGTAAGTGTATCCGAGATGAGACGTTCGGAACAATGACTTAGCACGTTCTTCTTTGAATTTTATCAAGGATCTTAAAGCATATACTAAGATAACTAGACCATAAGTTGTAATAATATTCAAAAGATGAACGAATGGTAGAATTCTAAATATACAAGATAGATTCGAACAAGAAACATTATCTAACAGGACATAGTGAATAAACTTTCCTAGCATTCGTTTCAATATAATTTTTCCACTTCATGAGAATGAGCAAGAAGTCACTCTCAAGGAATAAAGCATCGGTCATGCTGATAGAAGAGAGAAACGGGTTCTCATATATGATTAATAGAGAGAAATTTAACAATGTTTCTTCTGTTTGATTGGTTACCAACCACCGCTAAATTGCTCAGTGTCCTCAACTCTTTAAACCATATCTGGGAGTAGAAATTCAACGTTACTTTACCCTGAAAACGCTTCAACGAGCTCGACTGAAATTCAAACTCGGATCACCGACTTCTCGACCACGTCGCTATCAATTATTCCACCGGCACAGCGAAGTTAACATGATTTTTAAAGTCAAAGGGTATGGACAAGGTATCAATTGATCTGAACCCAAAGCCATCAACACCTATTGGTAATACAATACAACGCTTATGATGTGATGGCAGTATATGAAACGGTATGATTTATACATAACTAATAGCTGAAATTACAATAATTACCAGAAACACTAGTATCACGACACAGACTAAGGCCAAGTTCACAGTTTCATATTTAAAGCCGTATAGTTTCATCAGATTCTTCTATAAGCTATTGAAAAAGACATCCATATTATTTTAAAACCTACAATACCCAAAGCATATAATTATTGCCTATATATTAAACGTTGTGTCGGTGTAGCCAAACGTAATCGATTCAACTTTGTTTCTTTTCTCTGACCTCTAGGTCAGTGATGTATGATTGAAGTTTTTTCAATTGTTTGTCGACTATAAGTTATTGAACTTTCTTACACCGATTTTCTAGCAGGTGTTCAACTGTGATTCAATTTCAATTCAATTCACCTAACCTTGTCCGCTCCAGTGTCATTCACTGTAAAGAGCAACAGTTTTCCCATTTCATTCTTTTAGATTGATGGCTAAAATTGTCAAAGATTTCGTTCTAATCATTTTGTTTTTATGAGTTTTATTTGTTCGGCCATATCGAAGCAAGTCACTTATCAACTCTTACATCAAGTTGAATGTGAAAGTCAAATAATTTGAATAGTCTGTGGCACGTTCACCGACGAAATTAAAGCTGAAGACAAAAACGCCTGCAGTGAAAAAGACTGGAGTTTTTGGCATAGCATCAAAATTCAACTGTCACTCTGCGTTGGCGGCAGTCAAGTTATAAGTGATCGTGGCGAGGCACAAATGGACGTTTGATAGGACTTCTCACATTTTAAACCTTAACTCTAACTACTAAGCTATACTTGTACAACCTAACAAAAGCGTTGTTTTATCCAAAATTGGTGAATTTATTATTGAACTTTAATTTCATTTATTCTGGTACGCTACGACTAAATGATTCATTCGACAAATATATAATATTCTGTTTCTTGAACTCTATAAATATGCGGGTAACCATTTGAATGAAACTGTAGAACGCCTTAAGGGTAGGAGAAACATTTTTGATAAAAAATTTGTTGTACACTGGCATTCGCTGATACTTACCTTGTGAGATTCGAAAAATAATGAGTTGTTATCAATGCATAAAAAAGGTTCATATTTATTATATTGACACAATTTTAAGTGCATACTTGATTTTTACAGAATTAATGAACTTAGACTATATCACTTAGCTAATATTTGCAAATGTTAAAGCGCATCATTGATAGCTGAATAACTAAAGTTACATTAAATAAGATTTTATTTTCTATAGACATGTTTCGTAAACCATTTGACCGATATTTGATGTTCATAACTGAGTGTCGTATATATATATATATATATATATATATATATATGTATGTATATATATATATATTAATCATATCACCCAAAGCAAGGCGATAACGCCACTGATGCGCAGGGAGCTATGTAAGGGTGAAAAGAATGGAAAATAGAAAGCCGGAAACCACATCCTAAACAGGGAACAAGGGATGAGCCTCTTCACATGTTCAATAGACGTGGGTGGAGCGTGAACCGGGCGATAGTTTAGTCTATCTACTCCAATTGAAAAAAAATAAAAGAGAGTGAAAAGATTGGAAAAGAAGAAACCGGAAACCTCATCCTATACAGGAAACAAGGGATGAGCCACTTCACATGTTCAATAGATGTGGGTGGAGTGTGAACCGGGCGATAGTTTAGTCTATCTACTCCAATTATATAAAGACGAACTGTTAAATGAAACAACAGAAATTATGACTAAATGCATCCACATTAAGAAATACATCTTAGGTTCATACAACCATGGATGAAAACGTCATAATTCATTTTAATTTAAACAATACGCGTTCATACATTCCCTGCCACCTGAACGTTCAAATGAAATACTGTTGTAAGAGCGTTCTTAAGAAGAAAAACGGTAAAATGTAAAATCAGTTATTAAGACACCACTTATGGTAAAAAACTGGTTAGCAAATTAACTCGTTTAAAAATGGAAAATATTAAAAAGTTCTACAATATAATTGTATCGCACACTTTTTAATACAAATGTATACTGGTCTAACCCTATTAAAACCAAAAACTAAGTATCGAACAATCAATCAATATATATATATATATATATATACAGAGAGAGAGAGAGAGAGAGAGAGAGAGAGATACTAGCAATATAACCAGGCGTTGCACGGGTGTAATGAAAACTTTAAAACTAATCCATTGTTCTGGAAGTAAGACTGTTTGGACGTTGGCACGAAAGTCTAAAAATCAATAGTTGTTTCCAGTTAAAGCGAAACCATAGAGTGAAAGAAAGATGAACAGATATAAGTCAAATTTTGATTTCCTGGTATCGATATCAAATAAGTTTTTTCGTCGTAAACTGAATTTTGAAAGCTAAATAAGTCCTCTGAGTAAATGGTAACATGACTGAGATTAAGAACTACAATTATACCTGCTTAGAGCCAAACCTGAAGCAAAAACCAAAATAAAGATACTGAAAAAATACCGACATATAGGCAGATAAACAGACACATACATAAACATCTTGCCTTATATATATATATATATATATATATATATATATATATATATATATATATATATATATATATATTATCGATTTTCTGTACTATTATATGAACTTAAACCTTGAAACTTCTGAATATCGTTTCTTATGTCTTTGTCTATGAGTGTATCAAATTTGATTAAAATCGGAACACGGCTTCTATAACCCGATTCTTTTCGATCATCGATTTTCGATATTTATCGGGGGTACCTCGACACAAAACCTAGCTAAGAACACTTGCAGATTCTTATAGTACAACTGTGTGAATTTTCAAGAAAATCGGTTCTGCCTTTTTGGAGTCTATAGGTAACGGATACACACACACAGACACATACACATACACACAGAGAGACAAAGTTCCATTTATAAATAAGTTTAGATATATATGGAGAATGAGAATGAAAGAAAGACAAATGCTGCTATCCATATAATAAAAATACAAATAATATTCAATATATATAAGCGGGATTGTAAATCGCAGGGAAAATTTCTGTATTTCAGGACACACATGAAAATTTAAAAAATATCTTAAATGTACAAGCTTCTGTTTTAAATTATTTAACTCTAAGCAAGGCAGTAAAGCCACTAAGACAAAAAGTGTTACAGAGCATGAAATAATAAGGAAAACAAAACATTATTATGCAGCGAGCACAATAAAAGAAGCAGAATGAAGAATACAGTGGATAACAATTGGTTTTCACTTAAATTTTCGAATATCAAATTTGGCTGGAAAATAGAACCAGAAGAGAGTTCTATAATCGGTAAGTTGCGAGAGAAGAAATTATGAGAATAGAAATTACAGCTTCATCTTGCAAGTTCAATTGTAAAATAATGGGAACTGTTTGCCAAGCTAGTAATGCGCATAACTTTGTAAAATTGTCAATGTACCATAGCGGAAAGTGAATAAGAATAGTTACAATAAAATATTTATACAAATGGCACAAGGAAGCACTATTATGGCAGTAAAAAAACTGACCGATAACTTGATGTCATGGCAGGAATAACAACGTTTCAAATATTCTTTGGATCTTAAGAAAAAATTATTTGTATATTATGAAAAATCTCTAAATATAGAGTAGTATTACCAGCATATATATGGCAGCAATATTCAGACAATCTTGCACATATGTACATCTACCATCCGCCCGTGCATTGAATAATGTTGCCATATCTGGTCGGGTGGTCCTACTATTTTTTGACTAAATCCATCGGAGAATCTGTAATGACTAGCCAAATTTTGACTAGCCAACTTATGAAAAATGGTAATTTCTATTTAAAATACAATTATATTTGTGTATGTTTGTGGTGCTTTAGACTAAAGGATACATTAACATTGCTACATCTCGGGTTAAAGTTTCCCGTTATCATTAAGTAGAAATATTATATAAAATCTATTGCTACGTATGCTTCTCATAAAGTTGGTTTATTATGTTGCACTAGACACTTTCTTCGACAGATTCAGTCCTGCACATTAAAATATCTTGAATGTACAAGCTTCTTGTACATTTAAGATTTGGCAGCTCAGATACAGTCACTTTCTCATTGGTGCAATGTGGCTTTCCTGTGTCTCTTCTACAAATATTTTCACGGCTTCTGCTCCGATGAACTTAAATCACTGGTGCCCCCTATATAGAAATTTACTCGAGCCACAAGATTAGCAACTCGGTCCCACCCTTTTACTGTGAAACCAATAAATTGTAAACGCCAATTCTTCTCCTCAGCTTCTTTTCTCGCACTTCACGCCTGTGGAATACCCTTCTATTTACTTGCTTGACCGGCAGCTATAATCTCCAAAAATTTAAATGTAAATCAATAGTCATCTCCTATCTCACTAACCTGCATCCTCTCTCTCTCTCTCTCTCATGCTCCTTTCTCCGTCCACTCCACTCTCATCAGTATTCTCATCCTGCTATTTCCCACTTCCTCACACCCCCATAATCTGTCACACTCATAATTTTCTTTCTATGTAACCCCTTACAAAACAGTGGCAATAAAATGCCTTGCTTGGAGCAATATGATTAGAAAAAAATCCTGATCAAACCGTAGAATTATCAACATTTAAGATAAAAATTGTCAAGCACGACACAGCAAACTAAATTTCCTACCAGACAACCTAGTAATTGTTTCAATATAATCTTTCAAATTCATGTCAGAAGAGTCATAGTCCTGGAGATTAGAAACAGCTTTACTGATGGAATGATAAAAAGTTCTCCAGATTTATTAATCTTAAACATTTACAAAAAAAAAAAAAAGAAAGAAAGAAATAATCTGAATATTTCAATTGTAAAGACCAAGAATAGAAGGAGATTGATATGATTAATTTTCCTCTCGCTTAGTAATTTATTTAAGGTAAAAAAAAAAGAGGCGTAATCAGCTGCATAAAACATGTATTTATCTGTGTGTGGCGTACTGATTTTATCAACGGTAATCTGCGTTGTGGTTCAATGGATATCGGCTCGGAACGAGAAAACGGGGAGCCGAGTTCAAATTCCAATTGAATTCATTTCATTCACTTACGCACAAATAACCTTGGGAAAGGTATTAATCCGTCTATTCCTTCCAGTTATGGATTAAATAACAGGACAGACTGGGTTCCATATCCTTGGCTGGCAACCAGTCTACCGCAGAAAGCAATGGCAACCTACTGCGGGATAATCTTCTGCCCAGTCAGTCATGTCTTTTTCGAGACATGATTGCCCAAGCGTTTTTCACGTATGGCACTTAACTGACTGACTGATTCTGCGTACAACTTATACTGGAAGCGAGAAGGAAAGGGTGAAAAAGATGTAAACATTTTTGAATGATAACATTTCAATTTACTTTAAGATAAGTTAATACCTATTATATTATGAAGAATTGTGCACCTTAACTTGATTTTTTTAGATATTTAATTTTTTTTAACCCAAAACAGTGGTTGTTGAATTTTACTGTACGGCTACATATATCATTTTCTCTTTTAAGGAAATCACGCTTGCACATTTTGATAATTGTATCGCAAAAGCCATATTTGCCCAGTTACATATACCTAACGCAAATAAAACGATTTCTAAAAACTTTATGAAAATATTTTAATCCAACGCATTAATTAATTCAAAAGTTAAGTGGTGTGTATGTAAAATACGAGTATCCTGAAGACTACAAACTTACGTAAATATAGAATGATCTACGATTTTGACACACGTGAGACACGACTGACCAATGAAATTCGATCTAAGCAAAACTGAAAATACCAAAGTGTCCTTCTTGTGTCCGTTTCCTCTTAATCGCTGACGAACTTTTAATAACAATGATACATGTTAGAAGAATTTTTTTTATTTGTTCTTTATCTTATCGTCCTTTCGAATTCCGATCCAAATTTGATCATTAACACACACAGAGAGAGAGAGAGAGAGAGAGAAAGAGAGAGAGAGAGAGAGAATCAAACAAACACACACACACACACACACACACACACACACACACACACACACACACACACACAGAGAGAGAGAGAGAGAGAGAGAACCCAACAAACACACACATATGAGTTAATATTATTGTGTCATTCCCTGTTTTAATAATAAAATAGGTATTAACTACGCATTTTGGGTGCAATAAATCAGTTCATTTGTTATTCATAAAATTTAAACATTTTAGAATTATTTTCAACAACTAATTTTGGTTGGGGTCAATTTATATTACGCAGGCAAATTCAGTGCAATGTGAACATATATATTAGTTATACATAAGAAAATGAGAAAAAAACATTCATTTGATAGACACGATATACTCTTTGACATTTTGTATTTCATCAATTGTTAATTATTTTCTGTTTCGATGTTAAAATTCCTTTTGCTTTTATTGCTTTCCCTCTTCTTTGAATATTGTCTTTCTTTCTTGTGTGCGTTTTTTATTATAAGGGCTTTTTACTTGAAGAATAGATAGAGAGGATGGGAATAATAAAATAATTTCGGTATCTGAAATATTTGTCTCATGTTTTGTAATTTTCAAATCTGAAGAATCTAATTGAGCATAGTTTCGCATGTTTTAAAATTATTTCACTCCAAGTAAGGAATAATTTCACTAAGACGCAACAGATTGGCTGAAGGTAGAAAATTATGAAAAAAATAATAAAACGTTATTAAGAAGAGAGAACACTAAAAGAATAGGAATTAAGAAGACAGAATACAACGATTAGCTTTGCATTTAAATATTTAAAGATCAAAGTTGACTGGAAAGGCAAAAATTGGAATGGATTCCCATTAACAACAAACGTCAGAGGCAAAACAGTATAGAATAAATGGTCGCATTTAAAAGTGTATAAGGATGAGACCTATCCGTCATTCTAGCTATGTGCTTAAATTAGGAAAATCGACGTATCAAATAGAAAAGCTTATCAGAATAATTACTACGAAGACAATTATGTAAAATAACAGAGAGAAACTATATTATTGGGTGAAGGTAAAGGAATCTGAGATGCCAAGTCAGGACCAATAACATTTCAGATTTATCTCTGGATTTTATCAAGAATCTCTAAATACAGAACAAAAACACTAGGCTATATGTGATACAAATATCAGATGAATGGATGAATGGCAGACTTATAAATGTGTAGGACTGAATCTGTCGAAAAAATGTCTAGTGCAACATAATAAACCAATTTTATGAGGAGCAGACGTAGAAATTGATTTAATATAATATTTCTACTTAATGTTAACGGGAAAACTTAATACGAGAAGTGTCAATGTTTATATATCCTTTAGTCTAAAGAATCATATTTGTCACCGCCACAAACATACACAAATATAATTGTATTTGAAATAGAAATTACCATTTTTCAAAATTTAACTAGGCAAAATTAACTTTGAAATGTTTTGATAAGATTGTAGTTTCCAAATGCCTAAATTATTGTCTTAAAACTTATAGCAAAGATTTTGTTTTCTGAGCCATGTTTTTAAATATTTGTTTGGAAAATCTGGCCTATACGTAGCAAACGTGTACGTCCATTATAGATCACTAGTCATTCTTTTATTATTTTGAAGCAAGGCAATAAAGCAATAAAGACATTAATTTATTGAATGTAAAAGGATTATGACAAAGCGAAACATTATTAAGAATTTAGAAGAATAAAAGTAGAAGAATGAAGAAGACAGATAAACATTCACATTAATTGACATTCATTCAAACTCATCCTGTTGTTTTCTAATTCGTATATATTTTTTTTTCATAAGCGTTTCACCCCGAGCAAGGCATGTCACTGCCACTACTGCGCAGGGGGCTACATAGAGTGGAGAAAGGATGATTGAATATAGGAAATGTCAGAGGGTGGGTGATAAGCGGGTAGGGATACCGAGAATGGTTAAATATAGGAAATGTCAGAGGGTGGGTGATAGGCGGGTAAGGATACTGAGAATGAGGGTTGGGTAGATGAGAGTGTTCTGAGAATAATTGGAAGTTAGTGTGATAGGAGGTGTCTATTGATCCTACAGTTAAACACCTGGAGATTGAAGCTGTCGGGAAATCAGACTTGTGGAAGGGAGTTCCACAGGCGGGAAGCGCGAGAAAAGAAGCTGTTGGAGTAGAATTTACGGTTATATCTTATCTGTTTAACTGTAAAAGGGTGGGACCTAGTTGCTAATCTAGTATCTCGTGTAAATTCGTGCTTAGGCGGCATCAGTGCTCTAAGTTCATCGGAGCAGAAGCCATGAAAGTACTTATAGAAGAGGCACGGGGAAGCCACATCACGCCGGTGAGAGAGTGGTTGCAGCCGGTCTGCCAAGTCAGTATCAACCACGTTACAGATCCTCGTTTGTATTTTGTCAAAAAGCCCAAGGAGAGCAGCAGGGGCACCCGACCAGATAGGGCAGCAATATTCAATACACGGGCGGAGGGTAGATTTGTATATGTGCAGAATAGATTCAGGTGGGAAAAACTTCCGGGCCCTGCACAGAGAGCCGACTTCCATAGCGGCAGATTTGGCAATGGATTCGATATAGTCATTCCATTTGAGGTCCGCCGAAAGTGTAAGGCCAAAGAGGCGTAGTATTTTACTCTCTGGGAGGCTAGCCTGTCCCATGCTAATGGGAGGTAGATGCGATTGTCTATGGTGGTTAGTTGATAATAGCTTCGTTTTAGAAGCATTGAAATTTACTAGCCATACTTTCGGCCTTGTGCCACATCTAAGCTGCGCTTAGTAAATTATACTAGTCATTTCCTACCCCAGACCACTACGGATTGGAGGATCTTTTCAAGCACGGCAACGAGGTTCGCTTTGTCGCCCACACCTGGTTTTTGATCGATGCGAAAGTAGATTGTTGTGTCATAGGCATACATGCCAACTTGGGATCTAATGGCGTCGGGGAGCTCATTAATGTACATCAGAAAGAGCGTGGGACCTAGGATAGAACCTTGAGGGACGCCGGCGTTCGTATGGTAGTTTTGGGAGGCATGCCCATCTAATACCACCTTCAATGTGCGGCTAGAGAGGAATAACTGGATGAGGTCAAACAGATGTCCAGTTGTCCCGTAGCTCCGCAGTTTGCACAAGAGGCCGGCGTGCCAGACCCTGTCGAACGCTTTGGAGATATCCAAGGCAAGGTTTCGGGCTTCGCCATTCTTGTCAAGTTCCCGGTATATGTATTCGGTAATGGTCGTTAGCATTTCAGTAGTAGACCTGGTGAAGCGACACCCGTACTGTTTGTCAGAGAGAATCCTGTGGGCCGTGAGATGCTGAATCACCTCGGCGTTGATAATGGCTTCGAAAACTTTGCCAAAGATCGGAAGGAGACTAATAGAACGGTAATTGGCGGGGTCTGAGGGTTCGCCAGAATTCTTAAATATAGGAACTACACAGGAGGAATTCCAACAGGCAGGAAAACAGGAAGCAGATAGGCAGAGGTTATAGAGTTTAGAGAGGACAGAGGAAAGTTCTGGGGCACATTTCTGCAGTACTATGACTGGGATTCCGTCACCGCCGCTCGCTTTGTGTGGGTCAAGTTGTGCAATTATCTTGGCGACCAGCAAGGGTATTGTAATGTAGACGTTATTTAGTTGAGCCTTAGTTCTGGGTGGGAAGTCGGGTGTAGGTATTCCTAACGAGTCCAGTGTCGAATTGGTGGAGAATCTACGGGCAAAACATTCAGCTTTGTCCGCTGGGAAGGTGAGAACTTCAAATTCATTGATTAGTGGGGGTATTGAAGTCTTGCTCTTGTTGAGCACGCTTTTGCAGAGTCGCCAGTAATCTTTGGAGCAAAACTTAGAGGATGCTATACGTTGCCTCATTCTGGTAGCAAACGCCCCCTTAGCTTCGTTCAGTACTTTTCTACACTTATTCCGTGCTGAGGCGAAAAGGCGCCTGTTTTGGTTCGACTAGCAGCTTCGATAGAGCCGGAAGAAATGGTTCCGGTGGGCAATGGCGGCCGAGCAAGCGGGTGAGAACCAGGGGGACAAATTTGATTTTATTTGGAATTTCCTGGCCGGGATAAAAGCATCGATGCCAGCCTTAACCCTAGAGGAGACCTCGGAGGCACAATCTTCGACAGGGAGTTCGAAAACGTTGTGCCAGGGGACGTCGCAGAGGAAGTCTCGGAACGAGTCCCAATCTGCTCTCTGGTAGCATTATGATATTCTGATGATCTGGTTTTCTTGGGTAGAGTTAGCGCAGATTGAGATGTTGACGGAGACTCCGGCGTGGTCAGAGTTTCCGCGGGGGCAGACCTGCCTGGTAATGCAGGAATCTGGAATGGAAATAAAGCAAAGGTCGAGTAAAGAGTCCCTTCCGTTAAGGTTATTAGAGAAACGCGTGCGTTAGAGCTTGGGTTATTGAAAAAGTACATGGTGCGGATCCCAGCAAGGTCAGGTTTTCAAGCCACTTTGTGTGGTGGGCGTTAAAATCGCCAAACACAAATATATGGGCAGATGGCTGAGCAGAAATGACCCTGTCGATATTAGTAGAGATGCTATCAAGTACCTTACAGTCAGAGGAGGAGGGGGAGCAGTAGAGGAAGAAGAGATAGCTAACCAAGCTTAGAAAAGAGAGACGGAAGCACATGAAGGAATGATCCATGGATTCAAGAGATGTGACCCTGGTTAGAGGGAGTTGTTCACTGACATATACACCAAGCCCATTCATGTGGGCATTGGAGTCCTTCCTGAAGAGAGGAAGGTAACAAGGAACGAACAGCTCTAAAGAGGGGTTAGAAGCGTCAAGGTTTGTCTCATATATAGCTAAGATATCGGGTGAGTTAGAAGGAATGATTTTACACTATTAAAGTTACTGCGAATACCTCGTATGTTTGTGAAGAAAACACAGATAGGTTTGGGCGATTTATGACTAGCTGGTTTAGGCTTGCTGTTTTGTTTGTTTAATTAAGGTCTAGAGTAGGGTCAGATGGTCGTTAATTGCAGCAGGTGAAGGATGGTGAATGGCACCGCCTGCAGCATAATATGGTCTCGGGGTTGCCCATCGGAAATTCATGCAGGGACGCCCGTTCATGCGCGAAATGGCACTACAGGAACCCCGATATTATTCAACTGTTGATCAGAGCAGCCTCTCAAGACGCTACGCAAGAGATCGGCTCCTAATTACCAGTCGGAAGCAGCATCCAGAAAACTGCCAACCCAGTACCGTCAGAATGAAGAGACGTTGCCGCCATACTCACCAACTGCAAAAAGCTTCCATCCGAACCGACATCAAGACCGAAAAAGAGAGATGAACCAGGAACCCCTTCCTAAACAAGAAACAAGTCGATCACCTCTACTCCTGTCCAAAAGAAGGGGGTGGAGTATGAGACCAGGCGATAGTAGGTACTATCTACTCCAATTAAAAAAAAATAAAAAAATAAAAGAGTGACTGAAGTTTACTAGGTTATAACTTCGTATAATTTGAAACTAAATTTGATAATTAAAAACAATTTACACAATCATAGTCGCAGTGCATTACAAGAGCGACTAGTAGAGAACTTAGGTTAGTAACAAAACAAGAATAAAATTTATTGAAAAAAAAGATAAGAACCAAAAAGAATAAAAAAAAATTCAAAAAATACAGCAAAGTAAGATCAGACAAACTAAAACTTACCAGTTGCAGGCTGACTGACAGAAAAAAGTTAAGACAATTTCGAAAATTATCTTCATTTTGTTTTTCCCATTCAATTCTGGATAGTTTAAGCTGTACTTAAGTAAGCAGTAACAGAGAGTAGTGTGAGGGTAGAATACATTGAAGTGCGAGGGAGGAACACCTCGAAGCCATGTGCCTGGTTGACAAGGAAGAAAGAGAAAGAAAAAAACACATGGCCGGTCTTTTACTACTCAGAATTCCTACATATAACCGAAACCCTGTATACCAAAACTAATTTTTGATAATTAAAAACAATTTACACAATCATAGTCGCAGTGCATTATAAACATATTTTTCATGATATCCTCTACGCAGTTATCAGATCCATTTACAATGCAGCTCGAAAATCAGCAATAGAACTTAATAGTGAGAACTTACGTCCATATCACGTAGACTACACCGGTTCTCGCTCGATCACCGAAGTTAAGCAACGTTGAAACTGGTCAGTACTTAGATGGGTGATTGCTTGGAAATACCAGGTGCTGGAAGCGTTTAATGACGGATGTGCGTTGTGGTGCAGTGGATATTGGCTAGGAAAGAGAAATCGTTGAACCGAGTTCGAATTCCAGCTGAATACCCTGCATTTCCTTAAACATTGTTACCCTTGGGACAGATATTAATCCGTCCCATCCCTCCAGTTATGGGTTAAATAACAGGGTAGGACTTGGGGACCCTGCCCTTAAAAAAACAAATCCCTATGAATCTTGATACTCAAAAAGAAAAAAATCATATTACTAGACACAAAACTTATATAAAAACAACAATAAATTGTTGAAAGAAAAAACTATTGCCAGCAATAAATAAATGAAATTTACTTGGCAATAAATGACCCACCGAGGTTAATATGTCATAAAAACAACCAACCGATAAATAATAGTGAGAATGTTGTTTTTGTTATATAGTGTATATATACACCAATGTTATATAGTGTATATATTACTTGTTCCTTAAGGAATATTTAATTAAAGGTGAGAGTTTTGCAATTTTTTATTTCTTTTGACAAGAAATTTCATATTCTGCATATTTCTGTCTCTGGTACCAATACCTTCTTTATTCAATACCTTCGTTTTTCTTATTTGTACGGAATGCAGCAGAAATATTACCGACATATGCTTCCAAGAAATACATACCAAAAACTGTTTAAACATTTGAAGCAATTTTGTAAAATCTAAATAATATCGTACCATTGTGTGGAAGGAATTTCTGCCGCAGCCTGTATAGATTTCTGTTTGTTCAATTCACGTAAATGATAGGCCCCGCGGGCGCTGTGAGGGAGAGAAAACCATGTGTCCCCATATCCAGAGGCACAATCTTGATTGTCAAGCAAGTGTTGTCCAATGGCCTAATCATGAAGAGCTTCAGTGGTTCTTAAAGACCGTCTTGTACTACCCAAACGTACATTTGCGGGAACATGCAGCGATATTCGTGATTCCAACCTCAGATTTGTATGTCCTATGTATACCGCATCGCGTCGGCATTTGAAGTTGTAAACAACATAATTTTTACGAAAATAGGACAACCTAACTTTACGAAAAGAAGAAAACATAGTTCCAGTCTGAAATACAGTACGCAACTTAACTGAAAAATAACACGACGAAACACACGCCGAAAATTTGTCAGTTATTAACTGACATTTTCTACTAAACCAGGATAATTTGAAATAAATAGGACACCAACTGGGTTCGTAGACTACTGGTTTTTTGAGACGTTTGATACCGTAGCACGTCCCTGCAAATGTACGTTCGGGTAGTAAAAGACGGTCTTTAAGAACCACTCAGGCTGTTCATGATTCAGCCATTAAACAACACTTGCTTATCAATCAAGATTGTGCCTCTTGGTATTAGAAAGCTCAAAGAAAAAAAAACCTTAATTCCAATGTAGAAGAGATATAGGAAACTGAGGAGTATTTTGAGACCAAATGCAAATCGTTCAACAGAAAGGAGAGAAGCACTGGAATGAGACTATGTTGATGAATAAAGTTGAATTTTGCATACAAGTTGTTGTTTTATTAGTTAGGCCCGAGATGTATTGAAGGAATATGTTTTATATATATATATATATATATATATATATATATATATATATATATATATATATTAGTATCGCAGCTTATCAGTGTTGATAGACACATTCACTTGCTTCTGGTCGGGATCGAAACTCAACCGATTTGGTGTCAGTCGGAGTCGCTACACCCACTATGCTATAGGCGCATAGAATCAGAGAAAGGAAATTTTAACTTGTTGTACATAAGCAGTGTGTACATACGCCAGTCACCGAAAGAACTAAATTGATTTCTGAAAAGTCACGCATATATCGAAGTAGTAGAAACTGTTTTTAAAATTTTCTTTTCTAGAGAGCTCAATCGTAATGAGAGCATAATATATATATATATATATATATGAAATGATTTGTTTGAATATTATTTTTTATCAATACCTGTGTTTAAGTAATTATATATATATATATATATATATATTATATATATATATATGGTAAAATAAGGATGAGAACTAACAGGAAATGTTTATCAGTCTAATATATAGATATTTTATAGATGGATAAAACTTATTCTTTTTATGTAGTTTCCATGTTATGACAATTATAAAGTA
The DNA here is from genome assembly GCA_037127315.1 of Ascarosepion bandense. NCBI lineage: Eukaryota > Metazoa > Mollusca > Cephalopoda > Sepiida > Sepiidae > Ascarosepion > Ascarosepion bandense. The sequence continues at coordinate 326,394 of JBBBDQ010000390.1, read as the reverse complement.
GTAGAATATAAAAGTACATATCCGATTTGCGTAAAAAAATTATTCACTAGTTTTTCTTTCAGGCTGTAAATCGTGATTAGTATATAAGTGGCACAATCTGTTTAAAATAAGGATTCCTTGATGTAAATAACAGTACATATTCAACTCACAACGTTTCTTCTCACTCTAGGCGGGTTGTTATAAATTTCCTTGTTTATACAGAGACACCAAATTAAACAGAGATTCCCACTAAAATAACGTTCATAAAATTATATTTTGAGATCCGAAGGTGAACTCCCGTGGCAAAGGACGTATTTCAGAGACTGAGCAGATTATTGATGGTAAAAAAAAAAAACAATACTGCACTGCTATGTAATATCTGTTCTTCAGTAGTGCAATGAATGCTGGACCATCTCATCAGTAATGAAGGAAACATTTTAGGCAACTTAAAAGTAGTTATACGGAAGATTGCTGGGAATATCATGGATCGAGCATTTGAGCAATGATTCCGTTTTTGAAAGGATGGGAATGGAAAGAAAGTTAATTCTGATAATCAGGAAAAGGCATCTAAAGTTCCTGGGACATGTCAGGTAGAAGGATAGCTTAGAGAATCTGATACTCACAGGTCAGAGGGAAATAGAGATAGAGGATAATAGCTGGTAACATACTTAACAGGCCTGCGTGTGACTTCCGGGTTTCCCACCCGAAGCGCTTGCAATAGACCAAACCATGAGTGTCATGGCACGGCAGAACCGTCATATTATGCAGCTGTTGAACCAAGCAACCGCTCTCGATGCTAAGCAAGAGTTAAGAATCGTATCTAACAGTTGGATGCAGCAACGAGAAAAATGTCAACTCGTACTCTCACATTGAAAAGACGTTACTACTGACCACACATATCAAAAAGAAAATGCGGAAGCACCCATATTGAGGTCTGATAAGAGGAAAACAACTAAGAATCACTTCCTAAACCTTTCCTCCTGTTCAGTAATAGTGGGAAGCGTGTGAACCGGGCTTTAGTAAGGTCTATCTACTCCAATTTGAAAAAAAACTTAAAGTTAAATTTACTATGTTTTAACTTAGTAAAGTCAGATGATGTTTACTGGTTCAGTAGAGAACATAGAACAGCAGAAACAAACATACAAAAAACAAAAAGAAAATAAATATAGCCTAGGATTGCAGAGGCCAATAAAGTGCAAATGATCCATTTCGACGGACAAGTTCAATTTTTTGGCAAAAACCAAATCGAGCAGAATGATTCAGTTTAGTCTTAACTTCCCTATATATGACACATTGGTTCGAGATATTGAGAGATGTGGGTGCGTTCATTCATCTAGGAAAGGGAATGGAAGATACATAGCGAAAGTGAAATAAAAAAAATATTAGAAGTTAAAAAATTAAATTTTGTCCTTAATGCAAGAGACATTTCTAACAAGTTAAAAAATCCACGCGAGGGCAAACATTCATTTAAGAATATCAAAGATATGAAAAGAGAACAGATTGGAAAAAATAGATAAATATCATTTACAAAAAAAAAAAAAATTAAATCTAACGCAAATTTAGACTGGACTCCAAGGAAATGGTAGCATCGTAGAAAGAGAAAAGAAATAAAAAAAATATCACGGAATTAGAGAGGTCAGAAAAGTGAAAAATATTATCCATTTCTATGGCCAAGTTCACAGATATATATATATATATATAATTATCGCCTAATATTTTTAGAAATATATAAAAGCGCCTTTTGCGTCTATCTGCAGAGAAAAGCAAAGCAGTATAATCATGGAGAGTAACCAGTTTTGGAGAAAGTAAAAAAAATCTGAATTCAAAACCGTATCAGCGTCTGGTTATTAAATCCGCCACGTAAGAAACTGACTGGCGTAATGAGAATGTGGTTATATATTTCAAACGGAAAGACTACAAGACTTACATATATACATGAAATACAAAGATGCAGGAGAAGATAGTAAATGAAAAAAAATCATATCAAATGCAGTGCATTATAGAACTTATGCAGCCTACGTAACATCTGAAGACAGGAAAGTAATACAAACTTTTAGTTGGAAAGAAAATAAATCAATTTAAAGTTATAATATCATTTGAGTATATTATCTTATTGTGACAGGTATGAAAGATTCTTTTGAGGATTGTAATAATGTTCTACATTAGATCAATAGCATGTAGCGCAGTTAAAATGATTTTTGACTGCAAAAATAAGCCTTTGTTTGTGAGCTCGAGGTTATATAGAATATAAATTAAATCAAACCCAGATTCACTTCGTCAGACAGATTACATTCAAGAGTAGCCAGTAAAAGGTTCACTTTTGTCTACCCTGTCAGCAGCGGATCGAAGACTGTCAGAAAAATCTATTAAGACCATTATTAGAATAAACTTATTCATTCTATTATTAATAGATACACATTAAATTCTCTATGATATATTTATTCTATATCTCTTCGTGACAAAGACAAGATTTACTACTTAAGGGAATTTTGCAGTGTTTTAACATTGCGAAAATAATAAAAAATGCCTCGCGTATAATCGAGCAGATTATTTAAAACTTGAGTGAATACAAGACAATGAACAGAGATACTCTAGCAGAAGTGGCGGAAAAGTTCAAACTATGACACTCTTCAAAAACTAATCTATTTTTCTCTAACTTTCTAATGTCTCAGGACAAAACTTTTGCAGAAAATTATATATATATATATATATATATATATATATATATATATTTAATCCACTATATAATCACACACACACACACACACACATATGTATATATATATATATATATATATATATACCATAAACACACACACACACATACATGCTTTAACACACTTACATACACACACACAAGCACTCCCGACAATTAATGTCAGCAGCAGCAGCCAGGAATGACCATTCCTTGAAAGGCACGGACTGCCTCGAAGGGGGCTGGCATTCTTACGATGAGATTTTGATCTCGAAATATTAATGTATAATAAATAGGTAATACCCAACAACTTCTTTACCTTATTTTACTTTGCTAAACGCATTGTGACAGTCTTCATAACCTAACCATATGTGTGTGTGTGTGTGTATGTAGAATGTCAATCGTTATTTATTGTCCTCCTGATTATCCTTTTCACAACCAGTAATCCTCTGAGTCTTATTTGCTTTACAGCATTGCTTAGAATGATCATGACTATACATACGTACATATATATATATATTCGGGAAAATGAAGGAGGAAGGGCAGGACCCTATAATCAGCTGGAAATTAATAGGCTCAGCTTGTACCCCTAAACATTTTCGTGATAGGTGCCGTCTATGTTTATTGGAGAAGATTCTGATTTTGAACTAGCCACATCAGGACTTACTTTTGAATCTTAGAAATGAATTTATTAATAAGTGCCGTCATAGGGCGGATTTAAAAATTAAAAATTTTAATTTTTAAATTTTAATTTTTAAATATTAAGTTTTTTAATTTTTTTAATTTTTAATTTTTAATTTTTCCTTTTATAATATTTATTTATATGTGTATGTTTGTGTGTGTATGTGCATATTTGTATATATGTGTGTATATATGTAGTTATGTGTGTAAAAATTTTTTTAGCTATTTAAATGCACTTTTTTATAATACTATTAATTTTTTATATTTTTTATATGTATGTGTGTGCATATGTATAATGTATATATATGTGTGTGTGTGTTTATGTGTGTGAATTTTTGTATATGTGTGTACACATATATATGTGTGGATGCACATGTATGTGTATATACGTATATAAGTGTGTATGGAATTGAATGTATGTGTGTGTGTATGTGTATGTATGTATATATGTATTCATAATCGAATAATTGTGTGTGTGTGTATGTGTATGTATGTATGTGTGTACTTCTATATGTATGTATAATTGTAAATGAATTTTTTTTTTTACCTAGCGGTGTCTTTATTTAGTTTAAATCAAATGACCTATTTTTTTTTTAATTTTATGTTAAATCCTATATTTTTTTTAATTCCCTTTAAAAATAATTATGCCTTTTTAAGTAAAGGCCTTTTTCTAATACTTCAACGTTTTTGGGAAGTTAGATTTTTGAATATGTCCAGCGTCTGTAATATATAAAAATTTGTTTGTTTCTTTTCTTTTCTTTTTCCCTCCCTTCCTTCCTTTATCTCTTTTACCTCCCACCTTTTTTCCGTGTTGCTTAACCTTAAATCAATTCAACACGGCCGTACGTTACTTTTTAAGTTACAATTCTCTTTCTTTTGTTTGCGAACCCAGACGATATCAATTTTTTATTTTCTTGTTTATTTTATTTTATTTTGTTTTATGTTTTTCTTTTTTTACTTTTTTTTTTCTTTTTTAATTTCTTTGCAAATCTATTTAAAAAGGAAAATTAGACTGATTTTTCTCAGGGTTTCTGATATGATTTTTCTGTTGCTGAGGTGATGTGTTATCCCCCGTGGGGATTTTCATATCAAAATAGTCATCCAACATCACTGAATTAATCCTTTTTTAATATATATATATATATATATATATATAATCGTATCACTCCAACCAAGGTATTATACTGCCACTGTTGTGCCGAATGTTACATCAGATGAAAGTTATGAGAAGGAGTGACAGAATAAAGAGGGTGTCAGGAGGCGGGTAAGTGAAGGATGAGAGTACTGCAGAAATGAGATGAGAGTATAAGAGAGAGGGTGCCAGTCAGTGAGATAGGAGATGACTATTGACTTTACCATTGAATTCATGGAGATTGTAACTCTCGGGGCAGCAAGTAAATGGAAGAGAATTCCAGAAACTGGTAGTGCGAGAAAATAAGCTGCTGCAGAAGAATTTGCGTTTACGTCTTCTTAGTTTAAAGTAAAAGGGTGGGACTTAGTTGCTAATCTTGTGGCTCAAGTAAATTCGTATATATTGGGCACCAGTGATCTAAGTTTATCAGAGCAGAGGCCGTGAAAGTATTTGTAGAAAAGACACAGGGAAGCCACACTGCGCCGGTGAGAAAGTGACTGTATACTAGCTGCCAAGTCGAGATCGATCACATTGCAGATTCTCCGTTGAATTTTGTCAAGGTCACCTACCAGATGTGGCAGTAGTATTCAAATCACGGGCGGATGGTAGACTTGTATATATGCAGGATTGTTTCAGCCGGGAAAAACTTCCTAGCACTACACAGAGAACCAACAAATCCAAATAAATAAAGGAAGAGGAAAACATTTGAAACACTCTAAACATCAATGTAAAACAGTTCTCAATATAAAAATAGAGCAATGACTATTTATCATAAATTATAATTTAGAACATGCACAAATTACAATCGCCTACAAAATTATATATTATCTTTGGCCTTTGAAAGAACAATGTCTCATAATATAGCTAATAATAATAATAATAATAATAATAATAATAATAATAATAATGTATATATTCATTCGCAGATGGTCTTGTTTTGCTGTATCACAGCTCATCAGACATTAGAATAAATATTCCTTTCTTCAGATAAAGAAAATAAAGGTGTTATGTATTTATGGATTAAATTACTTAACGCCTAAACGTTATGGTATGCTTCATGCATAAACTCTACCCATATGTTCGGTCTGTGTGTGCATATCTCTTTAAGTATCTTCCTGTTCATGCACGGGCGCGTGTGTGTGTGCGTGTGTGTGGGGTGTGTGTGTGCATAGAATTTTTCTTGCTTATTGGTGACCATATCATTCGTCTATGCTTTGAATATTGCTGCTACATATGGGGATCTTTCTTTGAACTGAGAGATATATAATAGAATCCAAAGAATAATCTGCAATGTTATTAGTCTTGACCAGGAATTTCGGATTCAGTCATTTGTCTATCATGTTTAGTTCCGCTTGTAACACTTCTTTAAATCCATTTTTAGTAATTGTTCTGAAAACTCTGTTCTATGATACCTGGACTTCATGAATTGAAGTGCAGAAATAGATTAGCGACAAGATACTATCAATTAAGTTAAAAAATTTAGTATGTTTTTGATTAGATTTTAATTGCTTTCGCTTCTGGCTTGTAGAACTGTCTTTTAAATTATTAGCCAACATTGATCTCTAATAATTTCAATGCAACATTAATCGTTTTCTTATGTCTTCTTAATTCTTGTTCTTTTATTGTTCTCTCATCATAATAATATTTATTATACTATTTCACACTTTGTAATTCTGTTTATTTCAGTAGCTTTCTTGCTTTGCATGATACGAAATGATTTAAAATATATTTATTCTATTTCAGATTTTATTACGCAATAAATATGGCCTGAATACGTCCATTCATAAACACACCATTTATATATATATATATATATATATATATATATATATATATATATATATATATATATATATGCATGCAGTGTGGGCATAGAATAATCCAAAGCAGTATCCTGTACATGCAGTGGTAGGATAACTCTATAAGTGAGCTCTAAGCATATATGTATATAAATATATATAGAGCAAATATTATATAAATTAAGGCAGACACGTTAATTGATGGTAAATCGGGGGTTTAGGCCTATTTCAGGCAAACTATCATCAGCTTCCGTCTTTATTTTACAAAGGATTTTACACGAATCGTGTAAAATCCATTGTAATGAAGGAAGCTGATATTGGTTTGCCTGAAATAGGCCTTAACTTCCGATTTACCATGAAATAACGTGTCTGCCTTAATTTGTCATATATATATATTGTTAGAAAGTGACAAAACACATAGATTTTAAACACTGTTCAAGCATTTACTTGATACAGAGTAGAACTTTATATTGTAATAGATGTTACAACGGTTTATAAAAGCATAGTATCAATACACAAAAATTCTCATGTTTCGGAGCACAACCGCTCCTCTTCGGGTGATTTGTGGAATTGAACGTAGAATACTTGGTATATAAGTCAGGTTATTTTCGATAGAGACAAATTCAGAAGAACTCAATGTTAATTTTTTTTTATTTCATTTAACTGAGTAATCTAATTTAGAAAAATAAACATGAAATTGTAGTATATCTAATAGAATTTTTTAATATATATATATATATATATATATATATATATATATATATATCCCGATTTTATATATGATCGTTCATGCGTGTGTTTTTTTACTTGTAAGGTAGTCCTTTTCGTTGGGTCAAACCCACGATATGCTGAGCGGGCCTTTGGCGCATTCTGGGTCCCTCTGATAAGACATAAATTTCTATAATGTATTCTTCTGGTGTAATCACTCGTTTCATGAACGTTTCTTATTAACAGTGAATTTGCGGTTATACGGTATACGAACATAGTTTATGGGTTTTTGATTTAAACGACCTTGGAAATAATGTTCGGCAATGTTCTTACTCAGAGATACTGTTCAACCTGAACACTAGCTGCCCAAACTACGATAAGAAGTTGTATCCACCAAGCCTAAATAATTGTATCTGTAGCTTTTATTCCACTGAATAAAAATACAATTTTTTCTGTTCATTCTAGCAACAGTTATTTTGAAACAGCAGCTAGAAGAAAGCAAGTGACATTCTAAATAAATGAATTCGTCTCAAGCCTTTAACTCACCTACTACCAATATAATGAAAAAATATTAAAGAAAAGAACATGATTTTTATCAGGTATAATATGTCTCTTACCATTAAGTAAAAAAATGGTGAGGAGACACCACCTAAGGATATGAAATATAGTATGAATACAAAACAACTAAAGCACATTATCCACATTCACTTCCACAGATATATAAGAATATATGTTTATCTCGATTTTAAAATATATAAGGCTCTTTTCTAATGTTCTACGGATAAGAAAGGAAAGTACAAATAGCATAAACAGTTCAGATTAAATAAAGTATATCTCACTAGTAGAGACTGTATGTAGAAGTGCATATGATATATAAATGTGCATACGTATATATATTTAGTATAGATAATTGTCTACGTGGACAGCTATCACTCTTTTATGCAACTTTACCGAAAGTTACAATATTGTATTTGGACAGCACTCTCCCTTTTATGCAGGGTTCATTAAAAATTATTGACATAGTATTAAGTTTTTTTTTCTAAATTTTCATTAATCTTATGATGTTTTAATTTTCAGGAAATAAATTATATAAAACATTGTCTAAATGTTTTCAGCTATACGTTTTGCCATTATCAAGGACATATTTTATTTTACGTGTAAGTGAATTTGTAATGCCCACGTGTGTATGTAGAGTTATGTGTTTGTTTTATATTTCGAACACACGAAGCCTATTTTAACTTGTTCTTAGTTGATATTATGAAATGTTGGATATTTCGTTTTTATTAATAAGGCTTCCATTATTTTTAGACAATGATACTCGTGTTATCAATAAGTATGTTGAAGACCGAGTTCTCCGCGCGTGTTTAAATGTGATCGAATTTAAGTCTGGTCAATGAGATGTAAAGGTAATCTTCTCGTCAAAAGCGTTGTTGTGTGGCCTGTGTAAGTATTTACATATTTTGAATAACCATGAACATGATTCGTCAAAAGGACATATAGAAGCTAAATAACATTGGTTTGTAGCAGTTTAGATCTTACATAGGAACTGTTATTTTTTACAACGAGGTTAGCAGTATTAACTTTTGTGTAACTGATAATTAAGTAATTAATTAAATAATTATGTTAATTTTTGTTTAAGTCATCGAGAGTTGAATAATTCGTATGGTATTTTGAAGTAACGATTATTTCTGTTTATAGTTGCTATGCATTTGATTTTGTAGAGAATATTACTGTTATTGTTTTTAGCGATTGTTTTCTATTAATATTAATCGCGTCTGAAAGAAAATGTCTAATATAGAAGTTAGTAAAACGATTAGGAAAGCTCCATGTCCCTGTAGATGGCAAGTGCGTCCCGCTCCAGGTGAGATCTCAGTAGGCTCTCCAATTCATCTACCATTTGAAGTTTTGATACCAGCTTCACATTCTTCAGTTCCGTCAGCACATCAACATTTCCAGTAAAAACCTTATCATGTAGCGGCTATTCCGAACTTGTGCAAGTGTGGCAATTTGTAAACGCCAAGATAGCTTGTAAATAGTAGGAGCTGCACAATTCTTTAATTGTGTATGACACCATTTTGCGATACAATTACCCTCTAGAACGTAGGCCTATAGATATCGAATTCCAAAACCCCATTCGCTTGTAAAGATCTGAAAATCGTGACCAGAAAATATGGAGAAATATCCGTCAACAATTTAACCGGTAAATCGCACTCACATAAGACAAATTTCAATTGCCATATTTTCCGAGCTCTTTCGGCTACACATTGAGACATTATCAAGAGTGAATTTTATTTTACGTGTAACTATGTGCAGAGTTTATACAATCTTGAGTCCTGTGTGTATTGCATTCCGAACACGGCAAGTACACTGTTGCCGTATTCAAAATTGATATTATGATGTGTTGAATTTTTCATTTTATTAATAATGCTTCCATTATCTTTATTTTTTTGCATGTGGATGATGCCATTATGTGTTTATTTTCAACAAGTATGCCTCGGATAGAGCCTGGTAAATCTCTATGTGTGTTTAAAAGAGATCGGCTTGAAAGATGCAATGTCAACCTTCTCGTCAATTTTGTGATGCTGCGGCCAATGAAATTATTAAAAATTGGCTTTTATTCATTATAGAAAATGAAAAAAAATTTAAAATACGTTCAAACGTTGATATCGAATATTTGGGCTGATGTATCTTGAAGAAAGTATTGATAACATTTTCCTCTGCCATTCTTAATACACGAGCAAATCTGATTGAAGTTATACAATCTTCAGCGAGAGAAGAATATTGATCGTACAGACTAATAAAAAAATCTCTGTTCTGAACTCAGTTGCAACAAAAAAAGCCATAAAATATGTACGTGTATTCTTTCATTTTCGCTGATTATGCCAAAGTTTTATTTAAAGAACACATGACAGTAATGGTAAGATTGGCATCATTCTATCCTGAAGGTAGATTTGGTTGGTAACGTGCATTTTAAAGGAGATTATTGCATATTTGCATTGTGCTTGCTACGCAAGAAAATATTCTATATTATAACTACCTTCTTTTTTGCATCAAGAAACCTTAACATGTAATTAGATCTAATACCCCGACGTGTATAGCGAACAGGTTCATTGAATACACAGAAAAAAAGGAGTAAGATTATAATTCTTTTTCGGACAGGTTTTATTTATTCTCTAGAGAAAGAGAAACAAAAGAGAACGTGTTAACATACCAGGATTATCAGTGTATGTATTCTTAATATCCTAACATCACAAATGACATATCATTAATGGTTGACTAAAAACGTAACTGGGATAATACTCAGACAAGATAGTAATCCATTCAAGCAAGCGAGAATAAAAAAACAATATTAGCTCTAAGAAGTTAGACATCATGCTTGCCAATAAGATAAACATCTTCAGATATAGTGACGTCTACAATCCACTATTTACAGAAATTTAACTCACTGAAAACGTGACACAGATATACAGGGCTGCGTTAAAATAGCATAACCCATATTTCACAAGCTAAGAAAACGTGTTTAGTCATATGGAAAAAGTAGATAGAAACATTGAAAAGAGCCCAGATCGCTACTCAAGCTATGGGTTGGGAAATAGGCCACACCCTTTTACAGTTAAAACAGTCAAATGTAAACGCCACTTCTAGTCTACTAGTTTATTTTACTCTAACTTTCCGCCTGTGAAGCTCCCTTCTGTATACTTGCTTCCCTGATAGCTACAATCTCTAAGAGTTTAAGTGCAACGTTAATTGCCATCTTTTATTGCCTTGTTTCCCATCCTTCTCTTATCTTTTCTCCTACACACCCTGTACCTTGTTGTTCCTTTTTGTTTTTTTATTTTGTTTCTTTTGCCCCCATTACATGTAATTCCCTGCGCACCAGTTGCAGTGCTGGCTTGCTTGGGGTGAAACAATTATAAAACCTACAAAGAAATAAGTCCGGTAATGAAATCACGGGACAATTTTTTTTTCCTAACGCAGGATATATGTATGGAGAAATGATGCGACTACATCAATATATGCTATATTATTATGTACATAAAATTAGAGCCACGTATTTTGGAAGAGGCACTCACATGCCTATAATCAGACATATATAATTTAATTTTCAGGGGTTCGCAAAAAAGAAATAGGTATAGAGAATATGACACTCACAATACATATTGACTGGAACAAAAAAATGTGAGAAAACAGTAAGTAAACAGTCCAATGTGTTTGTTTGGCTAAATAGAAGAATAAGGGAAATAGTTTGGTAAAAGGTTTATTTTATTTAGAGCAACGAAAGACATGAAGTTGTGCAGAGACATTGACATCCAAAAGGATTTTATATATTTTTTCGCGTTCATCCCAAGCAACACAGGCCCAGTGGGATACTGGGTGGGGAATAATTAGAAAACAAAAAACATTTTCAAGAAACCAGAACAGAAGAAGTGTAAGAATTTGGATAGTGAAGAGCGATTGACATTGCGTCTATATTTTTTAAATATAGAACTTGCCTTAAAAGCATAGATCTGGAATAGAGTTCACCAATAGAGAAGTGCTGGAAAAGAAGCTGTTAACATCGAAACTACGGTTACATCCGTGGAAGGTGTCGTCTCTCGAATTTGGTGGAAAAATAAAAACCAAGTTTTGTGCCGACAAATACAACACAAATTATATGCAACGCAAAGAAATGATATTCATAGAAAAGGAATAAAATCCAGTTAAGTATCACATTAAAATTTGGACAGGAAAATACACAAACTTACGTATGAGATGTTATTGTTCTTTTTTGTGGCTATGAAAAGATCAATAGTTTGATTGTTTGTAAATATTTGTCGCAAGTGAGTCTGCAAAGTTCAAATTGATTTTTGTTATAGGTGAAAAAAAACAAACGGTATTTACGTCAGTATGTGTGTGTTTATATGCGTGTGTGTATGTGTAAGCGCGTGTGTACCGCTCGCTCGAAACATGTGTGCGACTGCTGTTTGATTACGTGCGATAGCAGTAATTTTAAATACAAAAAGAGATTTAAGGAATTACTTTTTTTACAGGTTTTATATTTTTCAATGTGGAAAATTATTACTGACTGAGGCGTTGTCATAGTAACTTATGTCATAGCAAAGCATTGTTTTTGACAAAAATCTAGTCGCTGACTGTACGTTATTTTTAGCCGTTCTCATGGGAGCGTGTTTCGAGAAAAGGCTTCACGTCGTCTGAGATCTAGTGGCTGACAGTCCTTCCTTTCCTCTGGTAAAACGTTTTTTTTATGTTTTATGTTCCGCTCCAAATAATATATTTGAATTTTGCCCGAACATGTATTCGGAATCATAAAGCCTTGATTATTTTCGAAGATATTTAGAATTCAACCGCACGGATGCCTTATAAAATACTTCACGTTACCAATCAGATTCCTGAAAGCACTTATTTAATTTCGAGCTCTGTAGAGTATTGTAAGATATTTTCGTATGTACTGAGTTTAGCCCTCTAGGGCCATTCGTATCATATTTGATACAGTATTTCCCTATAAGGAAACATTTGGTATTTCCCTATAAGGAATCATTTGATATTCATTGACTGAGCAGTCAGTACTGCTTTCATTTGAAATTTATAAAATATTTCTCTTAAAAAATTTTTCAGGAAAATATTTCTTTCAAGGCTTGTTTTCATACTGTATCAAATATGATACGAATGGCCCTAGAGGGTTAGTAAGATTTTTGTTGCATGCGTTTTTAATTTGTTTGGCCTTTATTCATTGGCTGTAAAATATCGGAGATTATATCGTATATATCTAGCCAACTCAACGATCAATTGGTGTCACCAATCTGGCAATGCGATTATATTTAATAAGTTTAACTACCGTGGTGAAAGTCTCATCAGAACTGTTGCTATGGAAATATTCATACAAAATGCATAGGGAGACATCTTTGCGAAAGTGACTGAAGCCAAAAAAATAGATCAGAGCCAATAATTGTTGTTTCTTCTTTGAATCTGAATTTACAGTACATTCAATTCTGGATGCTAAACAAATTCACGTAAGAATTAATTAAAGCAATGAAAGATTTAAAGGTGTGCAGAAACTTTGACATATCTCATTGAAGAACGTGAGACATAAAATAAGTGAAAATGGGATATCAGTGTGTATGATTATCGCTAGGTAAATAATAATGTAATTAATTTACACAGTAAATCACTTAAAGAGTATATTTAATCAATACAATCGCCACCGGCATCAACTACGGCACCCAGACGACTTAAGAATCTCTTGCAGCTTTACTGGACAGTCTCCTTCATTAATATAGCGAATGTTGCCATCATGAATTCCTTCAGTTGAAATTTAGTGTTACAAGAGATTTTGTTGGTATATCGCACAACAGCGCCCAAAATTAAAAATCAAAGAGATTGCAGTCTGCGGAGTTAGGTGACCAGGCGTGTGGGTTGATGCGGTCGCAGAAATAGTTTTTTTTTTTAATCATATCACCCCGAGCAAGCCAGTAAAGCCACTGATGTGCAGAGGGCTACATAATAAAAAGATTAGAGGAGAGTGAATAGAAAGACGAACCAGTTAGAAAGGAGCAAGAGAAGGGTGAGAATACTGGTGTGATGACAGTTGCAAAGGTAGACAGAAAGGAAAGGATCTACAGGGCGGTGTGGAAAGGACTATGGTCAACTAGTTAAGAGATGAGTACTGACCTTGCATTTAAATTTCTGGAGGTTGTAGCCGCCAGGAGAGCAAGAATATGGAAGCGAGTTCCACAGGCGGAAAGTGCGAGAAAAGAAACTGAAGGAGTAGAATTGTCGTTTAATCTAACTGTGAATGGGTGATACCCAGTTGCCAGTCTGGTTGCAGGAGTAAACACTTATTGCGGAGGCACCAGTGACGGAAGTTCGTTGTGGCACGATGCAGAATCATTCTGTCAGACATAGGCATATTCAGCAACTACCCACGTGACATAGGGCAGCACTACTCCTCAACAACTTCATTTAATTCTCCCTGAAAGAAATTCGGGAGTTATTTTCTTATTAGGACGATCTTAGTGAGATTTCTAAGATGCAGTGCTTGGTCGTCCCCATTTGATTCATCTAAATCTTTCCAAACCATCTGTACTCCCATCAGAGTGACGTTCAAACACTCTGAAAGGTTTGTATTGGGATTCTAGTGTAAATGTTAAGCAGTGTTGCATGCCATTTCCAAATTTCCGGCTTAGTGAATTGCGTCATGGTGAGCTTTTTCTCAGAGATATTGCTGAATTATACTTTGCAGTCGATAAAATTATAAACAAACAAAGCGAATGCGCGCAATTAAAAATATAATTTTGCCATTACACCGAGTATATATTTTCATTCTCTGTTCATTATCTATCTATTGATCTATCTTTTATGGCAAAACGCACTTATTCCTCAGATAATGGACTTGTGGTGATACCAAGCAAGCAAGGGACCAGATGTTTGCCCTCAGAGGTTCAGATAGCAAATGACCAAAACTGGTCTTCGCACATCTGGGCTCCACGCAGATATTCCGGTGGAAAATCCAAAATAAATAAATATAAAATTCCTTTTACGGTCCCTTTTCGCGAACCGACTTGAATTTTGTTTATCGTCCACTGGGAAGCCCAGAATTAAATCTGGTTGTGAATTCCGAAGTGACTTGTTCGGAACCCCGCAGACAAAATAAAAAGACGACTTAGGAAGCATTGCCAGTTCAGAAAATACGAGCATAATTAACATGTCCCTTGACATACATGAAGCGATCGTATTATGTTGCCTCTCCTTTCTCTTTTATCTTCTTCTTCACTGAGCGGAGACTTCAAAGACACTCCTAACAAACAAACGGTCGCACATAAATACGCACAAACTCTTTTCGGCATTTACTGCTATGAACATTTTTAACGACCTTTGTTCCAACCAAAAGACATTACTTTTATTTTTAAATAAAACCTTAATTGATTTATATATATAAATGTTGTTTCTATACACAATTTGATTTTCTTGTTTTATACCCCTCTTATACTGGGCTATCTACTAACAAAGCCAAATTCAGATAATCTGTTTCAACACACAAATACCCTTCTCTATAACGGATAACCTACTATAGACTCTCTATCCTATATTAATAAGAGTTAACAGGAAGTTAACTCGTGAAGTTTTTTGGAAGTTCTTAGGAGTTCTTAGAAGTTCTATTGGAGTTCAGTAAAACTATTAATTAGTTCCAGTTTGGACATAGTTGGAATAAGACAGTTGATATTAGTCGGCAGTAAGCCGAATACTAAGGAGTCAGCTTTTCGGTGGAAGATTATCAAGTTCCTAACATTTAGGGTGCGTTAAGTCGATTAGCAACCGACATAGCACGATTATAACTTTCAGGGCAAGAACTACTCCACAACACTATATATCTCAGTTTTTTTAATTATTTATCTGCCTGTGCATTATCTATCTATCTATCTATCTATCTATCTATCTATCTATCTATCTATCTATCTATCTATCTATCTATCTATCGTGACTGTTTAAAAGTTTTTGAACCGTTTCACCATTCAGATTCAGATCATAAGTCAGATTCTTTTCAAAATCCCTTATTCCTGCGACCAGAAGCGCTTTCCAGATTTCGTTATATGTGCGCACGTGTACGTTAATCCGTGTCGGTTTTAGCCTTTTCCTCTTGCTTGTTTTACATTTATTTTTGAAACATCATTTTGTTCGTAGACCGAATTGTGTGTTTCACTTACGAAGCATATTTTGTAGTATTTGCCTATCAACCTGTCAGCCCATGTAATTGATTGAACTATCGGTATTCGAGACAACGGTTCTCAGCAATCTATGCAGATGTGTAAACACTCAAGATTATACTTAGAAGCCTAATTTTAAATCTAAGTTGAGTGGTTGAAAAATATCTGAGAGATGCCATAATTCATTTGGTTGTACATTACCACAAAAAAATCGGACGTAGGAGTGTCCAGTGCTCCAATACCCGTGGCTTGATGACGCGGCACGTCATGAAAAATCTGATAAAATTAGTAATTCTTTTAAAATAATAAGATGTCTCTTTCATTGACGTCTTTACCAATTAAAAAGTTATAGAATCTCAGAAACCCTAATGTCTTTTCAACGGAATTCTTTTTAGAGAAGGTGATTCATAGAAACATGCAAATATTTTATTAACTGTGATTCTAACGATGCGGTCTCTTTGGGAAATATCTTTTCGACTTGGTAGATCAACGAGACTCGGAACATTTCTTCAACTTTTATAATATTTTAGGATGGAAACCAAACCGTCGCTTTACGAGGCGAGTCTTAACACAGGAACTTAAAATTTGAAATCTGCTCAGAGATGTAAGAAGCGATAATGTAACCACTATATGGAAAATGACTTGTAAATGAGTTTCAGTGAACATTGCTAATTTAATTCGTGGTCCTAATTAACTTGAATAATTGAAAAGTTCAATTGATACGTAATCGAATAGGCATGATTTTAGTCTAGAAGTAATTTCGTGATACGAGCGTGAAACTACTGACTGCGTCGATTATGATTCGAAGAAAGGTCCGTATTGTAAGTGGCCCAATAACCATAAATCACTTCAAAGTATGATACTCATTTCTCAAAATCAAAATTGATTCTATTCTTATATAAATGTAGGGATTTCTGTCGAATCATAGTGATTAAATCCATCAAGCAGAGAATTTAAAATTCGTGTTAAATGAGGAAGATAGAGAAAAAACATTTCTAATTAAAACACATAAATTCTAGCTTCCATAATCTGACACGGAATTAGAAAGAGAGTTGTGAAGGCCCCTACACTGAATCAATCATCAAAATCAGAATGTTGAATAGATAAATTCTATATATTGTAAAATTCGTACTATATTATAAAATAAGTAAATGGTTCAATCATAACAAAGAAATTCGAGAATACACTATTTACATTATTCTAACTATTGTGCTCGACTTGCTGCCATGTTTACGACATTTCGATCGTTGTACGCTCTGATATTTTTCAGGTACTAGGAATTTTGAACCAAACCCTTTATTACAAATACTGGGGAATTTCATTCTCATTCCATTTGTGAGGCTACTTCTAGTATCCATGAGATATCTACTCTTCTGTTCTTCTGCGGCCTGGTATTGAACTCACAACTCTTTGGGTCATTTCACTGAAACTAACAATGTTTATATCTACTGGGTCATGTGTCTTCGAGGATATACCCCAGTGATCGTGATAAAGGATTCGGTTCGAAATTCCAAACGCCTAAAGAATGTCGGGACGTACAACGGCCGAAACGTTGTAGGTATGGCCAAAAAGATGAGGACACTAGTCCGAATAATGTAAATAGAGTAAATACTACCTCATAACAGTATAGACAATTTTTTGAAGAATATGAAATAATAGATCTATAACTAAGAATAATATTTTCTGCTATGGGTACTTTTTATCATCATCATCATCATCATCATCATCATCATCATCATCATCATCATCATCATCATCATATATGTGTTGTGTGCTTTCAAGAAAATGTAGATAAGGGCTCTCCACAATTTCCAGTCCTTTTTAGCTCTTTTTAAAAAATCTGTTTTAAAATATTTTTCTATCATCATCATCTATGTGCTGTGTGCTTTCAAGAAAATTGAAATAATGGCTCTCCACAATTTCCTGTCCTTTGTAGCTATTTTAAAAAAATCTTATCTAAGCCTTGCTTTGCCATCCATTTACTCAAACAAATTGCTTTTTATTTTTCTTGCTTCAATCTGCACTGTGAGAACCAGATTTTTCAAACTCTCTTTCTTCATCACCTGCTCAGGAAATTTCGAATGAGTCTCTTGACATTAATTACAAATTTTCCTTTTTTACCATTTCCTTTAAAATTTTACCATTGGTCACATGTCCCACCCATGGTAATCTCAAAATAATTCTGTGTAACTACATTTCTCTTGTTTTAATGTCGTTCTTATTTTTGACTAGCAGTATAGCCAGGCGTTGCTCGGGTGTAATCAAAGCTTTAAAACAAATCCATGGTCCTGGAGCTCAGACTCATCCTAAAAAAATATTTGTTTGAAGTTTGGTGAGAATCGGATAAAAAATGTGGATTTGTAACGAGGACATACAGGCAGATAAACAGACACACACGCACAAACATCTTGCCTTATATATATATATATATATATATATATATATTATCGATTTTCTGCACTATTCTAAGAACTGTAAACTTGAAACTTCTGAATATCGTTTCTCATGTCTTTTTCTATGAGTGATCAAATTTGATTAAAATCGGACAACGCCATCTATAACCCGATTTTTTCGATTATCGATTTTCGGTATTTATTGGGGGTACCTCGTCACAAAACCTAGCTACATACACTCGCAGATGCTTATAGTACAACTGTGTAAATTTTCAAGAAAATTGGTTGAGACGTTTCAGAGTCTATATGTAACGGACACATACACACAGACACACAGAGACAAAGTTCCATTTATAAATAAATTTAGATGAGATTGCCTAGCATTTTTGCCATATAGGAGATTTGTGTAAATTGTTTTCTAACATCTATGCAAACCGAAATCATTATGACAAAACCATATTAATGTTCCTAAGTATATTTGTCAGATCTAAATACTCTGAATATCGGGTATAGCATCCAACACATTCGGGAATTTCTAAACTATTCATTTTTATAGAATCGGTTTCTGAGAGCAGTGGATACAATTGATTTCAAAAGAAGTAAACCTTTAAATTTTAAACATATCTCATCCTTCGACATTATGAACTAGAGTAGCAAAATCACAACCAGCTATAAAGAACATCACTTTAACATTTCTAACAGCAGCAACATTAATATTAAAATTCCACTGATAGTAACATTAAATTTTTATTTTTGAATGACGAATATTTCCTGAATGAAATGAGTTAATCTCGCCATTACTACTACCATACGATTAAATAATAGATGTGAGTAAGGACGCAAAGATAACAAAAAAGAACTTCTTTTGCTTTTTCTTCTTCTCCTATGTGCTTTGTCTTTCAGGACGTAGGTGATCATGTTCTTCCACTTCTCTTCATCCCTGGTGGCTCTTAGAACGCTTTCTCCTGTTACAACAAGCAACCCCCGTTGTGCCATCCACATGCTCAGGCCAGTCAAGTATGTTACACTGTTTTTCCCTGTCTCTTTTTTCTCTCTATCTTGCCTGTTAGTATCAGATTCTTTATGCCCTCTTTCCTCAGTGCATGTCCCAGAATCTTTATCTGTCTCATACTGATTCTCAGTACTAATTTCCTTTTCGTTTCCATCATTTCCAGAACCTCATCATTGCTCACATGCACGATCCATGATATTCACAGCATCCTTCTGTAGAACCACATTTCAATTGCTTCAAATTTTTCCTTCATCTTTGATGATATTGTCCAGCCTTCACTGTCATATTGAAGAACTAACAACACATCGAATTCCAGTACTCTGTTCTTTGTTTCTAACGAAATTGTCTTCTTTCTTAATACTTTACTCAGCTTCTGGAATGCTTCCTTCGACATGCCAGTCAGCCTTCATGATGCTTATTATTAATTTTCTTTTAGTTTCAATTGTAAGAACACGTTTACATAAAATCAGAAAGGGACAGCTGGTATTTCTATGACCCATAATAAGAAAAAAAGGCTCGAAAAAGTTGGTTTCCTAGCATAAATTCGTGTCTTCTTAATTATAATAGTAAATGCCCCCAACGATATAAGTTAGCTGTTATAAAAAACTTACTTCAACGCACACAAATGATATCTTCTTCCAAATCTATATTTTATAAAGAATTACACAACATTAAGCAAACACTAGTCAATAATGGATTTCCTAACTCCGTTATTGATCAACAAATTAAAATGTATCTGAACAAAATTAACAATAGCTCTAACAATAATGATAATATTAATAATAATGTTTTACATCAAAATAAACATAACACTATTAACTTATACTATTGCAACCAAATACATAATAATTATAAACAAGAAGAAAAAACTCTCAAAAACATAATACATAGAATTGTTAAACCAGTCGAAAGTAATAATCAAATTAAACTCATTATATATTATAAAAAGTTTAAAACAATTGACCTCATAGTCTATAATAACCCAACAAGCACTAAACTAAATTCTTTACAAAAAACCAATGTAGTGTACCAATTTACATGCCCATTCAGAGATTGCATCTCTGATACTAATCAAAAACCTAGTACATATATTGGTTTCACTACAACCACGCTCTCCCGTAGACTTACATGTCATCTTTCTGATCAGAGTACTATTAAACAACATTTCTCTGAAAAACATAAACATGTAGGTAATATCAGAGAGATTTTGGTCAACAATACGGTGATCCTTACTCATACACACAGTGAGAGGAACTTACTGCAGATATTGGAGTCCATGTACATCAAATCAAAACAACCAACACTCAATAAAATCAACTTTAAAACAGAAAATAACATATTACATTGCATTTGTCTACATGGTTTTGTTGTCATTTCGCGCTATCCCGCGGTGTGACGTCATAAAACCGCATCGCTAACTTAAGAACTGCGTTTATTATTTTTGGTAACTATTGCCGTTGCCAAGCGGAGTTTTATGTCAACACAAAAGAAAATCGTCGGTGATGGTGGATTTTATAATATTTCAGTTTAAACTACCTCTCTGAAGATGGCTCATGTGAGCCGAAAGCTTAGAAGAAAATCAATAAATAATTATCCAAATATTGGAGAATTTTTGTTTTTATTTTCAACTGAAATTAAAGCAAAAATACGACGTTTAGAACGGCTCATGATTAAACATAATAGACATTCATTGTCTCTTATATTTAATAGAATATGTTTAGAATATATATATATATATATATATATATATATATATATATATATATATATATATATATACTACCGGCCATACATATTTATTGCCATGTGAATAATTGTAAAATAAAGTAGAATGGTTTTTTTTTTAATACTGCACAATAACATGTGTATCAAATGAATTTATAAAAATTTAATAATTACCTATATTGCAGTTTTATCAATAAAAGAATGAGGAAAATTTAGGGTGATTAAAACGAGTTCATCTTTGCTTCATTGCCTTGTAAAATTTTCCAAATTAATAATAAAAAAATAACATTCTAATTTCATTTAGAATTATCCACTTAAAAATAATATGGAATACATAATTTCTTTTAAAAAACTGTGGTGGCTTAATAATTATGGCCAGTAGTATATATATATATATATATATATATATATATATGTGTGTGTGTGTGTGTGTGTGTGTGTGTGTGTGTGTGTGTGTGTGTGTGTGTGTGTGTTAATTTTTTGTTTAGGTTTATAATAAAATGATAGTTTACTGCAACAGAAGAGCCGTTGTGTTTTGGTATTATTTTATTAACACCACGTCAGGCAGAGGAACATTTCTTTCCGTCAGGAATCGTTATATATTAGAAGACTAAAAACAGCATAATTTTTACCATCTCCAGACATTTAAGCGGGAGATTTTCGGAGGATTTGTCTCATTGAACCATAGAATGTTAGGTCATGATGAACAAGAAAACTTTGGTTGTAAGAGTAAAGGGGGAAGAGACTTGAAATGACTTGAGATCCAAACGTTTTCCATACCAGTGATGAAATAAATTGAATGATACATATGTTGCATTTTGCAAATCTGAAATGTTATCGTGTGTCATCGTGAAATGTTTACAGGGTTTTTCTTTAAGTTTTTTTCACAAATAGTGTTACGAGATCCTATTTCCCTATATTTATTACACAATATACTAGCAAATACACGATCTAAACGATGCATTAAATCTATGAATTAAATATGTAGGTACTAGGTTTCTTTTTGTTATCCAAAAAGTTCTCATTTACCAAACATTTTAGATTTAGTAATAATAGAGAAAAAGTATTCTATGGAACGTTCTATAAGTTTCTAGAAACATATAGAACGCCGTATACATTTTACAGTAAGGGTTTATTAGCAGCTTTACATTGCTAATAATAAGTAGAAATTGATGTGCTATTGCATAACTCTACTATTGCATAAGTTTTATTATTAAATGATAAGGCGTGAAAATAATGGCGGGTTATAAAAGGATTCTTGGTACAGCCTATATAAACTTTTATTATTCTGGGATTTCTTATAGTAGAAATAGAGCATAGATAGAGTATAGGGTAAGTTACACACTTATTCACTGATTGACACTCAAAAGGTTTTCGTTAGTAACTCAATTTCGGAGTATTTCTGTCAAGACTTTTGCTAAGGAGGTTAATTTTAGGGATGTATTTTTTACATTATTTGAGGAATTTATGCCCTCAAGATTCAAAGACTTTAACTGATTAGTAAATTAGCTTCAAAATAGCATCTATATGCTTCTGGAAGTGGTTTTTGTGCGTGTGGAACTTGATGACATTTATGATATCAAATAAAACATTTTCAAAACCTAATAGCTTTTCAATGAAATGGGAATCTTTTAAGCTTTTAAATCCGTAGCTATTTTTATCTATCAAAAGTTCACAATGATAAAGGAAGAAATGTGCTTTCTTTCTCATCTTGCGTATTCGGTCTTCAGTTTTGTGAACAACTTGCGCGAAATAAGTAGTGTGATCAACTTTAATGCGAGCAAAGTTTACTTATATTTTTTATGTAAAATAACAAAGAACAGTTATAACATCTCTTCAAAAAGCATCCCAACTATAAACAAATGGGATTATTTCGCGCAACTTGTTAAAACAAATAAAAACCTAATACGAAGGATGGCATAAAAAGCAGATTTCTCCCTTCATCCCCGTGAACTTTCGGAGGATAAGGATGTCTACGGCTTTAAAAGCTTAAAACTGCACCTGTTGGAAAGCTCTTAGGTTTTGAAAGTTATTTATTTGAAATCATAATTACCATTAAATCTCACACGCAAAAAATAACTTTCAAAGACATCTCGATACTATGGTGAAGTAAATTAACTCATCGGATAAAGTCTTTGTATCTTCCAACAAAACACCCAATTACTCTAAAAATACACCTAGCGACTAAATTTCATTAATTAAAAAGAAAATAACAAAAGATTACAAAAAACTAGAAAACAAAATTAATAATTTATTTGAAGACGTAAATAATAGAAGTAAATACATTACAGATATATTAAATATCCGCGATAGAGTTATAAACTAAGCTCTGTGGAGACCTACATCACCATGAAATATCATAAACTGGATTACAAAATTAACTGCTCCGTTATGATTATTAAAGCTTTACGACCTGAAATTTGCAAAATCCTGAAAGCCATCCTCAATAGAATCAACTTCCAAATTAAAGCACGCATCGCATAAACTTAATGGAGTAATACCAATTATGTTACTAACAGTTTTAACCGGATATACAATAAGAACAATTATTCCATTATCAAGTTTAACACCGTTGATTATTATCCTTCTATTTTTAAAGACCTCTTCACTTTGGAATTTGGGGCATTCTGATCTAAGAAAAATGGATAAAAGTCATGAGTGCAAAACTATACATACTTATCCACAAAAGTGTTTAGTAAAAAAAAACAAAAAAAAAAAAACAAATATGAGAACCTTTTAGACATCACAATGGGAACTCTTGACTCCGCTGAATCCTCAAATTTGTTGATATATTTATTCTGCAAAAGCTGACAGCGTATAACGTTATAAACATTGAGAATATAGGGTGGTACAGAGATGATTGTTTTATGGTGGTAAAGAATTCTACTAATGTTAAAGTCAATAGAATTTGAAAATTAATTCATAAGGAACAGAAAAGTCTTAACCTTAAAGTTACTATAAAAACTAATCTGAAAAATCAAACTTCCTAGATGTAACAGTTAATCTAGTCGATAACACATACACTCCCTATTTAAAAACTAACGCTTATTCTTCTATAGATTCGCACTAAATCTAACCACTCTCGATCAATCATCAAGCATATACTCTTTGATATTGAAAATAGTTTTAGTAACACATATTATAATGAAGAAATATTTTATAAACTCAGCAAATTATATGACACTTTCCTTAAAACCTGATGCTACAAATACCATAACGTGAAATGTAACAAACATAATGATAACGAAAACAATAATAATAGAAAGGGAAAAATCATTTGGTATACACCACCATATAATCAGATGATGATTAATTAATTTCTAATATGACATAAATACTTCAAATTAGTTGAAATACACCTCCCTACAAATAACACTTTTAGCAAAATTTGAAAAAGAACATTCTAAATTTGAGATATAGTTGTATTGATAACCTTGGGAAGATCATCAAAAAACATAATAATAGCATTTTAAGCAGATATAACAAAGAATACAATATAGAACATCCAAAAAATAATGATCACAATAACAATAATTGCAACTGCCGAAATCTTTTTTGAGTGTCTAATAGAAAATAAATATCTAACGATCTATATAATCTATTTATGCTGTATGTTTCCAATTGGATTTCCTACGTTAATAAAATTCTATATTGGTTGTACAACGCATCCCTTTAAAACCCACTTTTATTTTCACACCTTATCTTTTTACAAGAAAACTTAACGCGAAAGCAGATAATTTTCTACTTACTACTGGAAAAAAAAATGCCAATAAAACCCCTACTGTAATATGGAAAATATAAAAAAAAATACAGAACTTGTAAAACTTTACACGAACCATGTTATCAATGTTTACAAAAAGATAAAGAATTATTAAATTCCCAAACTAAACCTGCTCAATAAACGTAACGAAGTAACTTACATTTGTCATCGTCCTGTAAATTATACTAATTTTCCTAATATAACAAGACATCTATAATCTATCCCCTAGAATAAACCGATTGATTCTTCCATTTATAATAATTTTTTTAGGCTTAACGCATAAGTCCAATACACATATTTCAGTTTCAGTGTATAAAAAAAAGTTTACTCTTTTTTTTCTTGTTCACAACTTTATATGAAAAATAACCAAAAGTAAATAATCTAACCGTTTCACGATGATACACGAGAATCTTCTAGATTTGCTACTTGCTACATTTGCATCATTCAATTTATTTCATCACTGACATAGAAAAAATGTAGCTCTCTAGTCATTACAAGTCTCTACTCTACCATTTACTTTTACAATCAAATTTCTCTTATCCATCATGACCTGCCTTTCTATTGGTTTACTGAGACAAACCCTTAAAATTATCCCTCTTAATTGTCGGGATATAGTACAAATTGCGTTGATTTTAAGCTTCAGTATATAATGATTCACTGCTTGGCGTGATGTTAATGAGATAGTACCGAAACTCAACCGCTGTTGTAGTAAAATATGTACAATTGCAATAAAAGTGTTACCATATACATATAACACTCTAAAGTCTTGAGCATTCTTAATAAAGTAGATCACGATAAACCCATTAGTTTGTACTAATTCTAATATATATATATATATATATATATATATACACTCCCGGCCATAATTATTTGGCCACCCAAGTTTAAAAAAATAATTATATATTTCATACTATTTTAATATTTATTGCCAATGGATAATTCTAAATGAACACAGAATGGTTCTTTTGTTATTATTACTTTGCAAAATTTTACAAAGCAGCCAAGAAGCATTTGCTTCGGTCAGACAATAAGGAGAAGAGTCTAGCATTTAGAAGAGAGCACAAATACTGGACTCCAGAACAGTTCATTTGATGCACATGCTATTGTGCAGAATTAACAAAGAACAATTCTATTTTCATCTTAAATTATCCACTTGGAAATAAATACTAAAAATATTATGGAATATATCATTTCTTTTAAAAAACTGTGGTGCTCTAATAATTTCGATCCTAATATATATATATATATATATATATATATGGTGTGAGCTGTCGTGTATTTATAAGCCATGTATACTATCATCAGAGAGCACATGTTATTTTTTGTGCCCTGTTCTTCCAGGACGTAGGCGATCATGGTTTTCCACGTCTCCCTATCCCTGGTGGCTCTTAGCATGCTTTCTCTTGTTAAACCTAGTAACCCTAGTTCCGTCATCCACCTGATCAGGCCACCTAAATATGTTATCCGCTGCCTTCCTCTGTCTCGTTTTCTTTCTATCTAGCCTGTTAGTATCAAGTTCTCCAAGCCCTCCTTCCTCATTTCATATCCCAGGAACTTTAGTTGTCTCTTTCTGATGCTCAGTATTAATTTTTTTTTTGGTTGCCATTCTTTCCAATACCTCATCATAGCTCGCATGCTCGGTCCATGATATCCGCAGCATCCTTCTGTAGAACCACATTTCCGTTGCTTCAAGTTATTTTCCTCATCTTCGATGGCATTCTGCAGCATTCACTGCCTTTATTGACGAACTGACATCACATAGAAATCTAGCACTCTCTTCTTTGTTCCTAGTGAGTTTTTTCTGTGTTTTAGTACTTTATTCAGCTTCTGGAATGCGTCCTTCGTCATGCCAATTCGCCTTCGGATCGCAGTCTTTAATTTCCAGTTGTTTTTTCGAATCTGCTTTATAGGGAATTCCATTAACCCTGTTTCTTTGCTGATATGTGCTTTCTAAGAATGTGTTCTTAAAACACGCGTTTGGTATTTGAAACTCTCTAGTCAATCACATTTTCAGGGCCCTTTTTTGTTTTTCTAATTTTGGTATTATACGAAATTTTATGATGTTCATTTTAAAGGGATTAGTATTTCTGTGCCAATTAACATATATTTGAATTTATAGTTGCCGTTCTCCTATACCGTTCACTAACCAAGTCTATAGAACCCAGATTGCGCTGATATTTACCCGCAGCTGGCGGGGAGAAAGATGGTTCATACGTTTTCAAAAAATATTAGCATGTCAGTGAAAATAATGAACTCGACTAGAATTCGAACTCAGCTCTACGATTCATCAGTCTGAACAGCTTTCCTTTCTTTCTTTCTGCAAATCACCCTCTATAAATCTTTCTCTATAACTCTCTTACTCGAATCACTTTTCACTCTCTTTCTCTCTAATTACTTTACTCCCTCTCAGTCACTCGCTTTCTGTTTCTCTCAATTTTAAAATATATATTCAGAGTCTATTTGGAGCAACCTCGATGCAAACTGGATCCTGGAATTAAAAGCGGACAATAAGCGTGCCATACAAAATTAGCCCCGTTCAGATTGGGAAATTAGGGATACTAGAATTGTGGAAGACATGATAAAATAATTATAAAGGGCGGAAATTACAGTAAGACACGTGCCCTATTGTTTAATTGCTAATTTACGCCAGCAAGAATACCGATTATTAGCGGATTCAAAAGTGATGTGCTGAATATCATTATACTCCGAATATTTTAAAATGACGTTAGTTAGGAGCTTAATTAAGATATAAATATATCTCCAATTGTAAACTATTGAATCTTGTAAACAGCTTGCTATTGGCTCCTTCAGATAGAGAATTGAATATTAGTAATATTATGAGGTGAATTCGTTTGATTTCTATCATATTGCAAAAGTAAATTCTTTCAAGGTTGTGCATCTAGAAATATTCGCTTACTTCCATACTACGTTGGATTTTCGCTTACGACCACATTATTTTCAAACAGCAGTTCTCGTAAAATCACCAAGTTAAGCCTGGTTAGGACCTATTTGATTAACAGCTTGGAAACACTAGGGTCTGTATGTTTCCATATACTGGTGTTGCAATGGATTATTCTTCTTCGTCATGTTCCTTCAGGACGTAGCTGATCTTGGACTTCCTCTTGGGTCTGTGTCTTGTCACTCTCAAGAATTTTTGTCTTGGTATCTCTTCCAAACTATTTGGTCAAACCTAACAAGTACGTCTAGCGCTGCTCTCCCTCTCTCTTCTTCCATTTATCCGTCCTGTGAGTATCAAGTTCTCCAAGCCTCCACTCCTCATTACGTGTCCGAGGAACTTCATTTGTCTCTTCCTGATATTTATTATCAATTTTATTCTCATTTTTATCCTTTCCAACGCCTCATCTTTGCACACGTGCTCTGAATGTTTCAAAATTTAAATAGGTCAGTGGAGTTCAAATTCCAGTCGGGTTTGTTATGTTCCCTCGCAAATATATCACAGAAAAAGTTATGGGTCCACTCCTGCTTCACTAACTATGTGTTAGTAAAAATTTTATCAATCATAATCTATATATATAAAAGGCAAGATCTTTGTATGTGTGTCTGTCTTTCTTTCTGTCTGTCTGTATGTCCTTTATACAAATCCACAATTTTTATTCGATTTTCACCAAACCTCAAACAAATATATTTTAGGATTTAGGTCTCGTGATATCGAAAATCGATAACCTCAATATTCTATCAAATCTGATCAAAAACTGATATTCAGCCATCAATATGGCTCATTTTCTCCAATTTTACTTTTGCTGGGTACGAGAAGTTTTCATGGGCTTACTTACGTAAGTTTATCCTTGAATGACTTATATGACTCCGATATTTGAAATCGGTACCACGATATCCTATCGGGTCTGATCAATATCAGGTTTTCAGCCCTTTTATTTTGGTTTTTGCTTTGGGTTTTGCTCTAAGTAGATATAATTGTAGTTCTTAGTCTCAGCCATGATACCATCTACTCAGAGAACTTATTTAGCCTTCAAAATTCAGTTTACAATGAAAAAAACTTATTTGATATCGAAACCAGGAAATAAAAATTTTGACTTACATCCATTCATTTTAGTAAGTTCTACGGCTTTGATATCAACATTTCAACAACTCCTCGTTTTTGTGCTAACATCCAAAGATTCTTAAAACTTAAAATTTTTAAATCTTCCATTACACCCGAGCAACACCGGGATATACTGCTAGTTATATTATGAATAATATTCTCTTGTTTTAATTAACCACCAAAAATTGATATGCCGTTAAAAAGATAAATAAAAATATCTATAAATTTGTGCAAATTGAAAATATTTTTAAGTTGGAGAAGAGCTAATATATAACTGTAAAATGTATATTTTCTTTACCTTCAGAGCAACCTCGATACGAGTGGGATACTGAAACTCAAGCGAATTTATAAAAAAACTGCTAAAAATAATCAAGCTAAAATAACTACGCTTTCGTTATTTCAACAGGATAGGCAAAAAAAAATGACTTTAGTTTTACTTTCTCTGAAATTTGATTTCGAGTAAAAGTTTTTATCAAGATTCACATATTTCTCCCAGGCCAAAGAATGAAATCTGAGTCTAAACATTTTAAACTGAATTTGCTAACAAAACTGAATGGAAATATTAAATGACAACATAGAAGAAAAGTAAGTAAATTTATCCGGTGGCATTAAAATTGCAGACAGTCTGTTGATAGATAAATGAAACGAAACATGATTCCTAAAATAAAATAAAGTAAATGTAAAAAATAAAAAATAGAACAGAATTTTTTACAGTGATTTTCGTCCCGTACAAAAACAAAGAGCCATTTGCGGTAGAGGATGACAAATTAAAATCTCCGTTTATGGGGATATATTCGGAAGATAACGTTTGATCCTAGACATCAACAGGTTAGGATTGTGGGGCGTCATCGAAGCAACGTCTAAGGAACTGGTTCCACAAAGCAGCGGTTCGTGGGATGAAATTGCAAGATGGAACTTATGTCTCAAGAATAGAATATACGAAAGGAATGAAGTATATATTTAAGGTAAGAAAGCAGGGAACCAACTACCGGACCGACTTGGCACATTGGGAATTTGTAGAGATAGGAATATGACAAAATTTAATAAATTTTTAAAAAGATAGAAAAATCAGGGAAAGCCTATCACAAAAGAACACGAACCCGATGAAAAAAAATTATTG
The DNA here is from genome assembly GCA_037127315.1 of Ascarosepion bandense. NCBI lineage: Eukaryota > Metazoa > Mollusca > Cephalopoda > Sepiida > Sepiidae > Ascarosepion > Ascarosepion bandense. Next base: position 296,628 of record JBBBDQ010000390.1, on the reverse strand, counting down.
GGATGACAGTATTCACGATATATTTTTGTCACCACAGACAGTACGATTTGGATAAATCATCTAATTGTGATAATGTGCAGATTATAACCGTGAAGGTTAGAACTAGTGGAACTTAGGAATGTTGTTCATCTCAACACTTTCTATAGAAATAGTGATTATGCAGCTAGAGCCATTGGACATTCATCTTTGAAATAAGGACTTTAGGGTGGAAAATAATTAGTCAGCCACAAGAACATTGAGATGCTTTTAGATTGTATCGTGACTGCAGATTTAACACTGGACATTTCTTGTCGATATATAACAGAAGAAATCTATTTTCGGTCTTGTTTTGTAACGGTATAAGAAAGCAAGAGCTAGATACTTACTGGAGCATTAAATCTATGCGATCATATTCTTGTATCTTTAGCGACTGATTTTTTTACGAATTTCACTTTAGATCTGAGTTGAGTTTAAATCCCAGGGGCGATCGAGTCATGGGGCCTTCTTCAGGGAACACCCGTTCATATTGACTGCTGAAAGTTCTTGTTCTGTTCGGTGAAGATGAAATATTACTCGTTTGATATTCGAGGCTTTGAGGGCGATATGTTAGTTATTCAGACACTGAGCTGTTAAACAAAGCTTAAAATTTACAAATCGATGAGTGCTGGTGTAGTAGTAAAAAGTGGAAAATGTTTAACCATAAAACTGGAGTCAAAACAATACGAAAATATAATAATTGATTTTTATCGTAAAAATACAAGCAATAAATTTCTTAACAAAATTTAGCAATATAATTTTAAAAAAGAAAAATATTAATATATATTTAACTCTCGACGAAAATTTTCTTCATAAAAACACGTCAATAAAACATATTCTACAAATTGATTTTTACAAAAAGTACATGATTTATTCATACAAAACAATCCTAACAATCTTGTCACCATTAAATCATCCCTGAGGTTTATATGACTTAAAATAAAATAGAGAAACCAAACCAGATATATCATACCCATTTCTCCCATGACGAATATTATTTAGCATCGGTATAAAAGACCCCATCATTCTTTGTACGTATAGATATACAAAATATCGAGTGTGTCGTCATTCAAAAAAACTTCTTAAGAATTAAAAAAAAGTTAAAAGTAAATTTAAAATCCGTAGAAATTCAAAGATCTCGCCATAGTTATACATTAAGATAGCACTATCGCCAAAATGTTTCAAATTAAGCGTCCTTATAACTTCACCGATTAGTTCTTGTAGAATCGTAACCAATGCTTGGTTCATTCTTTACTCCTCTTACATATATATGTGGTGATATTCTCAGTGTCGTTACGATTTAGTTCAAGGGAAAATGTATGGGACACCCATTGAGAATGGAACTCAGTATTCATTCATAACTGACTCTATGAGACAAAACTGCTAAGCATTATATCAGAGTTTTCTAAGCACTCCTTAGATGTGGCACAAAAGGCCAAAAGTTTGAAGTATTCATTGATAATTGAATTCACTACTCAATCGTAAATGATCTACTGAGTCAGGATTGCTAAGAATTAGATTACGTTGAGGTGACCTAGTGATTTTCTAAGCGTACATTAGACGTTGTACAAAGCCGAAAGTATGGGACACCCCGTGGGGAGTGCCATCACTAATAAGTCTTAATTGATTTAGAGAGACAAACATGCTAACAATTACAAACATGCATGTGATTCCATCGATTATTATGAAGAGTTCTTTTTGATATAATGTTTCTAATCCCTTACTATTAGTTAGGTACAGTTGGTTAGTTTTATGTCAGAAATAAAGTGTCCTATTAAATAATATATATGAATTAAGTCAATTTTGGCTGTTATAATCTTTCTGGCGTAGGCATAAATGCTTTTTCATGGATTACTTTTAATTAATATTGTCTGCAAATTTCTAGGGATTTTTATATATGCTTGGTTATTTTTATTCTATGAACATTGCTTCAGTAATAAAAAAATATCTGTTTTAAATGTATTTGATGTTTAAATACACATAATTTAAATAGCGTATACATTTATATATATATATATATATATATATATAAATTTTTCAGTTGTTCTGCTGTGATTCTGATTGTATGTAACGTTGACAATATAATGACATATTTAACCTTCATCTGTTTTTACGTATTTCTTCAGTCCTATTTATGTGAGCATATGAATATATCTGCACATTATATCTATATGAATACGTTATACAATATATATATATATATATATATATATATATATATATTGTTGTGGGAACATTACTCACATATCAGTGTGAATTCATCCAGATTCTATGTAGGAGATAGTACTTGTCGACGGACTAAGTCGAGTAACTTGGGCTCAGGCCTTCGAGATGGGGTCAGAAATGAATTAAGACCGAATAAGACCAGTTTAAACCGGCTTTGAACCTATCCACCGTGGTGGATAGCTAATGTTTTGACCAGTATCTGGGCGTACACGCTGGGGTTCCCGAAATTAAAAAAAGACCTTGTGTCACATCTCCCTCAGGTGGCGGAGAAGAGTAAATATAACTAAGTGGAGTAACTGTAGTAGTAGCATTATTGCGATAATTCAAGACTCAGCTAAGCGCTTATGCTTGATTGACTATCTGTATTATTATATGTTGTATTGTACTTTGTATCGTTGTCAATATATGTATTCAACCCAAACCGTTGCGTTTGTGTTTTCTTTGAGTGGTCTTAAAATCAAGGCCGCATCATCTTCGGCCCTTTATAAACAGGGAATGAGGAAAAATTCTAAGCCCAGAGGTTAGCTTAGATAAAAGAAGGGATTGAGATGAATTGGTTTTATTTGGGTTAGGCTAGGGGAAAAAATTTAGTAGTAAATTCCTCTTTGGTAGTGGGAGGTATGTGGCTTGACCCTTGAGTTAGTAGTGGTAGGCGATATATATATATATAAGATCATTTGTGATACATAGATAGATAAAACACCATTTGTGAGAGATAGATTATTATTATGGACTCTCCCGTCGATGTCGACGTATGAGCGTTTAACTTAGCTAGAGTACCCCCCCCCCAAAAAAAAAGAATTGTTTATAGTGGTGAAGGCTTATGTAGCACCATCCACACTTTTTGGAAGAGCTGATAACAAACAATCGGTGCAAAAGTTTGCCACGGATCGCATGAATAGCAGACCTCAGATATTTAACCATTAACTTTTTTTTGATCGTTTCACCCCAAGGAAGGCATTCCACTGCCACTATACTGCCACTACATAGGGGAAGGTAAATAAAAAGAGTGGTTAGATATAGGAAATGTCAGAAGGGTGGTGATAGGTAGTTGGGAGGATGGGAAGAGTGTTTGAAAGAATGGAAGCGAGTTATTGTGTTAGATGTCTATTGACCTTACATTTAAACTCCTGGAGATTGTAGCCGTCGGGGAAGCAGTCATGTGGAAGGGAATACCCCCACAAAAATACTATTTCAAATAAATCCAGGTGTGCTTACTTTATACAAGACAGATAAAGTAATATGTTTTCAAGAATGTCAGTACTTCAAACTATACAAATAATTTAACCAACCTTCAAGCACAAAACTAAAACAGAATAAACAAAATTATAGGAATAAGTTAAACAACTTAAGTAAATCTTAAATTAATTATCACTCTACATATTAAAACAGACTAACACTGGTAAATGTAATATTAATAATCAGCAAAAAATAATAATAAATCAATAATGAAAAAATTAAATAGTGGTCAAAATTTAACAAGCAATCCATACAATATCTACAAGTGAATGCACTAGAATCTACAATACTTCATTTATTCCGCTTACCTTGGTCAGACCGTTGTCCACATCTTTTTTGCCTTATTTAAGATTTTCGGTGGTAGTAAGACCTGAACTCGTCGAGGAGATTGAGATTTCAATATCAGTAATTCAGCTTTAATCTACTTTGCCATGTGTCCTTGATGTCACAAAATACAGTAGACAAAAGTAGCCATAATGCGCTACTGATCATCATGTACAAATAGATTACACATAACTTTAAGAAACTATCGGATATATATATATATATATATATATATATATATATATATATATATATATATATATATATATATTAGGAACGGATTTTTTATTTACAATGTAGACACGTGCACCGTTTCCGGCCATCAGTTATAATCCGGACAACTGCGGATGATTATATATATATATATATATATATAGTCTTCCGCAGACAGATCTGTTTCGCAGCACATCAGTACGGTTAGACAGCCAATTACTTTTTACCCAAGATTGAAACCCGACCGAATTGTCGTCAGTAGGCGATTCTAACTCTGGGCTACGGACGCTTGGTAGAAGACGGCGGATTATTCATCCGCATACAAGCCTGTTTCCCTGTATCACAGCTCATCAGTATGGCTAGACACATCCACTTGCTTCTGGCCGGATTGAAATTCGACCGATTTTGTGTCAGTCGCAGCCGCTACCCACCAAGCCATAGGCGCATGGAATCAAAGAAGGGAACAAACGCAGCGATTTATTATAGCTATCTCGGAGGTGCGTTATTCTTTTCCTATATCTTATGCCTTTATTCATTTACGCAAAATGTTTCTTTAGCCATTTGAATATTATCTTGATGTAAAGAAGAATATATCCCTAAAATATTTCGCAACTATTATATTTTCTAAATATTAAAGGTTTAAACAGTGCATTTTTATGCGCAGTGTCTAAACTGTGTGAAATACTCATTCGAAGTTCTCTTCCGGGTTGCGCAGCGGTAACATTCTTCAGGATGTAACGCATCTTGATTTAAGCACGTTATATAGGAGTGAATCACGCCCATATTATTTCAGTTTATTATGTCATCGCGTTTTGAACTTGGCGATCTTTAATGCGTTCAATCCCATTGTGTTCGATTTGGGCTCAAGTAGTTTAAAATTAGCATGGTTTCGAACAAAGACTTAACAGGAAAAGTTGATAAATTCTTTCTTTCACATTTCTCACTCCTCACTCTTTAATTTGTCAGTCTGTATATCGATTATTTATTAGTGCATATATATATATATATATATATATATATATATATATATATATATATATATATTCTAATCATATACTGTTAAATATAAGAGACAATGAATGGCTATTATATTTAATCATGAGCCGTTCTGAACATCGTATTTTGCTTTTAATTTCATGTGGAAATAAAGACAAAAATTCTTCAACATTTGGATAATTTTTATTAAGTTGGTTCAAAACCATCCACCATCAGCGACGATTTTATCTTGTGTTGACAAAATAGTTTGCTAAGCAACAATAACAGTTACCAAAAATAGCAAACACAGTTCGTAAATTTGTAATGCGGTTCTATGACGTCACACCGCTTGAAAGCTCGAAATGATAACAGAAACATGTATTTAAATGCAATGTAATGTGTCATGACCAGATTTAAACATGATTTTATTAAGTGTGAGTTGTTTATATTTCATGTAGATGGCCTCCAATATCTGAAGGTGCTTTTTACTGTATGTATGAGTAACGATTATTATATTGTTGAATAAAATCTGTCTGATATTACCTACATGACTAGGTTTTTCTTAGAAATGTTGTTTAATTGTACTCTGATGTGACGTCAGCGAAAAGAATTCAAAACAATAATTGAAAATGATTTTCGATTACATCTCTGTTAAGAAATTAATAATTAATAATTAAGCCTGTTACAAGTAAGTAAGTGGGGAAAGGGAAAACTTTTAGAAGAGGAAAAAGAAAACAACGGGGTAGACAGGGAAAGACACTATATTATTTGAACTATTGTCCTCAACTCTGCCTGATGTAGGCTACGGTCTTCTTCAGGTACTATGAATCCTTATTACGATTACTAGGGTATGGCATTCTCATTCCTTGTGCAAAGCTTCTTTTGTTTATCTCCCTCTAACCTGATTCTAAGTTATTTGTTCACCACTATTGTATTCTGGTATTGAACCCACAACTGTTTAAGTCAAGTCACTGAAACTAAACTACGTATATATTCATTGGGCCATGTGTCCTTAAGGAGAAGAATAACCGAATTATTGGGATTTATAAACTTAATATTCAGTCTCCATTTTTTACAAGAGTTCATAGCAATGGTTTTCTCTAGCAACATTGAACATAAGTCAAAAGCAGCGACACAGAGACATACAACCGGTCAGTATAAGCAGTGCCCTTCAACGTAACAAAGGGCCTCGGTTTGTCTACCCTATGTGAACGGGTTATCAGAGAAAATACAAAAGATCTGAGGTCCATATAACATCAGGACAACCTTTAGAAGTGGTTCTGCACCTTGCATGTAACTCTTCCGAGTAAGACCCCCAACAGAGTGGGATATGACTAAGGACTGTGTGTACGGCATTCCATGTAATTGTGGAAAAGCCTAAAAGAGAAACAGACCGCCTCCTTGATGTAAGGCTACAAAAACATCGCGAGGCCGTAACATGAGGGGCGATAGTAAAATCAGGCGTAGCTGGCCACATAGAAAAATCAGGCCAGCTACCCACATATAAAATGAGTAATGGTATGAAGTTGAAATCATAGAAAAAGAACGGCAGTGGAAATTAAAGAATGTGCACATATGCTACGCTACAAAATCTCGTAACCCGACTAAGGATAGAAATGAATAGAATATCGCAGAAAAAAACATTAGTGACAAAAATTGCAATATGAGATCTGGTAAAAAATACTAGAGAAAATTAATAACAACAAAAAGTACAAGAGAAAACCATCTTATAAAATTTATTTTAAAATAAATAAAAATGAAATAAAATACGAATTTCTTTGCAAGTATATTTCCGGTAAATGAATTTCTACTGAATGTGCATAATAAATAAATTTTGCCGCTGAAGAAATGGCCATAAGACATATGTAATTTTTGTAGTTTTATTTGAAAATATACATATTTCTCTCTGTAAATATGTAATACTGTTACATAAAGCCTTCTCCCAGGATCATTTTCAATATTAATGAGATTAATATTAATGAGATAAAATTTAATTTTATTGGGATTTAACATACGTGCCATGTTCGTTATATATATATCGTGTTAATTTTAATATTGTTTTGTGTCAAAATTGTTGTTTTTTCAATTGGTAGGAAGGTGTTTAAGTGCAAGCAGTTTATGTAATGAGAACATGCTCGATATCAGTATAGAAATAGTGCATCGATAGCGTTAATATGTAGAAGTTTGTCATTTAACTGTATATATATATATATATATATATATATATATATATCAGCATGCAATGTGGGTATAGAAGAATCCTAAGAAGTATCTTGTACCGACCGTGGTAGAATAACTCTCTAAGTGAGCTCTAAATATATATGTATATAAAGACAGAAGCTGATGATGGTTCACCTGAAATAGGCCTAACCACCGATTTAACATGAAATAAGGTGTCTGCCTTAATTTTCTTTATATATATATATATATATATATATAGAACATATATAGAATATATATATATATATATATATATATATATATATATATATATATATATATACTAGCAGGACATGTGCAAATTACACGAACTTATTAACATTTTTTGAATACTGTACTTTTCTACCCATGATTATTATCAAATAGTTATGTGAATAGTGAAAGTGTTCTCTCATGTTTCGTAGAGAATGTGATATCATTTTCAATAAAATTAAATATAACAAATTTAAAATAAATACAATCTCCAAACATGAACGTTAATATTAAAATTACTTGTGTTAATTGTTTACGATTGGAATATGTGTCACATGTAATCTGGTGAGGTGTGAATGTATTTGAGACAGGCGACAATCAAATGCATTAGGTTTTATTCCAAAGATTGTTGCATTATAAAGATTTAGAGTGATTTTCCGAATATGAGCGAAGCTAAAGAAATAAGATGAACTTATATCAACACATGATGATAAAAACATCAAATGCAATCAGGTTGCCCACAAATATTCTAATGTTGGTCCATAATACTTATATATGTACACATGCATGGATCATATGTGAATATGAGTAAAAAAAAACGAATTTCTTAACCGTAAATATTTATAAAGAAAGGTCAAATTGACTACTCTAATACTGAACTATGCTAGTGTGATACAAAGATAAACACGGGTATGGCACGAAGATCTCTGAAAGACTTTGTAAACGAAGAACTAAGCAAACCTGACTGTTCCCCTACTGCGTAATTGATATTACATTTCATCTTCACTTAACATGCTATTTCTAGCATACAAGCAGACAGCGTAGATAGTATACAAACTAATTAGGCTAACATAGACATTTAAATAAACTTTTTCTCCGCAAAACAATTGTTAATTCGTGTTCGGAAGATGTGCAAAACGTAGAAATATCAATTTCAGTCGTGTAGTTCACGAGGCACGGTGGAGTAATGGATAGAAACTGGGATTGAAGAATCGGAGAGCCTGGTTCGAATTCCAGCCAGTACATTCATTTACTTGAGAAAAGTATGATCCCACATCTTCTATCCACAGTTATGGGAAAATTGCAGGACAGACCACGTTCTATAGTCATGGGTTCAACCGGTCTACGAAAAGAAACATTGAATTCAAACAAACTTAGAGCAGGTTAATAGCAGGACAGAGTGCTTTATATAAAAACCAATCTACCACCGAAATCTACTACAAGAAAATTATCCTAACATACCTTAAGTCACCATGGAAGAGTAGGCTCAGAAAATTAACACGAAATAATACTTCAGTTTTGCAATCTGCACCATAGCTGAGTAAATGACTGATTATGAATTCACGAGTTCAATATGTTCTAATATAAATAGTAAATCGGTTAGTAGTTAGGACCCAAAACAAACCAGAGTCTATTTTATTTTGTGGGTTGTTTAAGGACGTTTTGAAAAACAATAGCTCATATTACTATCAGTTAAACTCTCTTAAATCAGGATTGTTCCGGTTAATTAATTTATTATTTTTACAAAGTTTTCAAGTAATATGTGTGACATTTTTCTTCTTTGAAAGTTGTTTTCATTCTTCCATGTTTGCTGGGTTGCTTTCTCTCTTTTTCTAACTGAAATCAAGAAGCTTTTCTGATATACCTTTTGTGTTTTTATTCTGAACCAAACGGAACAGTAAATTACTCATGAGGTTCAAACAGGGCGTTTCTTTCTTGTTTTATTTACCTCTTTTTTCCCTTCATTCTATTACTCACTGAAGATAAATACCGTTTCGGATATGTATATTTTTCGACTTTCCTGCCAATCATATTGGTAAAGCTGATCATACTAACAAAGGAACTAACGGCGGGAAAACTGACATATATATATATATATATATATATATATATATATTGTGTGTGTGTATTTTGGCAGTATTTTTTCATTAATACAGGTTTCGTTCAATAATATAGACAAGCTTTGTCTATTTATTTTGTGTAGGATCCTTTTGTATGATCTGATAAGCTTGATAGTGCTATCGTTAAAAAATTACAAGAAATCGCAGTAATTGTTGACTTTTTTTATCGGGTCTGATCTTTCGGCTTACATAGGCCATTATCAAAGAATGAACATTTAACATATAGTGAACATAGAACATTTAAGTTATTAACAAAATGGAATTAAACAAAGAAAATTAAACCAAAGAGGCAAGTTCATATTTAAAGTGGCGGATGGTCGCAGACGGTGAACGATTTGTTTAAAATGTGGGATTCATTGTTGTTATTATTATTGTAATTTACTAAGCGCAGCTTAGATGTGGCACAAGGCCGAAAGTATGGGGCACCCAGTGAGGATCGAACTCACTACTTAATTGCAATAGTTCTAGCAAGAAAAGCTTGCTAACCATTACACCACCTCGAGGTGCCCATTGTTATTATTATTAATATTACCTGCTTTTTGTATGATATATTAAGTTTCCATTATGTTATTTGTGTAGCTACAAGTGTTTTGAATACAAAGTTGACTCCTCTTTAGACAAATGAATTAGTGACTTCACACCGAGATCCGTTTCTTATTCTGATGGCCAAATTATCGTGTATAGATACAGATAAACGGTGATCATGTCAGAAAGTTCATATGCGTGCGTGTTTTTTTTCACACACGCACGTTAAATCTATTCCGACACTTTTCATTGGCTAAGAAAAGAATTTTCACACTGACTTGCGAAATTTGATTTCGTCTTTATTTTTCAAAATTATTTTCAACGATTTTGATTGAATTCTCGTCTACGGGTCATCTGGTTCTTTATATGGTTGTTGTAATACTGTTAGTGTGATATTTTTGATGGAGTTCGAATTTAGTGTGACTGTATCTTAGGTTTTTGATGTTGATTTGTTAAGGGAAGGCTTATATTTTTTAAAATATTTCTTTCGGCATCATGAGCGTATCATAATCTGCATTTTGGTAGATAGGCATTACTCTGAATTTACCTCCACTGCATTCGTGTAAATGTCGGTAAAAGTAAAGCTTCCTGTTATTGACTAGTGGGATTTTACTTCTATGCAAAGCAAACTCTTTTATTCAGGCCTTCTGCCATTCCCACGTATATTTCTGCGCATTCATCGCATTTTTGAGGTTAAATTATAGTTTCAGAATTGCAGCTGAGATTTTATTTCGAATTTAGATGTGTTTTCGAACTTGAAGTATTTTCCTTTTATCGTTATGTTGCATACCCCACATCTTTTTTGTTGCATTTTTGATCCCCAGTGTTGTGTGTTCCTCAGATTTTGATGAGGTTAGCATGCTTGTTAAATGTTGGGGTTGGCGCTTGCTTTTAATTATTTTAGTTGCTATTAAGATTAGTTGACTTTAAGCTTGACGTCATTTTATCATTTATGTTCAGCAATTATATGTGCCTTTTCATACATACATACATACATACATATATATATATATATATATATATATATATATATTTATTTATTTATATATATATATTCCAAAGATTGTTGCATTATAAAGATTTACAGTAATTTTCCAATTATGAGTGAAGCTAAAGAAATTATATGGAATTATATTAACACATGAGGAAAAAAGATCTAATGCAATCAATTTACCCGCAAATATTTTAATGTTGGTTCATAATATATATATATATATATATATATATATATATATATATATATCTGTTAAATGTGAGACAATGAATGTCTATTATACTTAATCATGAGCCGTACTAAACATCGTATTCGGGCTTTAATTTCAGGTGAAAATAAAGAAAGAATTCTCCAATATTTGGATATTTATTTATTAAGTTGGTTCTAACCTTTCGGCTCACATGAGCCATCTTCAGAGAGTTTTTCAATTTCCAATATCGGAGTATCAATTTCCAGTATCAGAGTCAAATCAGTCCTCCAAGGATAAACTAATCTATGTCCATGAAAACTCATCGTACCAAGCGGGAATAAAATTGGAGAAATTGAGAGATATTGATGGCTAAATATCGGTTTTTGATCCGATTCGATAAAATATCTGATTTAGCGATTTCCGTTATCGGGAAAATGTGTCGTCTGAGAAGATCTACTAATGTTTGAAAGTAAAAACTATAATTTTACTAAAATAAAAGTTTGCAGCAAGAACTAAGATAAAAGGGATGAAATCCTAATCTTGATTAGACTTGATCGGATATCGGAGTATTGATTTCCAATATCGGGTGGGAAATCGGAAAAATAAGTAACCTATGATCTGACCGGAAGCCTAAAGAATATTTATTTGAAGTTTGGTGTGAATCGGATCAAAATTGTGGATTTTTATGAAGGACATACAGACAGTCAGATACATAGACAGACGCACACACAAACATCTTGCCTTATATATAGAGATATTATTTACATCTGGCTTGTTTTCATGTGGTCTCTCTGTTATCAATGTTTGTAATGCAGTGTTATATGCATGCACGATTTCGAGCGAAGTGTAAAGAGATGACATGATTTGTTTATACGATTCCGTTTCGTTCAATTTTTCGTTATTAATTGATTTGGTTTAAGTAATTAGGGCCTGCGTTGGAGTTAATCTGATTTATTGATCAGGTTGCTCATTGTTTGTAGAAGTGAAAGATTATGTGACACAAGATTGCTTCCTCTTATAGAGGTGAAGGACTTGTTTTTGTGGGTGACTTCCGATCTGGTATGAGTTTATTTTTTTCTGAACACTGGGATTTCAATTATTTACGGTTTATGCTTAACTGCTAAGGGGCAATTTTGTTCAAGAACTCACCTCTAGAACGACTGTGAACCACAATCAAAAAATTTTCTTGCATATGCTATTGCTCGCAAAATATCACCCCTATATTTCTAGGACACGGGAGTTTTATTGGTGCATTTATAATTACTATTATTATTATTATTATTATTATTATTATTGCTCATGGCATTGTTATCCCCATTATGATGATATAATTAATTATTTATTTGTGTATATTGTGTAGCATCATGTGTGTCAATCTCGGGAGACCCCCTGGAACTATGTCCCAAAAGTGATGTCTCAGCTGCTGATGGCAGCACAAACTCTGTTATGTCTGTACAGACCCACGTGGGAATGACAGACTCGCAGATGCCAGAACAAAGGTGAACATAAGATCTGTTTTAGGGATTCATGATTCGAATTTTTTCTCGGGGTTTATTCTAGAAGTATTTTTGATGATTACCTTTGGCCGAAACGATACACAGGTTTAAACTCAGAGTTAGAGGTCTAGCCTTCTGGATTGACGAGGTCAATCTAACCGATATATATATATATATATATATATATATAAACGCATACGTACATGTATATGTCATTATTACACACACACACACACACACACACACACACACACACACACACATATATATATATATATATATACATATATATATTATGTTTATAATATACCGATAGTATTTTTAATGATAATATTAAATAAGAAGAATATCACAATCATCATCATCATTTTATTTCAATTTTTGCTCTCGTTCTACCAAGTCTGTAGAAATTCCAAAAGCAGGTGTTAGTGTGTTATTAATGCTACAGTTTATGATTTTTTTTATCTTCCATAGAATAACTAGCATTTCATTGACAAATTTCTTCTCTGTGTAGGATGTACTTATCATATTTTTTTTTATTTCTCTTAAGCTGGTATTTCCAGTGATTTTTCAATGTGTCGTTTTGTTCCTTTTTATCATTTCATGCGCACCAATTATCACTGTTACTATCCTTGTTTTCAATTTCCAAATTTTTTTTGTCCGTTTTGTTTGCCATATCTTTATATTTCAACAGTTTTTCAAATTACTTGGTTGCTATGTTACAGTCCACTAGGAAATCCATATCAAGCATTTGACAAGTTTTGTCTTTTCGGCTTTTGACAATTATGTCCTACTTATTTGATTCAATGATCTTGTGAGTAAAAATGATATAATCCCATAGAACTGTGATGTCTTAGATTTCTGTAACTGGTGTTGGGTGATGTATATATCAGTGTTTGTTAACATCTTTTCAAAAGTGTTTGGACATTGTCAAGTGTAAATATTTCTCTCTCTATGGTGACGACTTTTATATTCATTTTAAATAGTGTATGATTTCATGATATTAGTAAGAGAAATTGCATTTTAGATCCACACAATATGTTGAAATTTTCTAGGGGAAATCTCTGGTCATGCGCTGCAAGAAGAAAGCCTTCGATTTCAACCTTTCATCCGGATGTTCGTAAACATCGATAAGTATTAACTTTGTCGATGTTGGCTTTATTAGTAGGTTATGGATATTGGCCATAGAAAAGTATGTTATAGTGGGGATATCTATTCTTGTCCTGTTTCTAGTGGAGGGTAGTTGTATATTGTTGAAGATTAACGGAATTTGGCCTTGTTGTAGATAGCCCACTATAAGTCATAAAATGTTACAAATCAGGAAAGGCAATTTGGGTATAAAATTAACATTTTATATATACATATATCAATTAATGTTTTTACAATTGAAGTAATATTTAAAGTATAGGTCCAGCGGAGGTTAAAATGTGCATGGCAATAAAATGCTGAAAGAGAATTAATGCTTTGGAAGTTGGTAGCGGGTAGGTAAGGAATGTCTTTGATGTAGTCGCTCCTTAGGTCAGTGAGGCGAGCGTAGTAAACAACTTGACTTTGGTCAAGGGAGATAGTAGGCTCGCGAACTGGAAATTTAATATTCAATTAATTTTTATTTTCAGCCGGAACATCTGCGCGAACCCGGATGCGCAACGACGACTTTTGGTCATTTGCTTTTTGCCCGAGAAAGCGCTAACATCCGGTCCATCGTTTTTGCTCGGTATCACCACAATATCTTGTCTTTTTTTTTTTTTTAATAAGCGTTTCACCCTGAGCAAGGCATGTCACTGCCACGACTGCGCAGGGGGCTACATATAGTGGAGAAAGGATGATTAAATATAGGAAATGTCAGAGGGTGGGTGATAGGCGGGTAAGGATACCGAGAATGAGGGTTGGGTAGATGAGAGTGTTCTGAGAATAATTGGGAGTTAGTGTGATAGGAGGTGTCTATTGATCCTGCATTTAAACACCTGGAGATTGTAGCTGTCAGACTTGTGGAAGGGAGTTCCACAGGCAGGTAGCGCGAGAAAAGAAGCTGTTGGAGTAGAATTTACGGTTACATCTTATTTGTTTAACTGTAAAAGGGTGGGACCTAGTTGCTAATCTAGTATCGCGTGTAAATTCCTGCTTAGTGATCTAAGCTCATCGGAGCAGAAGCCATGAAAGTACTTGTAGACGAGGCACAGGGAAGCCACATCACGCCGGTGAGAGAGTGGTTGCAGCCGGTCTGCCAAGATCCTCCTTTGTATTTTGTCAAGAAGCCCAAGGAGAGCAGCAGGGGCACCCGACCAGATATGGCAGCAATATTCAATACACGGGCGGATGGTCTGCGTTGTTTTATCTCTTCAGTTCTTTTTCCTTGGTTTTCTTTATCATATATTTCGTTTCAATATTTGGTTCTTGGTTTTTGTTTTAGTTTTCTATAAAATCTACGAAATGTAAATCTCTTTTGAATTTACAATCTTCTTTCATTTTGGAATATTTTCTTTCTGTTTTCCTGTTGATTGACTGTAACATCTAGTCATTTGATATTTCCATTTATGTTAGTAAACCAATAGCTGTTGTCTTGTAAGATAGTTCTATCTGAATAAGATCTTTCGAATCTTTTTACAGGGTTTGTATAGAAGATTTCTCGGGGTAGAATTCATTCGTCTGTTGTCAGTTTAATTCAATTTAAGATGTTGCCACTTTGATATTGAACCACTGGAATGGCAAGGATATAATTGCTCATAATTCTATTTTGAGAATTCAATGCAGATCTTCGTAACACTCTTCCAACTTATATAGTACTATTTCCGCATTATGGTGAATTCCTTCACACTCATTTACACCGAGGTAATTATAAACTTCTTGTTCTAAATATTTGATTTATACGCAGAGTCTAAGCTAATAGAGGAGTATTTTATAGTGATGCGCCTAAAATCGTTGCTTTAACGTATTTATCCGAACCGAATTTCATTCTAATGTTGTCACTGAAACATTTTAGTATTTCAGAAGAACTTAGAGCTCATTGTCATTCCTAGTGTACAACTTTAAGTTCTATGTAAAATAGAACGCATATTTTCTTTTCAGATATATTATAGCCACATGCCGTCCAGTTAAATTGTGTGCTTAACACTATTAGGGATATACAAAATAGTAAGTCTGGCAAAAAAAAATATTCTTCTGATGATGCTGTTTCACTAGACTTATAGATTTCATTACATGATTGAGGTGAAGTGTTGCTTTCCGAATAAACCTACATTGTTTGATTTAATTGATGACGACAGGTGATATCTTGTATATAAACAAATGATTCTAGGAATAGGATATACTATCAAAACATACATGCAGACAGTAATAAGATTATTCTTTGTATTACAAAAAGTTATTCAAGATTAAAATATAAATAAATATTTGGTTTTTCCTCATTAAGAAGCACATTTGCACTATTTTTGCTTAAGAAGTAGTATGTCATTTTTTCCAAGAAGAAATATGTCCACTTTGTTATGTAATTGGTCTGTAGAGTTTTGGACATTTGTGTCATCATTCTTGAGAAAAAAGAAGGTAATTTCTTTGGTTACCCATGCAGACATATTAGTAGGATTGTAGCGGATAAGAAATTAATTAAATTCAACCTACTTCTTCACTTTTACTAAAATTCACAATAACGTGTAAAATACCGGTTTTCACAAATAAAAAAAAGATTGACCATGTGCTTAAAGAGAAGGTGGAACCCAGAATTCGCAAGTAGGTGTTAAATTAATTTTTGAACAATGGGAGCGACTTGCAAGACTTGAGAACGTCGCGAGCAAGTGCGAAAAATTTAGATTACAATAAAATGACTTCATCAGCGTATTTTCAGTCAGGGAGTAAGATGGGAGCCGCGAGAAAAAACATCTAAAATGTAATCTCAACTTCAAGCGATTCGGACATTGTCTTCTTTATCTTTATCTCTTTTGACAATTACTACTGGGAACATTTTGTACTAACTCTTGATATCCTTAACTTTCTAATTGAACATTAATTTCTTGTTATTCCTTCTTTTAATAAATTACTAATTTTAACATACAAAATGTATATTTTATTCTTACACTATTCCACACTATTGCCGACAAACAACCTTCTGATGAGAACCTTCTGATAATAATTCAGATGATAGTTCTGAATAAAACTTGTAATCTGTAGGGAGTTCAGTTACGTCTGACAAAGGACAAATTAAAGAAACATTAACCAGCTCCCAACTGCTTTACGATCAGTGACCATTTCTCTAAGATATTTGGCTAGTACTTTTTGTACTTTGTTTAGAAATTTTTAAAAAAATTTTATGAATGTTATCTGTTTCCAGAGATTTTTATTTGTGTGCTTTTTCCAGTGCACATTCAGAATTGCCTTCCCTCATTCTCGCCCATTTTTGTTCTGGCTTACTTTTCATCCGTTCTACTTATTGCATAATAGAACATGTTTCATTGTTGTGTTCTTTATGACAAGCCTATATTTTTAACCAGAACTCTAAAACATTCTGCATTGTTGGGGATTGGTTTACTTCAATTTCTTGTTTACCTTCTGTTTCAAATTTCTTTGCATCAGTTTGAAAGATTCTGTCAGTAAAATCTTGATCTTTTTTTCATAACCTTTGAATCTTTGAGCCTTCAGTTACATTGTTTGCTTTATTTTTTCTTTAACCTTTAGGAACAATTTTTAATTCCGAGTTTTGTATTTTTTTTCGAATGTTCTTTTTTTCCAGTCCTTATATTTTTTCTTCTTGACAGTTCATCGAGTACCAATATTTAATTTCTAAGTTGTTCAATTTCTTTCTCTATCTTTCTTTTGCAAGATGGTCTGAGACTGTTTTTTAAACTTTAATATTTAATAATTTAGTTGCCGCTATTATTTTAATAAGTGGCGTTGGTTGAGAACTAATAAATGGCAACTTGTTTAAATTACTCAAAAATGAAAATAACACTGACATCTCATTTTAAGATATAAATTTAGCAAAGCTGCACCAAAATATCTTGAAATAATATAGAGTAATTTTATTAAAATATGTCATTGGCTCCAACCACGGCTTCTAGACGATTTCGTAAACATCTGAATTTTTTCAAGACTAATTCCTTATTTAAGATGGTGAATCCTGTCATAATCCTTGCCTTCTTGTCCTCTTTGGTGTTACAAAGAGTTTTGTTGGTCTCCGTTATACAGCAAAACAGTTAAAATAAAGGGGACTGGAGTCTGGGGAGTTACGTGTTCAGATTTTACGGTTGATGTGGTCGCGGAAATTATTTGACAGCTATGTCTGTGTTCTCCTACATGTGTAGAATATCACAGAATTCACTTGCCAGACTTAAGGTCTTTTATCTATTACACTTTTGACTCTAGGCAGTACTAACTCATCAATACATTTGATTTAATTCTCAGTGTGAGAATGTGAGACCCTCTAAAACATATTCCTGAGCACTTTACACAGATCTAAATGATTTTTCAAGCTGTCATACCTTCGTAATAACACTTAGACTCATCTAACTTTTTCTGAATCGTCTGCTCTCTTTACAGATTGAAACTTAAATAATATGAGAACCTCCCTCTTGAATCTTCCGGTGCGAATGCGAAGCAGTACTGCATGCCGTTTCCAAAATTTTTGTGGAGAGAATTGTGTCATGGTGCTCTTCTTCTCGAAAAAGGTACCTAACTGACCGTACTATAATATGCAGTCAACAAACCCAAAAGCAAACAACGCGCATGAGCAAGATTAAAAATATATAATGGCGCAATATACCCATCGTAGTCCGTATTCATGTCCGCTTCATCAAAAATTAATTTGCATGCGGCATCTTTCGGTTAATATTTTTTGAAGTTGTGCTTTGTTGGTTGTAATTCGGATAGTTGTTCTCGTTCCTACATTTCAATATTTTCTTCCCGGCTTATATGTTTCTTAGATTCTTTCTTAGGTCCTAGTCTTTGGTTAGACGTGTTTTGGACTCGTTTTATTGCCGGCTTGTGAGCGACTAAAATCAAACCTTCTAATATTTTCATCCATCTCTTCTAAACTTTCGGCACTCTTTCGACAGTGATTGGTGTGTAGCTCTGTATTTTCATTATGATCTGTGTTTTGCATGATGTTAGTACATTTTATGACCGTTTCTGGTTTCCTTTCATGTTCTGTAGATTCACCTGTTCTGGTTTGCAAATATATATATTTTTTGCTTTAATTGCAACATCTGTCATTTGCTTACTTCTCATGATGTACCGTCTCACATTCTTCTTCTTCATGTGCCGTGTCCCTTCACGACGAAGGCAATCATCGATTTCCATTTGGCTCTCTCACTAGTTGCTGTCAATATTTTTCTTTTTGGTATGACTCCCAAACCCCGCACCGCCATCTATTTGCTCAGGTCTTTCAAGTAGGTTACGCGCTGTTTTTCCTGCCTCTCTTCCTCTCTATCTGTCCTGTGAATGTTAAATTTTCCAGGCCTTCTTAATTCCCAGAAATCTCATGTTTCTTCCTTATATTAAGTATGAGTTTTCTCTTCGTTTCAGTTCTCGCCAATACATCGTTGTTAGTCATGTGTTCAGTCCATGTTATCTTCAGCATCCTTCTGTAGAACCACATTTCTGCTGCCTCAAGCCCCTCCTACATCCTTGAGATAATCTACTGGTTTAAACTGTTGTTGAAATAATTTCCTGGCATGTGTGAGTTAAAACACAATGCCGATTAGTAGGAAAAATTCATACACTGTTGCTTATTTCAAGAAACATCAAGTGATGCAAAAGTTCGAAAAGAGCCGAATTCGAATTCCAGGTGAATTCTTTGGATTCACTTATGCTCAAATATGCCTGGGAAAGATATTAATCCGTCACTTCTCCCTCAAGTTATAGGTGTAATGGCACGATAGACTGAGTTTTCTAGCTTTGGTTTGCAAACAACCTGCTGTAAACAGCAATGGCAACTTATTGCGGGAGAATATTCTGCTCAGTAAGTCATGTTTCTTTCGAGACATGATCACGCAAGCGTGTATCACCTCTTGCACTTAACTGATTGATGTAAAATTAAATTAACTAATACTTGAATACAAATACTTTACTCTGTGGATTAAAGAAACTGTTTGATTCTAAATTCTGACAGGTTTAGTTAATTTAGCAAACACATGGGAAAGATGACGGCGACCGAAAAGTTCTTAATTCAAAAACGAAGATAATAACACCGCTCCACAAATAAAGTTACATATGTAATTATTTGCATGACTAAGAAATGGAGAAGGTTATGGTAAATCTTTGGTAAGAGCTTGAGATGATAAACACGGTTCCATATAAAATAACCTTAATCCTTTGGCATAATACGTCGAAACTTTCTGTATTGGGATCTCCCCTTTTTCTATGATAATGGACTCGATTTGAGTATACGCCTGCTATAGTGAGTTCTTGTTCTGAACAGTGGAGAACAGTATATATCCGTTAGGAGTACCGTAAGAAGTCCGTATGTTACCGAAAAATACCGAAGTTACACAGAGAATACCGAGGCAATAGTCATAGTAGCTCTGAGCTCCACTCAGCCAGAATAATATAACACGTATATATTATTTCTAGCACGGCTTCACTTCAAAGACTTGTATATTTATATTCTTTACTAATCGTATTCCTTGGCTTACTAACATGCGTTCAAGTTTTATCTTTACGTTTAATATAACCTATTTTTCTATCTCAAATATCTCTTTTGCTGTTCATTATTTTGTGTGGTTCCACAACAGTTTCTTTGTCGATAGTCAATTGAAGCGTAAACAAAAACAATAGTTTGAGCGACAAAATCACAGACTTGAGTCCGTGAGACAACGACGTCTCCGCATTGTGCCAGGTCTAGTAAATCGACGACGGAAGATGTAAGAATGATATCGCAAAACTTTGAAATTTAAAGGGAAAGTCTTAGACCCTCAAAAAAAAATTCCGATGTAAGGTTATTTATAAACAGAAGTGATATAGCTTAAAAGCAAGCCTAACATCTGCGGAAAACACTGCTTAAGAACAACTTCAATTACAGAAATCAATATGCAGTTGGCAGTTGACATGCGAGACTAGCTTGGCTCTTCAAAGATAGGTTAAAAGAATGAAGTGGAAATATAAGCATTAGAAGAACATCACGACTTCATCAGCGCCATTGAGAAAAAAAAAACCGGTCGTTGCAACACTCGTGGTGGTATCTCGCTCTCACAAATTGAATATTCCAGCCTGAACGAATCTGATTCTAGAACGTTGAAAATCAATTATCTTTAGAGACAGCAAGGCCGACGAAGTTAAAGAAAGATATGATAAAATGTCTTATTCATATCTTATTCACGTAGAAAAAGACCAATAATATTTTTCTATGATTTATAGCATATATTTTATTGAGTGTATTTGGATTTATATAAACCAGATAATCTCATTTTCTAGCAGAAAGTCAGTCAAGAGGAGAGAGAAATTATCTTTAGATGAAGCCGCGTAATGTCCGCATCTTCTTTGCTGAACATCTGAACTGCATACTTTCCAACATTTGCTCAAATAGTGTGTCCGTCGATTGAATTCTGATTGTAATAAATGTGGTCTATTGTAAGGAATAACGGCTTGATATTGGAAAGCCGAGATCCAATTATTATCTGTTTTATCGAAATCACTTATGCTCAGATGACTTTTGAAAAGATATGAATCCATCTCTATTATTCTCAGCTATGCGCTGGATAGCAGGTTTAGACTGGCCTTGCTTGGCAACCAGTCTATCGCAGAAAGAAATAGCAAATACAGAGAGAAACAATTCTGCCTAATCAGTCATTAATCGAAAGAGAAATTATCACCCAAGCGTGAATCACTTACGACACTTGACTGATTGATAAGTGCATATTATATATGGTAGATTTACTGCATAATTTTATTTAGCGTCCGGCATTTCAAAGCTACATAATAATTGCTGAATTCGTTTGCTTAGAGTGTATAATCGTTAGTTGTAGGTATGTCTAAATAATTGCTTTATCCTCTGTTATATACATTAAGAATCGAACAACATAACTGACCACCACACTTAATATAATTTGGTTTATGAGGTTAGACAAAAGCGAATGCCTCTTATTTCCCAGATTTGTCCAGATAAAGTTCTGGTGTAGTTTTGTATAATTGTCCTCCCTATTTCAAATTCTCTCAAAAATATTTTATATAAAAAAAAAATACTTGAAATAAAGAATGAAACAAATATTAACTACTTTCTAAATTATCCTCATATAACTTGGCAGAGAGTATCATCTCTTGTTTACCAAGAATTTGTTTATTTCCTTTTTTCGAAGGTGAGTGTCGTTGAATTTGAATTTGGTTAAAACGTACCAAACCTAAACCATCTGCTCTGGAAATAGCAAAAATAAACTAATCATACATTGTTTATATTCAAGGAGGCAATCTGAAATAGATATCACACTATCCTGTCGTATGATAGACACACCTCTCCAGTCATTCACAGTCATTCACTTCCACTAACACATTGTGACTTAGTAGAATTATCAGCTTGCCTGAAGTGAATTGATTATATATATATATATATATATATATATATATATATATATATATATATATATATATACAAATGAAAAGTTTCATCGTTCAGAATAAAAATTTAAAAGGAGCACTCAACTTAAAAATAAGAAAATGAGTATTTATAATCAAATATTACGTTAGAACATGTAAAAACTACAACGAAATAGTACAATTTGTTTCAACATTGAAAGAACAATGGCTCATCAGTAGGTGAAAATGATAGTACGATTAACAACCCTGTTAACTACCTGATGGGACATTGTTCTTTCAATGTCGAAACAAAATGTATCATTTTGTCGTAGATTTTCCCATGTTTTAACATAACAGTAAATTATATATATATATATATATATGAGAAAAATTTAGACATACACGTTATTTCATGGTAAATCGGAAGTTTAGGCCTATTTCAGGCAAACCATCATCAGCTTCCATCTTTATTTAACAAAAGATTTGATTCGTGTAAAAACCTTTGTACAATAAAGACGGAAGCTGATGATGGTTCGCCTGAAATATGCCTCAACTTCCGATATACCATAAACTAACGGGTTTGCATTAATCTTTCTTATAGTTGCTCTATATTTATTTATATACATATATATTAAGAGCTCTCTTAGAAAGATATTCTACCACTGTAGATATATATATATTCCAAGTAAAGATTTGTATATTGTGAATATATCCAAAAGTTGAATAAACACTAATTGAATAAAAATGAATATATTTATAATTTTTTATGTAATCGTGTAGCC
Source organism: Ascarosepion bandense (assembly GCA_037127315.1). NCBI lineage: Eukaryota > Metazoa > Mollusca > Cephalopoda > Sepiida > Sepiidae > Ascarosepion > Ascarosepion bandense. The sequence goes on along the minus strand of JBBBDQ010000390.1, from coordinate 273,844 downwards.
CCATACAAGGCATCGTGCTGCCACTCTTGTGCAGGGGGTTACATAGGAGGAATGTTATGAGAAAGAGTGACGGATTACAGGGATTGTCAGGAAAAGTGTATGAGAAAGATGAGAATACTGATGAGTGTGGTGTGAACGGAGAAAAGATCATTAGAGAGAGGATGCAAGTTAGCGAGACAGGAGATGAATATTGACATTACATTTAAATTCTTGTAGATTGTAGCTGTCGGGAAAGCAAATAAGCGGAAGAGAATTAGACAGGCGGGAAGTGCGAGAAAAGTAACTGATGGAGTAGAGTGTGCATTTACAATTTATTGGTTTCACAGTTAAAGGGTGGGACCTATTTGCTAATCTTGTGGCTCGAGGAAATTCATATATAAGGGGGGTGTCTATGCGCGTGTATGTGTGTGTGTGTGGTAGGGAGAAAGAAATAGATTATACTGATGTCAACACCGAGTAATGTGTATGTGTTAATAAAATAAATGTAGACCCTGATGCCAAAACATAGTGACAAGTGTGTGTTTCATACTGAAGGCATGGTTATTGTGTGTAAACATGACACTGACCGTCTTCATTCGGTGCTGACATCAGAGTCCACCCTTCTTTATTTACAGATGATTTAACCTGTATATTAAACATTAAAAAACAGCATACCGTATGCCTATAACAATTCTCTCTCTCTCTTTCTTCTCATTCTTCTTCTTCACGCACTAACTCTACACTTTCAATATTCTGAATAGTGCATTGAGCATATTCATATTCTTATATTCTTAGACAAATTAAATTTTGAATGTAAAATAAGTTTTATTTGTAATGTATATATATATATATATATATATATATATATATATATATATATATATATGTATTAGACAAAATATTTCGAATCACATCATATCCGCAGTAAATTTAAAAAGTAATAAAGGACTAAAAGTTAATTAAAAACATTATATTAATTCTTAATTATTCGTATAACCCCAAATTAATGTCAAGTCTAATATACGGGTTTAACTTTTACAAAGTTTCTTCGTTTTAGGACAAAAATCATCCACCCTCCTATGACCCTTGTCTCGTGACTTTCATCTGATAAGATTTGTACTTCTAATACAAAACCAGTTAATTCCGATGTTGACAAGACAGACGACCGCCATTTACAGCTGCTGAAATAGACTATTCCGAAGATGAGGCGATTTGAATATTATTATTTATGAAATATTTGCTCTGTAACTATATATCTAGCTCTTTTTGTGGGTCATTTTTAATATTCTATAATGTTTAATATTATATTACAATGATCTGCTTAAATTACTTACTACGGTTAGTTTTTTTAGTTTGCTTGCCACGGCTCTTTACCGTATATATATATATATATATATATATATATATATACGCGCTCACACCATGATTGAGCACTCTGGAAGAATGGCAGGCGCTGAAAACAGTAGCTACTCTGACATCTACGCATTGCTCATTCAGTAAAGAATTAAAGCACTGTAGCTTTTTGGCGTGTATAAGGATAATATACACGCTAAAAAATCTGCCTTCTTCTACCCAGCCTCCTATAGCTCAGAGGTAGAATCGCCGACTGACGCCAATTTGGTCGGGTTTCAATCCTGGGCAAAAAGCAATCAGATGTCTAAGTGTACTGATAAGCTGTGATACAGCGAAATAGATCTGTCTGCGGATGACTATATATACATATATATTTTACAAACATTGGGGGTGGGTTGTCGTACCAAAACTAGTACAAACATCCCCATAAACATGTCCATTGTTTGGCGGAATATTTCAAATAATCAAACACGGTGGTGAATAGTATTGCAGTCTCTTATGACGCAGTGACGAAGCGTTTCTGCTTTATTATTGTCTGCTGCATAAACCAATAGTTTGAGTTAGACACGTAGATAAAAATCTAAAGGGGAACGTGCAGGCCATGCAGCCGTTCTACCTCAACCGAACCATATTACATCGTAGGTGTCAGGCAGTGCATCCTGAGTTACATTTGTCATTTATATACATTTATGGGTAGGCTGGCTTATACGTTTAATGAGTGTAGTAGTAAAGTAACAGAAGTGTTCTATTTAACAATGTCAGGATATGCATATCATGAAACGGTAGATATGATCCTTACATACGGCCGCACAAATGGTATAATAAGCCTATCATACGTGAATCACATGCATCTTTGTATTAGCAAGGGTACATTTCCTAACAGGTCTGGAAGTGTGGTCAAAATAAAGTCCTTGTAGATTGCTCTTGTAAGAGGTGCTTGGAGAATATATTGATCTGGCATGCAGTCACCTGCAATTCCAGTCAACAGATTAATCGTAAAACGATGCTGGTGTCTAGCCTGTATTTCCCTATTGGGATTCCGATTAACCCACAAATGTTGATCGTATAAATTTGTTATTTCATCTCTTCCTAATGTTTCCTCATCCGTAAACAAGACAGCAGAGGCAACCAACAGATAGGCAGTTTTTGCATTACACCATCGGCAAAAAGTATGCCGTGGTGATTGATCAGAGGGAGAAAGACCCTCCACACTGTGCAAATGATACGGATACAATATCTACACTTGAATTAATGGACACGAGGTGCTATAAGATATATTCCTACTAAGGCCACTTGACGTGTGCTGATAACTTCATCTCCCACAACAGCATGTGAGAATGCATTCTTATTCAAGCCATAATTTGTGGTGCTATTGATCCTGTCTCGTTAACGTAAGGATAAACAACAGCAAACAGATGACTGTTTCGAAACGCCATCTGATAGAGCCGCGATGCCTCGTGTATATTACCATTTGTGCGGCCGTATGTAAGGATCATATCTACCGTTTCATGATATGCATATCCTGCCATTGTTAAATAGAACACTTCTGTTACTTTACTACTACACTCATTAAACGTATAAGCCATCCTACCCATAAATGTATACAAATGACAAATGTAACTCAGTCCTCGCGGCATCACAGCTCCATATACCATAAACTTTCTTTAAACATGTTGTAGTGAATTATCCGGTTCTACCCAGGAATGGGTATGGCCTGGGTTATAAAAGACCGGGTGTAGAACGAACTACATTATTATCGACAGTGTTCGTGACTATACGAGAGTCTTTGTCATTACACGGGAGTGAACAAGAGTTTTCGTTATTATACGAGAGTCATCGACCTTAGTCGAGAGCCATCGGCCTTAGACGAGAGTTAGACGTCAGTATACGGAAGCCTTCTTCTCAAGACGACGCATACGTCCTATACACAGACATTGTCTTCTTGACTGTTATTCTTGTAAACTGTTCGTTGGTGTACGTATATTTGGTTTATTGTACTGAGGTATAATAAATCTCTCTTTATATATACTCAGTGTTAGGAATTATTTCTTGCACTATTCATTCACTGCTTATCCCCTCCCGGGATATAACAAAACATAATAACTCAAAATCATTTTCTTGTTTTTGGAACCCTCCCTCAAATTTCGAAAAATATGGAGAGTGAAAGAGAGACTCTTAGATACGTATTGACTAATGATTTTATAACTCGTTTGATCATTCGATTGATGAACATATACATCATTCTCTATGCACAAATATATAGACGGGTACTAAGGAAAAGACACACATTACGTAGAGTTAAATCTCAGCTATATTTCTGACATAAAGTATATAAATAATTTGGCAAACAAAACGATTTACACTTAGAGTTATTAAAAGAAACTTTTTCTATATATCTTTCTTCAGGAATTAGGCTGTTGTGATTCTCCTCAACACTCTATCTTTCTTAGATCTATGGAATTGTTGTCCTTTTATTATACCCCCGGTTATATGTATCAGTGCCAAAAAGCCCACTATTAGGTTACGCGCATGACATTCTTGATATTAATAAACCTTGTGAGTGTAATATTTTCTATTACTTTTTCTTCGTTGTTTTTAATAGATAATTTAATTGTAATAATTAAAATACACATCCTTTATTATAAATACTGACAAGTGTGATAAATATTCAATAGGCTTACGAGGTGCACTCTAAATATTTTCAAACATTTTCAGGAGCGATGTTTATTAATTTCAAAGACTTACAAAACGTCCTCTTCAAGGTAGGACACTCTGACTTCAATGCACTTTCTGTGGCAATTTACCTACATCTGGAAGACACCATCATACAGACTGAAGCAGTCAGGATAACCTGTCACATCCAGCTTCATCTTCTCAATATCTTTAAAAAGACTGATCCGGAAGAGTTTCTGATTGGAGAACAAGCAAATGACATCGGGATCAAGATCTGGACAACGGTGAGAGTAAGGAAGAAATTATGATGCCCATCGTCTCCTCCAGTCTGGTGCAACCATTAAAATTATGTGACATTTGCGCCCACTTTATCTCAAGACTTTATTGCATCGCGAGATTCTAAATTATCTAAGTTGTGACAAACAGTGTTCATTAAGTTGTTTATGATCAGCTGTTATTGCCGTCTCTTAAAATATCTGATAAGAAAAGTTTACTGTACAATTTATTAGATATATTGTAATGTTAGAATAAAATTAGAATCATCTAGTATACTACTAACTACTTCTCCTAAAAAAGACTGCAAGCTTCTGAAAAGCACCTTGTATTTTAATTTAACTGGTAACCATATAGGTGTATTGAATATTGTATTTCACTATTTTTTTAAATGATGTGTGCTGATGACATATAATATTAAGATGGAAGACTGAAAAAATATAAGAAAAAATTCTGATAAAATTGTTAATAAAAAATATAATTGAGAGACTGACAACAATCACATCAATCATTTCTGGCCTTAAGATATCTAGCTTCCTGCTAGACAACTTAATGGCCGCTACTTTTGATAGCCTCGATCTTAGAAAAATTATATACTCATGTGATCAGTAATGATATATCTACTGTGGGCATGATGCAGCCCATTCAGTCACTCGGCTTTCTATCATCGGGTGCTGATTATATCGAAGCGAATCCCAATATCCGCATTTGGACACTAAGCTTAACCTTGGAAGTTCATATTGAATATCAATCGTCTTACTGTATTGTGTTCATTATCAGATCAAAGACCAGCATATCACTTACGCAAGACTAAATTTATACAAAGCGTCTGCATTTGATTTGCTTCATAAATAATTTGAAAAGAGAAAATTGACATTAACTTGCTGATAGGCTTGGCAAGATGACCCACAGCTGTCCGCAGCATAGAATATGTCTGCTGTTGCATTTCTTTTTTATATTATGTTCGTATTGAATACGTGTTTTCATTCTGCCCCTGATAAAATTCTCGTCAACTGTTGGCCAGCTTTCATTCGTCAAATCAGCATTAACAAAGTAACAATTGAATTGATTCTTATTAATCTGACACTGGTTTTATGATATGATTTCATTTTCATCGTATCGATATAAAATGTTGTAAGAAAGAGTAATTTCAAGCATTAATAGTGATATTTACACATTATCTTTTGGGCTTTGTCATCTTTCAAATAACAATGAATGGAGACAAAGTGATACGTATTATGCCCAAGTGTAAAGAATGTCATTCAAAACAAAGGAGTCGATAAGGAGAAAAGAAAACATATCACATTCGATTGTTGGTAAGTGTCAAGGTTTAAAGATGCACACGAAATCTTTGGAGCGCAACGCGTCATGGTTACTGAAGAGACCACAATGGCTAAAATCTGCTGACATAATGGTGAAGAATATTATAGAAGAAAAATGTTTTTGAACCACATATATAACAGTCGTCAACGAATGACTACTCGAACATGACATGTAGATAAGTCTATTTTGGCTTATTTATCTATAGGCAGGAGCAGTGATAGCAAGAGAAAGTGTTGTATGTATGGATAGAGTTTAAGGTCACCAATATGTTCCTATATGCGCGTGAGGATGAGTTTTTAAAACCTAGACTACATGCGCAGATTCAAAATTAGCAGGTATATCTTTCCCTGCCCCTCGTTTCTCTGTCTCTGTCGCTTGTGATGGATCAAATGTAGTCTAAATTACACAACAAAATAACACTGGCATCACATTTTAATAGCTGTATTTACAAAAACCGCAAAAGAAATATATATTCTGAAAATGTTAAAAAGTACAGTTATTCAATAATATTGTCATTGGTTTCAACCACAGCCTCCAGCCTTCTTCAGATTCTTCTGCAAAGTTTCTAGACGTTTTCCTTATGTTGCCATAATCCTTGCTTCCAGTTTATCTCTAATGCAGAAAGTTTCTGTGTCTCTTGCTTAATTTCAGCCCCAGCATAATAAGCAAGGATGTTACAGTGTGGATAGTTAGATGTAAGTGGGTACGTGGTCGAGGAATTTGTCTTACAGCCATGACTGCGTTCGACTGCATATTTAGCATGTTGCAAAGTTCTTTTTTTTGTAATCATCTCACCCCAAGCAAAGCATTCCACTGCCACTATTGCGCATGGGGCTACATAGAGGAAGGTAAAGAGAAGGAGTGTTTAGACATAGGGAATGTCAGGAGGAAGGTGACAGATGAGAAAGGATACCGAGGACGAGGGTTGGACAGATGGGAAGAGTGTTTGATAGAATGGGAGCAGGTTAGTGTGTTAGGAGGTGTCTATTGAACTTACATTTAAAATCCTGGAGATTGTAGCCGTCGGGGAAGCAATCGTGTGGAAGAGAATTCCACAGTCGGGAAGTGTGAGAAAAGAAACTGTTGGAGTAGAAGTTACGGCTGCATTTTATCGGTTTCACTGTAAAGGGGTGGGATCTAGTTGCTAATCTAGTATATCGTTCAAATTCGTATTTAGGGGGCACCGGTGATCTAAGTTCATCGGAGCAGAAGCCGTAAAAGTATTTATAGAAGAGACACAGGGAAGCCACGTCGCGCCGGTGAGAGAGAGACTGCAGGCGGTCTGCCAAGTCGGTATCTATCACATTACAGACCCTCCTCTGAACCTTATCGAGAAGCCCGAGGAGAACAGCAGGAGCACCTGACCAGATATGGCAGCAGTATTCAATGCACGGGCGGATGGTAGATTTATAAATGTGCAGGATAGATTTAGACGGAAAAAAAAAACTTCCGGGTCCTACACAGAGAACCGACTTTCATAGCAGCTGATTTAGCAATGGATTCGATATAGTCATTCCATTTGAGGTCCACTGAAAGTGTGAGACCAAGGAGGCGTAGTGTTTTACTCTCTGGGAGGCAAGCCTGGTCCATGCTAATGGGGGGTAGGTGAGATTGTCGATGATGGTTAATTGAGAGTAGCTTCGTTTTAGAAGCATTAAAATTTACTAGCCATTTCTTACCCCAGTCCAATATGGATTGGAGGTCTTTTTCAATTTGGACTGCGAGGTTAGCTTTGACGCCTATACCAGATATTTGTAGGAGGCGAGAGTAAACTGTGGTGTCATCGGCGTACAAACCTATTTGGGCTCTTATGGAAGAGTGTTTGATAGAATGGGAGCAGGTTAGTGTGTTAGGTGTAAGTTGCCAAACAAAGAGTAATTCACCAGTCAGCCTCTTTATATACGGTAGTTTGACTTTATCAAGACACTTGATGCTGGCCTTCGTATTGAGTGTGTGTCACTCACCAAAGATTTCAGGAGTTCTCTTTTTATCAGAACAATCAAAGTGTCTTTTCACGGCTACCGCATCATCATAATCACCATTAGACTCTTCCATTCTCTGAACCGTTCTCAGATTGACACTCAAAATCTCTGAAATAGTCGTTTTAGAGATTCCTGCTAGCATACCAAGCAATACAGCAAGCCGATTCCAAATTCCTGGTAGATGGAATTGTGTCAAGATTATATTTTTATCTCCGACGGTGCCCAATTTACCGTACTATAATGTGAGGTCAACAAACACAAAAAGAAATAATGCACATAGACGAAATTAAAAATATATGGTGAAAGTTTAACCGTCGCACTCTGTTTAGATATATATGTGTATGTGTGTGCATGTGTGTGTTTGTGTGTGTTGTGCGTTTATGTATATGTATATATAATTGTGTGAAATGAAAATTATTTTAAGGACGAATGAAAAGGCACAGAGTCTGATTTTTTTTTTATTAATAATTTAGTGATTTTTTCTGGACATGGAAAATGTAAAAACATGTAACGATACGTGGATTCGAGCGCTTTTGACTAACCTATTAGTCATTATCAAGTATGTTAGCTGTTGTCTTTTAGCTTGATAGGTAGATTTTTCTTTTATGTGTATGTCGGGATAGGAATGTTTGTAACTTCCAAACAAGTTGTGCATGTTTTGGACGTGTTCATAATTGATATTATTGATAGTTTTTTCTTTTTCTTTATTTAGGCTTCAATGCATTTTAACTGTTATGTTTTTCCTGTGAATGAAACAGTTATGCTAGTTGCGGAAAAAGTTGGTAGTCCCCTGTGTCTATATTAATGGGAACCAAATAGAGCTATGGTTGCAGAGACGCAAAAACATTCCTGATAAACATATATGTTGAATTTCGTATGTATTATATATTTATACTATCAGTATAGCCCGGCGTTGCTCGGGTGCAATGAAAGCTTTCAAACTAATCCACGGTCCTGGAGCTCAGACTCGTTCGACGTTGGCACGAAAGACCAAAAAGCAATAGTTGTTATCAGTCAAAGTGAAACCATCGATTAAAAGAAAAATGAATGTATGTAAGTCAAATTTTGATTTCCGGTATCGATGTTAAATAAGTTTTCCGTTGCAAACTGAATTTGTATGCTAAATAAGTCATCTGAGTAAATGGTATCATGGTTGAGAAGAAGAACTACAATTATACCTACTTAGAGCAAAACCAGAAGCAAAAAGCAAAATAAAAAAGCTGAAAACCTGATTGTGATCAGACCCGATAGGATATCGGGGTATCGATTTCCAATATCGGAGTAAAATAAGTTATCCAAGGATAAACTAACCTAAGTAAGTTCATGAAACCTTATTTTACCCATCGGAACTAAAATTGGAGAAAATTGGCCATATCGATGGCTGAATATTGGTTTTTGATCAGATTTGATAGAATATCGGGGGTATCGATTTACGACATCGGGGAAAATGATTCGTCTGAGAAAATCTACCAATGTTTGAGACTAAAACTATAATTCTACCAAGTTAGAGCAAATCCTGCAGCAAGAACCTCGATATAAGGTTTGAAATATTGATTTTGGTCAGACCTGATCAGATATCGGGTTATCGGTTTCTACTTTCGGGGGAACATCGGAAAAAATAAATAGCGCACGACCTGACTCTCTTAAAGAATATTTATATGAAGTCTGGTGAGAATTGGATCAAAATTGGATTTTTATAAAGGACATACATAAAGACAGACAGATAGACCGACAGACACACAAACATCTTGCCTGTTATATATATATGTGTGTGTATGTTTGTGTGTGTGTGTGTAAGAGTCTGGGTAAGGTATATTTTGGCAACAAGTATGGATCTAAATAAATTTTACTAAAATGAACAGAGAAAATTTGTTTCTTTTATTTTACATATTTGGCAAATAATGTGTTGTCTTTTGAGATAAAAATTTTGGAAAAATATCCAAAATTCATGCTGTATTGCTATTTTGTTCAAGTGATTTTAACTGTCACAATCTTTTTCAAGAACCAATGTGTTGTATGTGTGTTAAGCAGAAAGCATTTGTCTAAATCTTAGTATTATTTGGAAGCTTTACATTTTTCATAAGATACCAGGTTAATGACGTTCATATTCCTAAAGAATAGCAGGATGTTTAAGAGCTTTCTTATTAAACTAAGGTCACTCATTGGTTGATTAAAAAAACTTAACGAGCTTGTTGATTAATCAACGTATTTGCTTTTAGTTTTTTCTTTATTATCAGAGACAAAGTCTAAAGGAAAACTAAAAGTTAAAAACGAGATTGGTGCATTCATGCTTAAATTTCGTAATTGGATGTGCGTTGTGGTGCATTGTATATCGGCACGGAACGAGAAATCGGGGAGCCGAGTTCGAATTCCAGCCGAATTCATTGCATTCACTTACGCACAAATACCCTTGGGAAAGGTATTAATCTGTCTATTCCTGCCAGTTATGGGTTAAATAACAGGACAGATTGGGCTTTATAGCCTTGGTCGGCAACCAGTCTAACGCAGAAAGCAATGGCAACGTACTGCGGGATAATCTTCTGCCCAGTCAGTCATGTCTTCTTTCGAGACATGATTGCCCAAGCATGTATCACGTATGGCACTTAACCGATGTTATTGGTAAGTATTAAATTGAGTTTTATTATAGCGTCGTTATCATATGGGGATATTTAAGCGTTTTAATATACTCTTCAAAGATACACACACACACACACACACATATATATATATATATATATATATATATATATATATATATATATATTGTTATGAATTATTTTGAACATTATTTTTACCGATACTCTTATTTAAGTAGATATTATGTTTTTAATTAAACAGTATTTTTATATTTATATCTACCGGCCTGATTATTTACGATAAATTTTTATTACGAAAATGTGTGCTATCCAGCAGGATTCGAACCTGCGACCCCTATTACATAGGGGAAGCATACCATTTGATCTGGTATAGTAATGTCAACAAATGTAAAAATGTTACAGAAATTAACGAATTTTAACGAAACTTGGTTATAAGCAACCGACAATTTGTAATGAATTATTTCCTTATAATGGATAAGTTTCATTAAAATTCGTTTATTTCCGTAACATGTTTACATTTGTTGACATTACGATACATTTCAGAGCAGATATGCTTGTTTACGGTAAAAATCGAAAATTGTGTTATATAAACATGATAAAAACCTCGTCTGATCAAGAGGCTATCGATGGTCGAGTGGTCAAGACGGCACCAGATCAAATGGTATGCTTCCCCTATGTAATAGGGGTCTAAGGTTCGAATCCTGCTGGATAGCACACATTTTCGTAATAAAAATTTATCGTAAACAATCAGGCCGGTAGATATAAATATAAAAATACTGTTTAATTAAAAACAGAATATCTACTTAAATACGAGTATCGGTAGAAATAATGTTCAAAATAATTCATTACAAATTGTCGGTTGCTTATAACCAAGTTTCGTTAAAATTCGTTAATTTCCGTAGAATGTTTACACACACACACACAGACACACACACACACACACATATATATATATATATATATATATATATATATATATATGTGTGTGTGTGTGTGTGTAAGCTATCTGAAATCCATATATCACTGCAACTTCAATCCGTAGAAATAAGCGAAGTGGGTGAAGGAGGAAATAGACTAGATGGAAGCCACGTCACGTCAGATAGAGAATGACTGAAGTTGAGATCGACTACATTACAAAACTTTCTTTGAGATTTGTCCAAAATTGTGAGATCCACCGTAATAATCAATGCACAGGCGAAAGGTAAGGTAGATTCTGGGCAGAAAAAATTCTGTTCTGACAAAGAGAACCAACTTTCCTTTGCCATAAACGTAGCAATTGATTCGATATAATAACTCCACTACATGTCAGTGGAAAACAAGAGGCCAAAAAGTCGTTGATGTTGCTCTCCCGGAATTTAATATCAGCCATGCTGATTTGATTCAATCTCTGTGTATATTTGCTTCAGTTTAGGGTGGGGAATCTCATATTTCAGTTGAAAAATATCCAGATCGTGCGAAAGCTCTTTTACTGGGACGGAATCTGAATAGATTCGTCTCTTCAGTTTCATGTACAATGCCTGGATCAGATTGTGTTATGGTCTCAAGCATTTCCCATCGCTACTGAAATCTGAGTTCATCTCCACGATTGTTGCCATCAAGAATTCATATAATTGATAAATCAACTATGGTGATACATGTGAGTAACAAATAGGTACATTTTACTCTATGTTTCTTGTCTTTTTTTTATTCAGAGCAAACTAAATACCTCATTACATTTTTCTGATATAGCTGAGTTTGGATAAAAACGGAAAAAAGTATAAGAAAAAAGAGGTCATCAAATGAAATGAATTAAGTAGGATTAAGAGGGTATAATATTTTAAAGAATGATGTGTGTAAGACTCAGACAGTAGTGTTTCAATCTTTTGCCACAGAAAACCAGACATGTCACTAATTTTAAACCGGTAATAAGGGAAGAAAAAGCGAAAAAATTTAAAGGGAAAAAAGAAAAAAAGGAGAAAGAAGAGAGAAACGTATGAAAAGTAAAAGTCTAAGGTAAAAGGAAACTCGAAACAATAATTAAATTAAATAAAGTAGATAAAATACATTCAAAAACAACAAAAAGGATAAGAAAAATATAGAAATTGTAAAAATTAAAATATTCATTAAGAACACTTGATAAGTACAAATAAAAGAATAATTGTAATGAAAAAAACTAATACTAAAATAACTAAAAGTTTAAAAAATAGTAAAAGTTTTAAAATAAAGTTGTGATAATAAATGACATATTTAAGAGTATAGAAAATGTTACGGTGACAAAAATAGTGATTTCATTACATTGTTTTAATAATTCATATGTTTTGGAATTTTATTATATGGATTTTTTCATGTAGGCAAAGGAAACATATTTCATAAAACGATTTGCATGTTCTACTTTTAGTTAAAAATTTTCTATTTAACTGTAGGTTTTTTATTTGCATCATTTAATTGCCAGTAGTTTTTAGAGAAAGAAAAGTAAAATTATTATATATCTTATAATTGAAAGATAAGTTGTGCTGGTAAATGTGAGATTTAATATTATTCTTAGTACATCTGATATAATGTTTGTTAAGATGATAATTTTCAGTTATAGAAATGGTAACTTGGTAAGCTTTTGAAACTGTAAGGCATTTATAATGCAAATGAGATATGTAAGGATTGTTAAAATTGCAAGAAGTAGTATTATTATCATTATATATGGTAAGTTGATATCATAATGCAGTTTTAGGATTTTAGTATTTTGTCTTATTACCATTGAAAAATTATCAGTGCAGCTATAAAGTTCAATGTATTTTTATTAAAGTTTTGCTCATAGGATTATAATTTGGAAGTTTTTTTTTTAACTAGATTAAGGAATGTATTGCTGAAATTGGTACTAACCATTTGGTTAAATGGTTCTGTGTACCAAATTATTTTCTGATTTCAATCATGTTCAGTATTATGCTTAATTTCTTTATAATATTTAATATCATTGTATTTATTTATTAATCATTTCACCCCAAGCAAGGCATTCTACTGCCATTATTGCGCATGGGGCTACATAGGGGAAGGTAAAGAGGAGGAGTGGTTAGATATAGAAAATGTCAGAAGGAAGGTGATAGATGGGTAAGGATACCGAGGATGAGGGTCGGGCAGTGGGGAAGAGTTTTTGAAAGAATGGGAGCGAGTTAGTGTGTTAGGAGGTGTCTATTGACCTTACATTTAAACTCCTGGAGATTGTAGCCGTCGGGGAAGCAATCATGTGGAAGGGAATTCCACAGTCGGGAAGTGCGAGAAAAGAAACTGTTGGAGTAGAAGTTAGGGTTGCATTTTATCGGTTTCACTGTAAAAGGATGGGATCTAGTTGCTAATCTAGTTCCTCGTGCAAATTCGTATCTAGGGGGGAAGGGATTTAAATTCATAGGAGCAGAAGCCGTGAAAGTATTTATAGAAGAGACACAGGGAAGCCACGTCGCGCCGGTGAGAGAGAGAGACTGCAGGCGGTCTGCCAAGTTGGTATCGATCACATTACAGGCCCTCCGCTGTACCTTTTCGAGAATCCCGAGGAAAATAGCAGGGGTATCCGACCGGATATGGCAGCAGTATTCAATGTACGAGCGGATGGTAGATTTATATATGTGTAGGATATTTATAGCCGCTGATTTTAAGAGCTATTTTTTAGTATTGTATATGTTGATTGAAAATGTCCTCAGTCGAGTATTATTGTTTATTTTGTGGCCAAATATGCTTAATAATATATGGTGGGTGATTTGATTTAGGATGCATGTAGATAGGGTTAGCAATTCGTTTTAAATATGGTGACTAATTAGTGTTAACTAAGTCAAGTATAGTATGTAACTAGACAAATTTCAGGTTAGTATTTATTAATATTTTAGAATTAAAGTTCTTCAGTATTCCATGTATGTGTTTAAGGCTTCAATCTACTTTCAAATTAGTTGAATTATGGATAATCCGGAGACCATCCTCTTTAAACATATCAGTATCTGCTATATCAACGTCACGATGGGCAGTGAGTTTGTACAAAATAAAAGAACTTACAAGATTCGAGGAATCAGCAAAATCCAGAGCTCCCATAGCAGTGTCAAATAGCTCTTCGGAATTAAAATTTATCCTCTGTTCGTTGTTATAGATTAGGGAGGATGGCATTCATTTTAAAATTTTATTTCTTTTTACAGTATTGAAGTCCGAAAATTCCGAAGCAAGACTTAAGGTAATTGTAAACAAATCCTACCAGATAAAGGGGTTATAATCTACTGTGTCGAATTAAACACGTGAGCATTTATGCTTGTTAATTTGTTTGAACTAATTCAAGACTTCAGTGGGATTACTCCATTGAGTCAATCCAATATTATGTTTGATTCGTCGATTGTCTCTCTCCAAAAGTTATTTTCTAATTTCCGTCTTCGGGAGATTAATTATTCTAGTTGTGCTTTTAATATGAAAGTCCGTTTTGTGATCCTTGATAGTGATGTATGATTCAGTAGCCTCTCAACCCTATTGGTTAAAACATTACTGCAAATGATGTAATGTTGTATTTGGTTCAAATTCTAAAGCTTATAAGGAACCTAAATTCTATCTTTGCTAGTTCTAGCTGTTTGAAAGAGAATAAGAAAGATTAATCACATTATTCGACGATAAAACGTTTGGCTGATTGACTCATAAATGTGAAATATGTAATTACTTTCAGAACTCATCAATATTTCCATAATTCCGTATTATATATTTTTCTTAACACACACAAACAGGTGATAGGCACTCCGAAAATAATTCATTTTCATGGAGACTTTTACAGAAAGAAAGACCACGATAAAATCATTACATAAAGCAAAAATGTTAAAAATAAAATATATTTGAAATCATACCAAATAATTAAACATTAGTTACTATTTTGGCATAATTCTTTTATCAGGCCGAAGAATTCTCAGCATCAAAATGTATATTATCCATCCAGATACATACCCATAACCACACCCTTCTCTTACTGTAACTCTCTCACTCTCTTTATATATATATATATATATATATATATATATATATATATATAGCATAATGATGATCCACGTATACAGTCTTAATATGTATAGGAAAAACTAATAAAAACTTGTAAATTTAAAAATGTATTTATTGACAGTATTTATTTATTTCTATTATTATATATATATATTATATATATAATACATTTATTTATTTATTTCTAATATATATATATATATATATATATATATATATATATATATATATTGATTGATTGATTGTTTAATATTTAGTTTTTGGTCCTAATAGGGTTAGACCAGTAACTTTTGTATTAAAAAGTGTTCTATAAAATTATATTTTAGAACATTTGAATATGTTTCATTTTTAAACGAAATTTCAATCATTTTTATATCATACAATATGTCATGGATAAATTGTCGTCCAAATTAAGATAAAATGAAAATTACACTGAGATCTCACTTTATATATTTACAAAAGTTACATCAAATTATCTCATAATACTAAAGAATAAAATTAATTAATAAAATCGCTTCCACCACAGCCCCAGCCGACTTCGCAATCTATTGCAAAACTTGTGAACGGTATTCTTGTTTTAATGTGGTGCAAAGAAGTTGTTTAATAGCAAAGATTCGGTTATTCTGCTTCTAGCTACTCAAGGCTCTTGATGTAGGCCTTTGCGTTGTGACTGAAACTCTGCGGGGAAATGAGCAGGAGAATAGTGTTATCACTCTAAACGCCTTTGTAATCACAAAGAGATTCATCCAACTTTTTTTGATCTTTTTACTGTCCTCAAATGACATCCAAATATCCTGTAATGTTCGTATTGAAGCTTCCAGCTCGAATTTTAAGTAGTACAGCATCCTGTTTCAAAATGCACCATGAAGCTCTTTTTCCCACTGAAATTGTCTAAGTGGTCCTACTAGATTGTGCAATCGATAAAGGAATAAAACAACTACACGCATGTTCGAAATTAAAAATATAAAATATTGATAATGTACATACTACACATTGTATATATGAGCAAGATCATACAAACTACTTTAAGGATAAAACCCTCTAGAAAAAGGAACGCAGAAACAACCCATAATCATCTTGATATTTCACACTTTCAAAACGTTGCGAGTTTTGATACAAATAAATTATTAAATATTTTCCCAAGATTTGCCTACTTCGATGTTCTAGTTTAATGCTACAATATTTATATCAATATCACCTGCTTCATAGACACCCATCCGAGCCATACACAAAGCAATCCTCTCACTCTAATTACAAACAACCTCTTAATTGAACCTCAGCACTCTGCTCGCAGTTATATTTGCAATGAACCTCAAGTAAATTTATGCTTCAATAACTTCACACTAACGCTGATTAAACCTCCAAATTACAGAATCAATGTCTTCTCTTACCGGACACTACTTACTGTCTCTGGCGGATATTTCATTTCCTTTATTAACCAATCTTCTTTTCATAGTACAATCTTAGCACCTTACAGATGCCCGACACCTAATCTCGAATGATAACTTGCCCCTAGCTATTGTCCTATAAGATTTGCCTATACAGTTTATTTCTACTGTAATTTCTTTGTTTATAAATTGCTTCGGTTTTAAAATGCTTATAAAACCGAGGTGAAACAAAGAATTTTGTTTTTACCAAGTGCTTCGCAACCTCCATTGGAGACATAACTGTTTAAACACCGCGGCTAATCTGTTAAAACTACCGTTGGATATTGCAGTATTAAGAAAAGACAATCCGCCCGTGCATTGAATACTGCTGCTATATCTGGTTGGATGCTCCAGCTATCCACCAAGGTGCCCTTGACAAAATCAAACGGAGAATCTGTAATCTGATAGATCCCGACTTGGCCGCTCAGATACAGTCACTCTCTAACTGGCACAGTGTGGCTTCCCTGTGTCTCTTCTACAAATACTTTCACGGTTTCTGCACCGATGAATTTGGTTCACTAGTGCCCCAATATATAAATTTACTTGAGCCAAAAGATTAGCAACTAAGTCCCACCCTTTTAATGTCAAACCAATAAATTGTAAACACAAATTCTATTCCCTCAGCTCCTTTTCTCGCACTTTCCACCGGTGGAATTCACTTACATTTACTTGCTTTCCTGACAGCTACAATTTCCAAGATTTTAAATATAAAGTCAATAGTCATCTCTTATCTCACTAACCTGCATCCTTTCTCTCATACTCCCTTCTCCGTCCAATCCACTTTCATCAGTATTTTCATCCTTCTCTTAGCCACTTCCTGCCACCCCCTACAACCTGTCACTCTTTCTCATAACTTTCCTCCTATATACCCCCTGCAAAATAGTGGCAGTAAAATGCCTTGCTTGGGGCGATATGATTATAAAAAAAATTATACTATTATAATGTGGTTAGAAAGAGGGGCATCAATTCTACATTACAACAATATATAAACTGACCCCTAACTTTATGGCCACGGTCATCTTTCTCTTACCCACTTCTTGACACATCCTATAACCTGTCACTCTTTCTCATAACTTTCCTCTTATGTAACCACCTGCAAAACAGTGGAAGTAAAATGCCTGGCTTGGGGCGATATGATTATTAAAAAAGAATTTCTTCAACATGTACTGCTTCTACACATTGACTAAGCTTTATTTTTCTAGTACGAAATCAGCACCTGATTCGATCAAGTTAATCTGCAATTACTCATTTCTAAAGTTAAATACATCCTGGGAGAAAAAGGAATACTATATTTAAATTTACTAAACACCACTTATATGTAGCATAAGGCCGAAGGTATGGAATACCCAGTGAGGATTGAACTCACTATTCAGTCGTAGTAGGTTCTAGCAGGACACGCGTGCTAACCATTACACCACGTAGGGGCAACCAAAACGAATACTATATTGAGAAATGTTTTGTACCGACACCATACATATATAACTTGTATCTTATTAAACTATATGTTAGATTTAAACTTAATCTGTTCTATCACGTGGTCATAATATTGAGGTTAATTTATTTATACTCGGGGATGTACAGCTGGTATGATGGATAGCGGCTAGTAATGAGAAATGGGATACACGAGTTCGAATTCCACCAGTCCGTTCTGTGACTCACACGCAAATAATTTTGCAAAATGTATTAATTAATCTCACCCACAAGCTTTGGGTTAATATCAGATATTCTGTCTGAAATAAAATTATTGATATTCTCACAAAATTGTTATTGCAATATTAACTCTATAAAATTATTCTTGAAAACTCAAATAAGTTTCGATTTAAATAAGAGAGTTGATAAATCGTAAAAAGTACAACTCAATCAAACATACCCTAGTGGGAGCACAGTTAGTTACAGTGCATTTTAATATTGCAAAGATAGAGTATCGGAAAGCTAGGTATATAACTTTATTCATAACAACTTAAGAATATATGTATTGTGCTTGTTTTTCATTCTGAGAGTTTACATTTTCGTCGTAGTAAAACATGGAATCGGAGCTCTAGAACGACCCAAAATCGAAGAATATTCAGGAAAATGTAAGTTAAAATATTCATTCGAAAATAAGAAATGTTAGAAATAAGAAATGTTAGAAATCATGCGTAAAAAGCGGGAGTTTTATAGATAAAACATTGCTGAAAGAAATTGTTTGGAGAAGGCTTTCTGTTAAACTAAGCTTTTCCTTGGATAACCGAAA
Organism: Ascarosepion bandense; assembly: GCA_037127315.1. NCBI lineage: Eukaryota > Metazoa > Mollusca > Cephalopoda > Sepiida > Sepiidae > Ascarosepion > Ascarosepion bandense. The sequence goes on along the minus strand of JBBBDQ010000390.1, from coordinate 255,018 downwards.
ACGCATCAAACAGTCCGAAAAAGTCTGTCGACGTGGAAAAGAAAGTAAAAATTGTTGAATAGTCTCGAGAAGAATTGTTTTGTCTAGAAAATTCTCCAGAATAAACTAATAGCATCACTTTTGTTATAAACTCGATCGCTCATAGCTGGAAAATTGAGTGTTCAGTATACATCTTTATTATAGTTAGGAGAATTAGTATCTTGTTTTATATTTACGCAAATATCTCTTCTGTGCTCATGTTTTTGGTTCAGATTTCTGAATAGCCCAATATGGAATTAAAGCTTAACTACTCGGTCACACCGATATTATTATCAATATTCGTCTGTATGTCGTCAAGAATCCATTTTCTTTAGTCTGATGTTAACTATAACGTTCCAAATTAAAATAATTCAGAATGTCATGTGCAAATATATTGAAACACTTTTGGAATTCTGGGATATGTCAAGCAGAATAAAACATGATGCACGTATTTTAAAATCTCCTAAAGGAAAAGAACTTTCAAAAAATAAATACATAGTAAGGCGTCCAATAGTGATGTGATTTCTAAAAATCACCGCACTATTTAAGGCTTTACGATGTATCTATTTTGAAAAAAATGTTTCCTCTTAGAATTTTTAAAATATTTATTTCAAGCATGCATTAATTTCACGCAGGAAAAATCCCTTTTGGGGTCGCACATCATCATCATGATTTTCGAGTATATATTCAGTTAGTCAGTTAAGTGCCGTACCTGATACACGCTTGGGCGATAATGTTTCGAAAGAGACATGACTATCTGGGCAGAAGATTATCCCGCAGTAGGTTGCCACTGCTTTCTGCAGTAGACTGGTTGCAAACCTGGGCTATAGAACCCAATCCGTCCTGTTATTTGACCCATATCTGGAGGAAAGATACGGATTAATACCTTTCCCTATTTGCGCGTATATGATTGCAATGAATTCAACTGGAATTCGAACTCGGCTCTCCGATTTCTCGTTCCGAGTCGATATCCACTGGACCACAACAAGTATATATTCCGTGGTCGAAATTTCTTCGGAAGTAACCAAATATCGCATTAGAACTGGTTGAAAAATATTCCGGACATAATAGTTTTTTTTATTGCTTAAGAAAGAAACGTAAGATTTGGAAAATGTCAACGTTTATGAAGAAATTAGACAGTAGTCATGTAATTATTTAACAAATGCAAAGTATAATGCATTATGCGCTGCATAAGGTTTTCATTAAAAAGTTTGCCGCATGTCTTTTCTCAAAACCATCGAAACACTCAACAGTCAATAATTATACAGTTATGAATTAATCGTACATTGCTACACTGAAATTTCTGTTTCGAGGTAGATTCTCATCATCAGGCTGTTGGTTGTGCAGATGATTTACATTTAAATGACAAAAACTTTGGTTTGCTGTGTATGTATGTGGGAAGATATAAAATTTTACATGTGTGTTTTTTTTTTGGTTAATCAGAGTGGAGATTCATTTTAGGATTTGGCCCCAAAGAATACATACTAACCAACTTTTTCTCTTTTTTCTTTTTTCCTTTTTTCCTCAATCATCCTACCTATTTCCCTTGTTTCTTTTCCCTTCGTGAAGATGTTAACCTGCCTTTAAACTGATCTTATCAATTTCTCTTCTTTCCCTACAGTTTTATTACTTTTGATGTGGTATTCTCATTCAACACCAGATAGATATATATATATATATATATATATATATATATATATATATATATATATATATAAGTTTCGTTAAAACGGCAAAAAGGTGCATTTTTAAATGTATAGCGGCCGTTTCAATTGTATAGCGGATGTTTATCTACAATGCTCGACTCGAACCCTTTCATTGCAGTCGATCAATGATCTTCTGTAATGATTTTGGTTGATTTGAGCGGGTCATAATAAACTACACCCAGCTGATCTCACCAAATGCAGAGGAAAATATTTTGACCATAGATATTCGGCTTTGCCGCCGACGTTGATGAATAGTCGAGCTTACTGTGGTGTCTCCACTTTTTATCGCCGACCATTATACAATCCAAAAAAAAAACTTTCCTTTTTTTTGCCGTTGAAGCAGCTGCTCACACGTTACAAGACGCCGATTCACGGCTCTTGGATTAAAATCGGACAGCACCAATATACTTTAACAACAAAATCAACTTTTGAAACGTCTAAACCAATCTCAGCATATTGTTTCCGACATAGCATGGTGGCCGTAGGTCTCAACAAGAAATCTGCGTACTTCAGGTTCAATGTTTTTTAATAAAGCAGTGCAGTACAATTACCCGCAAATACACTTTCTTTTGCACGAAATTCGACATGTTTAACGCTATGAAAAAATTAAAAGAGTTTCCGCAAAATGTATTTCATTCTGAGAGTTTATATTTGCACTAAATTTCAAGCTTGCTTATAATATTTACTTTTAAATGTGCTACCATATAAAACTGACGGCACAAACACACACACACGCACACACCCACACACCCACACCTACACCCAAACCAACACACACAGACACCTATATATATATATATATATATAGGTACCTCAACTAATTCGCTGAAAAACAGAATAGTATGAAAAAAAGCACAACTTAATAAATAACCAAGTTGTATCATCCAAAAGTTTATTTTCTAATTAATAGGAAAAATTAAAATTTTTTTAATTATTTTTTAATAATTTCTAACCAGTTCGATATTATGGTAAAACTTTTTATCATCAGTAGTTGGCCAAATTTTTAAGAGTTACATGTTTCCTTTACGGAATGTAAAAATGTTCCAAATTTATTGAATTTACAAGCTCTTTCAGCCATTTCACTGGATAATTTTAAGAATGATATAAAAAGAGTAAAGACTTACAATTGTGGAAAAATATGTAGACTATGCCACGAAAAAAAAGTAGAAATTATCATATTCCCAAATAATGATGAATAGTTAAATGAAAGAACGGAAATTATGACGAAATGCATCCACACAAAGAAATACCTCTTAGTTTCATACAACCATGGATGAAAACGCCATAAGCCGTTTTAATTTAAAAAATTGCGCGTTCATAAATTCCCTGCCACGTGAACGTTCAAATAAAACACCGTTACAAGAGAGTTCTTAAAAAGAAAAACGGTAAACGGTAAAATCAGTTATTAGGAATCGACTGAAGACACCACTCATGGTAGAAACCTGAGTAGCGAAATAACTCGGTGAAAGATCGATAATATTCAAAACTTCTGCAATATAATTTTATCGAAGAAAATAGAAATAGACTCAGTTTTTGTACATTGACATGAATTTTTTTGCTATATAATCTAACCAACGAGCAACGTCGGGCTAAAGTCGCGGTATTCTTTGAATTTGCATATGGTAAAATAATTCTTAAAAATACAAATTTGGTGGCTTAACATTTGAATATATTCAAAAGTATTTTTCTCTTTAAAAGTAATATTTTAAAATTGAAGCATATACAGGATATTTTCCACTGTAAACATACAAATCCAATCATCTACAAAGAATTGCTGACCTATCGATTACATTTACACACTAGTACTGACATCAGTAAATATTGTAAGCTTGCCAACATTTCAATAACAATTCAAATATTTATTGAAAAGAAAACTGGCTACATTCGGAACGTATGACTGTACAAAAGTTTGACTACGAATTTGAATTTTATGTCAGAAAACAAATTGAATCTTATCGCTGATCCAGACTACACAATACTGACTTTCTAAATGATACTGCGTATATCTTTCATTCCACACGTTTTGGACAGGAATCAGCAATTAGATCTTACTAGCGTCATAGCCCGGCGTTGCCCGTGCAACTCAGAACATTTTTGTAGCAGAGCAAGATGCCAATGAGAGGAGTAGAATAAAAATTAAATATAAAGTCTCATTATTTTTTCAATAAAAAATATGTTAGTCGCGTTTGACAGGGGTGATTTGATTTCTGTGACGTAATTTAGCAACCATCTTAGATATTAGATGTTTCATGGAGCAAATGTAAACAATCGGCTCTATTGGCCAAAATGTGTGAAAGGTAAAAACTGCTGAATTTAAACTCAAAAAGTATGTGTTGATCCGGCTTCCCTGTAGATATGTGTCCCTTAAAAGTTTGAATGGCGTAGCTTAAAAATGTAGGCGTGCTTAGGGAACAGTGACACACAGACTCACAGATTGCTTTTTCTATATATTGATTATCTATTAACAACGAGTTAACTGGATCTGATCTTGTAGTGGTCGATCCGATTCTCTCGTAAAAAAATGAATTTCTTGATCCTAAGTTGTTTTTTTTAACTCACATACACAACTTTCAAAATTAATTACGAACTTTTTGTAATTTCGGTGTTGAGAAATTAAATTTCAAAACTTTTCGTATACGAGAAATCAGTTTTGTTTGTAATAGAAGGATTTCTTATCCAACATCCAAACTTATCCTTTTCACATTTCGCATATATACATGGTTAATTTTCAAATATATTTCTTCTGAAATATAGAAGCAATATAAAAAATACTCCCCGTGACAAATAAGACGAGCCTAAAGTAGTGTGCTCGATCATGTTTATCAAATTGGCCTTGTGTCAAGCATAACCGAACTCCCCATAATATACTCCAGATCAGAAGGTTGGAAAAATAAATGTACTGCCACGAATCCTCTGAAAAAATAGCATAATATAAAGAAAAAAAAAACAAACTAAGTAAAAACAAAAGTTGTATCTGCAAAATGTTCATGTTATTATCAAGAGGACAGAGGAAAGCATTTTTTAATTATCTTTAAAAATAATTTAATTCTTTCTAACACGTTTGAAATTTTGTTATAAAATCATGTATTTCTTTAGTCCGTGCCTGATGCAAATTTTTCAAGTGTTTACTGCAGATACCGGAGCATTACGCAAGTCAAGTTTTTGCCGGTGAAAAATATATTAATTGGAAATTCTTGCAAAGTCATATAATGGTTGTATTCTGATTAAATTTGAAAGAATTATGCACAAATGACTGGAATAATTTTTTCAATAATTATTTTTATAAAATCTTTATAAAAATATTTTTTACATATGTTACCCCGTAATACAGACAGAAATTAATTTCCTGAAGTGCCTAGAAATTTGGAAAAGTTCGCTGATATACCTAATATTAGTTTATTTCAGGAATAATTGGGGAATGCTAATCAACGGAATTTTTATTTTCTAAATTAGGACCTTTTCAGAAAATCTGCTCCGAACTGGGAAAACGTGAAATAAAAAGTATGTCATTTTTTATTTAGATACACTTTTAATTTCGTTATTATAAACAATATATATTAAGGATATAGCCGGAAGAGAAAAAATGAATGAATAATGAATTCTTGCAATATTTGTTTTCAGTTTAATACTTTTCAATATAACAATTTAAAAGTTTCGAAAATCTTTTAAAATTTCCCCCTTCATCATCCATGCTAGATTGTTAATATATAAAGAATATATTTACTAATCGTAAACTGAAAAGTTTAATACAAATAATTGAGCCATTCGATTTTTAAAATAATTAGCACATCTTATTTGCTTGCATAATGAAGACCCATATTTTCTTTTTACGGGTGGCCGTACGTGATATACTATAGCAGCCACAATATAAGGAACGGAAACAAAAAAAGACATAAATATGTGTATTATTTAAAAAGTCATGCATGATTAGCAATGAAATTTTTACCGAATAAAGGTTATAATGTCCTATACATTGAATCAGTTTTAATTTAATGTGATCAGTTTCTAGCACTTTGTTCCCTTTTCCTATCATTGAATTATTCATTTCTCACACCTTTTTGCAGTACGTTCTCCCGATTAAGAAATTATGATGAGCGAAAACGGTTATTTTTAAAAACTTAATCCATCATTATGCCCTGTAAAATTGAAATTATTATTTTTAATTTAATGTACATTTTTTCACTTTTCCAATATACTTATATCGATCAGAAGGGAATATTTTTAGAGTCCCGTTTTAGAATTATAAAAATCTTCTAATAGATTTACGTGCCGTCACTGAAAATTACTTTTTTTGTGCATTAAGCAGCTCTTAAAATTAACTGATTTTTGTACGAACGGGATCCAATTTTAGAATGTTTTGTAGTCATACATTTTAATGAAGCAGCGACGTCGTACGACACGCAACGTATTATTTGAATTGGCAGGAGGTAAAATATCTCTTCAAATTAAAATTTTGCAGGCTCAAAATCAGAATGTGATCAACAATATTATTTTCCTTAAAAAAGGATATTAAAATTTGGAAAATGTATATTAGCCAATAAGCTTGAGAATAAATATAAATTTTATATTCATTCCGAGCCTATTTAATTATTCTAAATTTGAATAAATTTTGTTTGTTAACTCGTCTTTCAGTTAAGCTTTGTCTATGGCTGATTGTTGTGATGGTTTACTGCAGTGAAGTTCACACAATTAATTATTCACATCTTTCAATTATTTATTCGATCATACTATATTGCACAACTGATGCTTATTGATAACTTGCATGTATCAAGATTCGCAACTAATTTACTGTTTACTTTTGTGCGGCATCTACTACTACATGTTGCGAATATCATGGATCGAGCATGTGAGCAATAATGACGTTTTAGAAGAGATGGAAACGAAAAGGAAACTAATACTGAGCATCAAAAAAGTATAGCTGAAGTTCTTGGAACATGTGATAAAGAAGAAAGGCTTGGAGAACTTAAGACTCACATGTCATATAGAGGAAAAGAGAAACAATGGAGAGCAGCGGATGACATATTTGAATGGACTAAGCAGGCGGATGAAAGAGCGGTGCTTGGGTGGAGTAACAGGAGAAAGCGTGCTAAGAGCTACCAGGGATAGGGAGACATGGAAAACCATGATCACCTACGTCCTGAGGGGGGATATGTCACAGAGAACGAGAGGCCTGTGTCATATACATCTGTACACATGTAGACGCATTTTCTGTTTAATCTATACTAGCTGAATTCATTCGGTTGTATGCTTAAAACAGATCCACAAGATATTATGTTTGAAGTTATTTGCAAAGAATCTTTCTAATTAATTTCTTTCAATTTGAAAGAAAAATAACACTCGAATAAAAATTATTGAAATTTGTAGAGCTGTAGTTGAAGATATTAATTCTTTTTTTTTATAAATGCATATACACTCTATTTATATACTTTCTATCTATACATTTTGTCTCTCGCTCTATGCACATGATATATATATATATACATATATAATAATAATAATAATAATAATAATAATAATAATAATAATAATAATAATAATAATAACTATAGTAATAAAATACCAATAGTAACAGAACTAACTCTGCCGAAACTAGTATTAATTAAGCTATAATTTAAATCATCTTGTACAACCCACCGAGAATGAACTCGGAGGGAAAAAAGGGGAAGTAAAAAAAGAAACGAACAAAGTACATGAACAAAAAGACAAGCACTCGTAAGAAAAAAAAAAAAGACGAATACCCTAACACTAAAGCGCACAATACGAAAGTAGAGCAAACAAAGACAAAAAATCTAAGCAAGAGCCAACGTCTCGTCAGGGAAATTGGCTCACATACATACATATATATATATATACATATATATATATATATATATATATATATATATATGAGAGAGAGAGAGAGAGAGAGACCGCTTGATTCAGTTTTACACAAATGCTTTTAGGCAAGGCGTGAGTTCATTTCTTTTTATCTCAGATTCTTCCAAATTAACAAGGCGAAATGGCCATTTTGGGTTGCTTCCAATTGAGGGGAAACTCTGAATGTAAAACCGAGATTGCAAATGGAAAGCGTCACATAATCTTTCACAAGAACAACAGCCTTTCCTATATGATAAAGGAAAACATCTTTTAGGAGGTACGATCTCTCTCGTCCAGAAGGGACTTGGTGTTTTAATGTGTGTGTGAGTGTGTGCATGTGTGTGTGTTTTTGAGTGTATGAGTGCATGCATACCTTCGTGTATGCATGTAATTTTTTACAACACAATTTCACTTTATCTTCCTAATAGAGGAGACTAAGTCAACATAAATGTAGTCTAAAATAAAGAGAATCGAATATCCTTACAGTGACATAGTAGCAAAGTGTAAGCATTAAAGAAATTGAGATAAAAAATATTAAATTAAAGAATCCTCTAACTTTTTCCATAAAATTTGTATCTTATTATTAAGAGGAGAAATCAATGTATTTTTAATCTTTTTAAAAAAAAAACCTTTCTAACATGTTCAAAATTTTAGTAAAAATCTTGTTTTAATTTTCCTTAGCGCGGAGCTAAACAGTTTTGAGAGTTTACAACAGATAAACAAATATTTTTCCGGTGACAAACACACCTTTTAGAAATTCTTGTAAAATCAAATAATTTTCTGATTTAAATGAAACTTTCAGGACTTATTCACAAATGAATGAAATTATTTTGAAATCATTTATTTAAAGTATTGGTAAAAATATATAATTTTTACATCTGTTACCCCACCTTCACGTAAATTAATGTAATTTCAATAAATTAAATTCTGTAGGCAAAAATGGTTTTATTAGTTAAACGCAAGAGTCATCGGGAAACGTAAAGCAAGTATTATATTTTTAAACCATTTAGCCCCTTTTCCAAAAACCTACTTTGAGTAGTAAAATAAAAAGGGCAATACAACTATGACATTATTTAATTAAATAAGCTTTCAATTGCTTTAATAAATAATATAAATTTCATACATTACAGTCAGAAGAAAAATTGTTTTCAATTAAAAATAAAATTTGAAATAATTGTTTCTCTTTTTGTTTTTTAATTGTAATAACTCATAAAGATATGAAAATATTTGAAAATATTTCAAGGACTTGTAAAGGTTAGGTTGCTAGGGTATAAAGTGAAGACTATATTTATTAATCAAAAGTTGAATGTTTAATGCACATCATCTACCATCGTATTTTTTAAATATATTATAATTTATTTTGCGTTGTATTTGAATGTTTTTGTATGATAATTTCCGTGTATATTAAAAAGTCATGAATTTCAGGGACTCTTCTATTTATCAAAAAAAATGTACAATTATGTCACTTATGATCGACATAAACGTATCTTATCTCGCATTGCAATTACCGACCGAAAAATTAAAAAATTACAAAAAATATCAAATTTTTGTTTGAAATAAACCAGATTATTTTGTTTAATTGAAATATTAAATTTACTCATTTAACTTTCAATTAAAACTAAAATAAATGTTTCAAGAAAACATTTATATCTAATTGAAATTTAGTTATCGAAAATGATTGGAGGTACCTATGATGCTTTTGTCTAAATAGATGGAAAAAGAGGGAATGGGAATGTGATTAAAAAATCAAGCATTGCTAAAGTCTACAAAGCAGAGAAAGTTGGAAAGAGGACAAATATTTTTACTTGTGATATTTTTTATACAAATATATTCACTCATGTAGAAATAGCAAAGCAAAACTTGTCCAAATGCTGGCGTTGAATTCGTAACTATTGATTGGATATGAATGATGATGCTGGTCTAAATGACAGTTCATCGTTGGGTATGAATAATTTCATAATGCGTAGAAGTTGTAAAAATCACGATGTCAATTTTAGGAAACAATTCGCTTTAAAGAAACGAGTCTATTGTCTATTTTTTTCTTTTATTTTTTAAACGGTGATTTTTTTACAGGACCAAATATATCTAATTTTACATCGTTACCAAGAGCAGGAAAATCTCTTTCAACTAAGCATTCGGGAATTTGCAATCGAGGGCTCACCCTTGCAATTGTCATTATTTTAGAAGTCTCTACGGCCTATAAACTAATCAGGCAACTTGCCGACAAAGAAATACGCAAAGTTTGGCGCCGACAGTATTGACGATGCCTCTGAAGGTTACCATAGCCTCGACATTAGTGTCAGATGATTAGGACCGCAAACAACTAAACATTGAATTATAACATCGGCAGCGTCTGAAAAATAATCTATTCTAGCGACAAACTCGATATTTACTTCAAACAGAATGAGTCGATATTTTAACTGAATACGAAACAAATAATAAGAGGAAGAGAGCTGAGGGGAAGATAACAGAAAGGCGAAAGCAAGAGAAATATAAAATATCAGGCAAAGGTTTTGATTTAAAGAGAATATATATATATATATATAATGAAACGATATATTTGTAAAAAATGAAACGAATTATTTATAAAAAAGAAAGAGTAAAACAAACAAATGAAAAGAAAGCACAAAAATATTAATAAATGCGGACAAAATTTAAAAATGGAGGGAGAAAAATCCAAAACCAGTATTTAAGCATATATAAGTCTCAAATACGCTTTGTAGATGATTCCTGTTAGCTGAAAAAATAATACGAACATAAATAAATTCATGAAGTGCTTACAAACAAAACACTGAAGATGTGAAGATAGTATAAAGGACAGTAGACTGAATTTCAGTCACATTCATTACATGCATTGACGCGAAAATACAAGTATTAACATATCTCCTTTCCCGGGTCTGGGTTAAAATGTAGAGATTCCGTCTCAGTTCTCAAAAAAGTTTTCAATGCAATTTAAAAGCAAAATAATACAAGAAAGAAATATGAAATATTTATATTACAAAACTAATGCAGAAGGCAAATACATCCTGGAGAAAATAAACTTATTATTATATATATAAATAACTCCCCAAAAAAAGAAAATGCAAAATACTAAAACAAGCTGAACTTCCAAATTAATCCTAGCTACAAAATAGTGGCATTAACTCAGTCTAAGGAACTTAAAATACGGTTGAAAAGAAAGAAAAAGTGGACAACGGGTCCTATGCAAAACGAATCGTCAGGAGTCAATACTATATATATATATTGTCTTATGTCGATGGCACGACTCAGAGTTTCATGCGTTATACAAACACCAAGTGCATATTTCAAACTGACAGTTTCATAGATTTGAATTTAATTTCACTCGGTGTTCATGGGAGTTGAATATTATAGAGTTTGTTTATATATATATATATATATATATATATATATATATATATATAATGTATATATGTGTGTATGCATGTGTGCATGTATGTGTGTGCATGTGTGTGTGTGTGGTAAAAGGTAGACCTTTTGCACATGGAATAAGAATTATATACCGCAATTATCGAAAAAACGGTTCGGTTCAAAATACGTATCAACTGAAAAAGGTCGAAGCGTACAACAGTCGAAATGTCATAATATGGCAATATAGATGAGGACAAAAGTTCGAATAATGTAAATAATGAATATAAAGATATACCCATTTCTCTCTGGAACACTGACCTGCCATTTCTCTTAGTTACAGATACGGTAAAAGTAACACTCTTTTCTTATTTAACTTTTATTGAACAAAATTAAATTACAGGGGTTTGAGGTGGCATGGATAACGCGTTCGGGTGAGGGTTAAATCTTGATTTCGCGTTGAAGTGAATGGGGCGACGGGAAGCAATTGATTGGCCATCACGATAATCAAACCTAAGTCCACCAGAATTTTGTTTTTTTTTTATGGTGTGGACTTAAAGAGCTTGTTTACAGGCTCAAACCGAAAACAAATCCTGAATTAAAACAAAATATTTCTGTTTTTTGGGTAAATTAATGTAAGAATGTGTCAAATGTTCTTACTAACAAAATAAAAAGCGTTATATATATATATATATATATATATATATATATATATATATATATTATTTTAATTCAGATACTTTAATACAAGCGGAAAAAGCAGGAAGGTAAATTCCAAAAACCCGATCCTAATAAATATTAAAAATTTTATTTTAATATTAAAAAATGATACAGAAAGATTATATATATATATATATATATATATATATATATATATATATATATAACGCTTTATAATAATAATATATATATATATCTTTCAATGGGGCTGAGAATGCATGTTTTAAAATGACATGTTGAAAGTGGGTATTTCCCCCCTAAGTTTTATCTGAAGTTACATATCTCTCGACAAGAATGGCGAAGCCCGAACCGTTGCCTTGGATATCTCTAAAGCGTTCGACAGAGTCTGGCATGCTGGCCGTCTACGCAAACTGAAGAGCGATGGTATAACTGGACATTTGTTTGACCTAATACAGCCTTTCCTCTCTAATCGCACATTGAATGTGGTATTAAACGAACATGCCTCCCAGAACTACCATACGAACGCGGGTGTCCCTCAATGCACTATCCTAGGTCCTACGCTCTTTTGATCAACATTAATGATCTCCCCGATGTCATAAGATCTCAAATAGGCATGTACGCCGATGACACCACAGTTTACTCACGCTCGATCAAAAATCTAGTGTGGGCGACGAAGCGAACCTCGCTGCCGAGCTTGAAATGGACCTCCAATCCGTAGTAGACTGGGGGTAGGAAATGGCTCGTAAATTTTAATGCTTCCAAAAGTAAGCTGCTATCAATTAGCCATCACAGACAATCCCACCTACCTCCCTTTAGCATGGAACAGGCTTGCCTCCCAGGGAGTAAAAAATACGCCTCCTTGGCCACACATTCTCAGCGGACCTCAAGTGGAATGACTATATCGAATCCATTGCTAAATCCGCTACTATGAAAGTCGATTCTCTGTTAAGGGCCCAGAATTTTTCCCGTCTGAATCTTTCCTGCACATATATAAATCTCCCACCCGCCTGTGTATTGAATACTGCTGCCACATCTGGTCGGGTGCCCCTGCTATTCTCCTCGGGGTTCTTGACAAAATACAACGACGTGACGTGATTTCCTTGTGCCTCTTCTATAAGTACTTTCATGGCTTCTGCTCCGGTGAAAGTAGATCACTGATGCCCCCTAGGTACGAATTTGCACGAGATACTAGATTAGCAACTAGGTCCTAACGTTTATAGTGAAAACCGATAAAATGTAACCGCAATTTCTACTCCAACAGCTTCTTTTCTCGCACTTCTCGCCTGTGGAATTCCCTTCCACTTACTTATTTCCCCGACAGCTACAATCTCCAAAAGTTTAATTTTAAAGTCTATAGACAACTCCTAACACAATCAATCGCATCAATTCTCTCAAACCCTCTTCCCATCTACATCCTTGCCCGTCTATCAAACTTCTTCTGACATTTCCTATATCTAAGCGCTCTTTCTCACCACCTTCCCCTATGTAGCCCCCTACGCAATAGTGGTAATGGAATGCGCTGCTTGGGGTGAAATGATATATATATATATATATATATATATATATATATATATATATTCCCTTCTGCCATGTTCATGGAAAGGGAGACAAAAGCGATACAGCGTCGGCTCAGTTCATTCTCTTTACTACCACTTATTCAAATTTGATACCAGTTTTGAAAGCCCTATCCGTGTGTTTGCTCTTTGATAGTTGCATATTATTTAATTTTTTGTTATAAGTTGTAGTGAAGTATATATATATATATATATATATATATATATATATATATATGTGTGTGTGTGTGTGTGTCTGTGTGTGTGTGTGTGTGTGTGTGTGTGTGTGTGTGTGTGTGTGTATTGTGTTGTCCGTAAGGTTTATGTCGACTTTAAGCAAAATTCAAACGGAAAACAAATTTGACATTAAATATTTATATAAACCAATACGGATTTTTTTTAGGCGCACCCTTTCTCCATTTTTCCATCAACTATAGGAACTTTATTTTCGTTTGTATTCTCTCCAAAACCATATATGTTTCTCAAATGTTTTGTCTATAGTATCCTCAGCCTTCTTCTTTAAAACCACATTTCTTTTGCTCCGAGTATCTTCTTTGTTTTTGAGGAGATCGTTCAGCATTCCCTGCTATATAAAAGTACAGATAATCACATAACACTCCAGTACTGTTTTTTTTTTTTTGTCTACAAAACATATTCCTCAATTCTCAATACTCAGGCTCAGCCTGTGAGATGCCTCTTTGGCCATGCCAGTCCATCTTTGGATCTCAATGTCACACTTGTCATTCTCTGCTAGAATACTTCCTATGTATTTAAACTTCCAGTATCTGCTTGATTTAGTGTTCCCGACGTATAGTTTGCATGTTGGGGGCCTCGTTTTGCTGATAAACATACATTCGGTTTTTGTTTTAGTTTATGTTTAGACATTTCTCCTCGCTTTTCTTTGTTACCTTCTGTAGGAGGTTCTGTATCTTCAATTCTGTGTCTGCTATCAGCAGTTTATCATCTGCGTATTTTATATTGTTAAGATTGTGGCTGCCAATAATGAATCCTTGGTGGACTTCTAACTCTCAGAATTGACGCTGTACAGGTTGAATAGATCCGGTGAGAAGAGACGTCCTTTACTTACACTCCTTTTAATTTTCGGTATAGAGCTGAATTCATTGCCTGACCGTATGCAGGTAGTTTACTATCAGTATAGATTCTTGATAACTCTAATATATTCCCCAGATATTTAGAGGTTGTAGAGCATCTCTAACAACGAACGCCATTGCGCAATACATAAAACACAGATATACATGCTTCTGCATTTATATCACTCTTTCTGATAACATTATGAGCATGAATATCGCAGTCCTTGTTCTGGTATCTTTGACAAACACGCATTGTTGTTATTCTATCTCTGGGCTGATTCTGCGGCAAGCTCTTTTCATAAGAACCCGGAAAATGAGTTTTGTTATGTGGCTCATTAAGTTGATTGTTCGATGGAGTTCACATTCATTTGTTCTTGTCGTCTTTGGTAATGCTATAAAAATATTGATCTGCTTAGTTTTTCTTGTGTATCGATGCTGTTGTATTATTTGTGCAGTTCCTTCAAAGCTGTCATCATCTCTATTACAATGGTCCAGTTGCTTTGTTTCTTCTCAGTTTGGTCAGTACATTTTCCACTTCGAATTTTAATATTTCTGGTCCGTCAGTCATTTTATGGATCGCCGGTTGTTCCCTCTTATTTTTGAAGATATCTCCAATATATTCGTTCCATCTCTGGGGTAATTTTCTTTCTCTAATATTGTTATGTCCTTGACTTTGAAAGAAGTTATTAAAGTGTTTTTTATGTCATCTAATGAATTGAAATTTTTTACAACTGAGTTTACTTTACAAGGAAATGAATAAATAGAAATTTGAAAATGATGTTTAATTAATATGGCGGATACAGTAACACATTCCAGCCACGCTGCAACAATTTGTGGTTGGTCGCCAAAGAAACATATGGCCTGGAATTATCCAGATGAAAAACGACACCTTTACTGTTCGTCAATCCTGAATGTTATGATGAATCGCTTTCTTTAATTTATACAGTTGCAAGCAGTACTTGTCGGAATCAATTAACTGGCTACTTGGCAGAAACTCATGGTACAACATTTCTTTCCAATCCCACCAGACACACAGCATGACATTCTTAGAATGAAGACCTGCATTTGCGGTGTCAAAAGTTAACTCCTCTCCTTACACGAGGATCTTTTTCGCTGACTATTTTTGTAAACGATCTTCTTCTCATCACCTTTCAATATTTGCTTCACGAACAGTATATTTTTATTTTAATTATCCATCAAATCAGAGAGAGAAATGCGATCCAAAATATGCTTTTCACTCAAACCGTATGGAACTCAAACATCCGAATGATTTGAGGATTCAAGATTCTGTAAATGCTCATGGAAAGTAAATTTTAATAAATTTCCTGCTTATGTGAATTTTCGCCTTGAGTTATGCGGGTCAATATTTTGATTTTGCCGTCATCTTTAGTGGGGAACCTGCCTGGGTGTTCTTCATCAATAAGGCTAGAACCACCAGTTTTCAAAGTTAGCAATCCACTTACGTAGAGTTCTCTCATTTAAAGCAATTTCACCGTTCACAGCACGAATATATTTTTTTCACACACACACACAAACACACACACACACGCATTGAGTACCTAAACGTGATAGCATTTGAGTTAGAGTATTCTATTAAAATAACAATATCAATAAAAACTATATATATTCAACCTCAGTTCCATGCACTTTTGAAGATGCTATTATACACACACACACACACACACACACACACACACACATATATATATATATATATATATATATATATAATCAATAATTTTTTAGCCAATATTAATTCCCAAGAGGTAGCTTGAAATAATTCGTGATAAAAAAAATGCATTGACTTCATCTATATGAATGAATGTGCGTGCCGTGAACAAATAATCAGCGTGCTTTGATCAAATTCCAGAGCTTGTTGCATTCACACTAAATATGTTCTCAAATGAAGTTGAGTTCTTTATGATGGCTGGGATTATGGCCGATGGCGCTTGGATAAATAAACCGGCCGGTCAATTTTTATAAATTTTCCCTGTTGAGACTAGAGTGGTTGCGAGATCACTAAAGGAGTTGCGTAGAAGGATTTGCAACAACACCTTGTTTGTCGTCTTTTAAGAAAATAGGGATTGCAGCGCATATATATATTTACGCTCTAACACCCTGATTGAGCGCTCTAGAAGAATGGCAGACTTTGTAAAAAATGTAGCTACTCTAGCAAGTACGCATCGTTCTCTCAGTAATGGATTAGAACACTTTCGCCACTAGCATATGAATACCAGATATATCACACACCTAAAGTCTGCCTCTTTCTACCGAGCGCCCATAGCTCAAAGTTAGAATCGCCGACTGACGCTAATTCGGTAGGGTTTCAATACTGGGTAAAAAGCAATCGGATGTCTAACCGTACTTATGAGCTGTGATGTAGCGAAACAGATCTGTCTGCGATTGACTACACACACACACACACACACACACACACACACACACACATATATATATATATATATATATATATATTACACTGTCACGATAACGCATTGATTGGTAGCTGATACGGTCATCTAATGAAGTGTCTTCTTTATATATTGTTGTAGATTCTTGTTTAGAAAGCCAGACAATATAATAATAACAAAAACAAATAGGAGGGGAAAAGTATATTGAATAAAAGATATACAACCTGTACACTGTTCGTAGATTCAGGGATACTTGTAAGTAGTAGTCAAATATAGACAAGAAGTAAGTCCGGGTAATAGTCTATATTCTAGTTGACCAACAAGCGGCGGTTCAACAGCTCTGACAAACACCAACTCTACAACAACAACCCAACTACGCAACAGAAAACTCAACGTTATTTACCAACCTTTCCAGGCTAGATGTGACACATGGTCATTTTATAGTGGGTCTTCCCGGTCATATAGCCTGGCCAAAAATGTCTATTTTTACCGAGTCGTGATTCTACCTTTCAGCGGAACCATGACTGGGTTAGTGCTCTCTGTTCGGAAGCAGAGAGCACCCTCTACCCGAAGGCAGAGAACTGACAGTGTCATATCAGAGTACGACTACTCAACTCAACTCAACTGTTCTCTGTATGCAAGGTTATTTGGAACACATGGAAGAGTCCATAGAGTGTGTAAAAAGGGGTGACACCCCAACATATATATAAAAGTATCTTATTCTTTTCTTTTCAATATACTGTTATTCATAAGCCCTATGAAAATGGTTACACTTAAACAATGTCAAATAATATTACTGTATGCTTTTCCTTCTGGAAAATAACTGCATCAAATCATTACATGCGATGAAAAATGAATATTATTTGACAACGGCGGTGGTTAGATGAAAGCGAATCACCAAATCAATAACCAAAACATCTACTGCGCTATAAGAAGTTATGTCTTTATGGTGGACTTTCAAAAGGGTTATTGATTATGTAATTTTGCCTCGAGGGAAAACAATTACAGACGTCTCGTATAGTGTAGAAATTAAGTTTATGCCTGAAAAATTATGAAAGAAACATCCTAGACTTGTTAATTGTGATTGCATAATTAATAATAAAATAATAAAAAAATAAAATAAAAAATAATAAAAGCCGCACTTTTTTGATCAACTGTCTAAAAGGTGCATATCCTGAATTATGAAATTATGTCTCCTCCACTACATTCACCTACAAATTGTATAACATATATATATATATACGAACTAAATCTAAAAGTGAGCCAAAGCCGACCGCGGTTTCACTCGCCGGATCGTCAGGACAAGGTTCCTAACGATCCGGCGAGTAAAACCGCAGTCGGCTTTGGCTCACTTTTAGATTTAGTTCGTATCTTTGCTCTACTTTCGTACTTTCGTATTGAGCTCTTTACTGTTAAGGTTTTCGTCTTGGGTTTTTTTTCTTCGAACACTGCTTTTGCTTTGATTGTTTCTTTTATTTTATTCCCCCCTTCCCATTTGGTATTACCTTTTGGGATTGACGACTAAATTTACCGTTTTGTTAACTGTAGGACTTAATGATTTTAGTCATTATTAGTGATACTGTTTTCTTGGTACATTTCACAATAATAATAATGATATATATATATATATATATATATATATATATATATATATATATATATATAATAAGTATATTTCTCCTAACAATTCTCCTATTTAATAATAATATGCTCTGATGAACATAGCTCACTAATGTCCCGATATATAAATTTACTTGAGCCACAAGTTTAGTAACTAGGTCCTTCCCATTTACAGTGAAATCAATAAAATGCAAACACAAATTCTACTCCATCACCTTTTCTCGCACTTCCCGCCGGTGAAATTCACTTCCATTTACTTGCTTTCCTAACAGCTACAATCTCCAAGAATTTAAATGTAAATTCAATCGTCATCTCTTATCTCACTAACAGGCATCCTCTCTCTCATACTCATTTCTCCGTCCACTCCACTCTCATCAGTATTCGCATACTTCTTTTACCCACTACCTGACACCCCCTACAACCTGTCACTTCTTCTCATAACTTTCCTTTTATGTAACCCTCTTCAAAATAGTGGCAGTAAAATGCTTTGCTTGGTGGGATATGGTTATAAAAAAAATTTTGAACTTTTCAAAACCAAGGATATCGAAGCATTTCAACGGTTTATTACATAAAAGGATGATAATTATTTTCAAGATGGCACCAAGAATTTTTAGGTATGCTGAAGAACAGTAATTCTTCAACATCTTTCCTATTTCAACTAAATGATTTGGCTATTTAATATTTCACAAGCGTTTTATTGATTTCCGATTCGTGCTTTAGATGTAGGGTAATAAAAATATTTATTAATGTTATGGTGACTTATCCATATGACAGGTTGTGCGCTGTGGTGCGGTTGATATCGGCTTGCAATGAAAAATCGGCGAGCCGAGGTCGAATTCCAATCGAATTCCTTGCATTCACATACGGGCAAATACCCTTAGGAAAAGTCTTAATCCGTCACTTCCTTCCATTGATAGGTTAAACATAAGGACAGATTGGGTTCTATAGCTTTAACTAGCAACCAGTCTACTGCACATTGTAATAGCAACTTACTGCGAGATAATCTTCTGCCTAGTCAGTCATGTCTCTTTCGAGACATGTTCAGCCAAGTGTGTATCACGTATGGCACTTAACTGACTGACTAACCCATATGACACATTGAATTCATCCGAAATATATATATATATATATATATATATATATATATATATATACAAGTATGGGTGGAATAATATTCTCCATCCAGAGAAACACTATTTTTAAAAAAAGTACTCAATACAAAGTAGAGCTAATAATAATAATAATAATAATAATATTTATTAATAAATTATAACAATGATATGTTATAATATCACTACAAAAGTAGCTATTTTGTTTCGACACTTTTTGTATCTTATCAAGTGATGTGGTTAAGTGATATTATAACATATCAATGTTATAATTTATTAATAAATATTATTATTATATATATATATATATATATATATATATATATAGATAATTCCTGCTTTGTAGAGCAAAGTGGCAGAGAGAATAAGAGCGGTATCTATTCCTCGTCAGTATATGTTTGTAGTACTGTTTTTGTAATATATTTGTTTAACACTATTCCACCTTAGCGTGTGTATTTCTGGTCCTAACAGACTACAAAAACGAAGTCACATCAATTAATATCTGTTGAATAGATCTGTTACAATACTTAATAACTACTTAAAAAATACCTGAAAAATATTTATATATGCTCATGTACTTGCGTGTATAAACATATGTATATTAATAGATATACATAAATTATGTGTGTGTGTGTGTGTGTGTGTGTGGATGGCCTAGCAGTCGGACACGGGAAAAATGAGATTAAAACCGAATCGCTTGCAATGTGCACATCTCTTTTCCCATCAAAAAGGTGTTGTAACCGTCTGCCTTGCGTGATAACAAAAACAAAGATAAGGATATTAACCGGATATTAAAGATTAGGGAAGTATTCTTCTTCTTCTTATTATTATTATTATTATTATTATTATTACTTTTTAGCACAGTTTTTTGTTTTCAACTTAAGATCTTTTATTATGGATGTTCTCCAAATAGTATTAGGACTTCAGGAAGAAAGCATATGATTAAATAGCATTATAAAATGGTTTTTATGTGTTTCATTTAAAATAAAATAATCACACTATTGATGAAACAGCTTAGTCTAAAACAAAAAAATCATTTGAACGCATGTCTTATAACAACCAAGTTGAAGTCATACAAAGTCAACTTAGTGTGACTAGAATCTATCAAATGCTCCTATTCAGTGCTATTGTAGCGTGTTATGATGATCTTATTACAAACAGAAAAATCGGGGCATGTTTTAACAAGATAATATTTATACTGAAAATAAAGTAAGCTCTCTGTATGTCGCATTGATCAAGCCAGAAAAAGACAATGAACATTGCTGAAGCATGAATGATAGTACAGTGGAAAAACTCTTATATGGATAGAACAAAATTACTTGTAAAAAATAATTAACAAAATTAGGACAGCAAAAATGAAGAATATGAACATGGGTTTCTGTATATTTGACAATAACTGCGAAATGTGAAAACGTTGAATCTGAATAAAATGCTTTCTGAAAACATAAGCCGAGGTGAAAATTCTCGGGAGTAATCATACAGACTAGAAGGAATAATGTAAGAACTGTAATAATCAATAAAGATGTAGAAAATTCAGTTTACACACCACCAACGTCTGTTGAACAGGTTAAGAGGCTTATCTCTTGTTCCCTGTTTAGGATGTGGTTTCCGGCTTTCTCTTTTCCACTCTTCTTACTTTGTTTTTTGTTTTTTAATAGATCTATCTATCACCCTGTTCACACTCCACCCACGTCTATTGAACAGGTTCAGAAGCTCATCCCTTGTTCCCTGTTTAGGATGTGGTTTCCGGCTTTCTCTTTTCCAATCTTCTCACTAATACGTAGCCCCCTGCACATCAGTAGCGATACCGCCTTGATCGGGAGGATACGATTAAAAAATATATATATATATAGAAGAAAAATGTAAAGAGATGTAGGAAATTCGGTATATTAACATGGCAATTCATTAGTTTAATTTATTTTAAAATTTTTAAAAATTATTTTTAATATTTTCCCTATTAATTTATTCGTGATGTCAAGTAATATCATACGAATAATAAATAGGCTGGTTCAGTTGAAAATTGACAATTTTTATTCTTCAGATGGTTTCATGATTACAGACATAAAAGGAATATACAACGATAGTAATATACCGGAAAAAATATGTAGATATATTTTCAAAGGTCTACAAAAGAACACACATGCAAATGAATGCGAAATACAATCACCTAATGAACAAATATGAAAAAGCAACGTGAATTTTGATAAAGCAAGTTGTAGAATTAGACTTGAAGATCAATGCGATTTCAAGATAGCTAGCTCGCTAGCTAGCTAGCTAGTGAGATAGCTAGCTAGCTAGATAGATAGATAGATAGATAGATAGATAGATAGATAGATAGATAGATAGATAGATGTGGATAGAATTAGAATATGCAAATGTTACATTGATAGGTAGATAAATAGATGTAGATAGGATATGAAAGTCATAGATATATAAACAGATAGATAGACGGACATGAAGAGCATAACATAGATATATACACAATGTGAACATAGAAACTAACTCTATAAGAGAGTTTTAAGAAAAATTCATTTTTAATCTTTAAACTGCGAACGTTGATATACATCTTTCAGGATAGATAGATAGATAGATAGATAGATAGATATGTTAAATCATAGCTGGAATGGCAGTTAGATATATATATGAACAATCTGAGATAGATAGATAGATAGATAGATAGATAGATAGATAGATAGATAGATAGATAGATAGATAGATCTGAGTGAATTGAATAAAAAATATTAGTTATTATGAAATGGCACACGAAGTTGGTAATAAGATTGGATTTGGCTCACGATATGAATGGCTGATACAAATCATTTATTCTTACTGATATAGTCACCGCAGGCCACTAATATCCCACTGCTATTTTCTGCAAAATCAGCCAGCCTTTAAATTTAATTTTGGCATTCTGTCTAAATCGAATCCTTTGATTGACTCAGGAGAGGAACAGCATCATAGCCGATATTTGCAGATCCGATGCTCTTGGAACAAGGCAGAATTATCTCTGAAATTCTAAATTCCTTAATATCCTGTTGAAGAGTCAAAACTTCCGCTGGAATGAAAAAGGTGGTTGCCCGGATATTAATTTAAGTCAGCAAAAATATGACAAAAAAAAAAATGCAAATGAAAACGAAATGGCTATTTTGAGGTTCAGTTATAATTCATGACCGTCAAAACCCTTGATACTTCTTATCCCCCCAATATTCATTTACAGCGACAATTGCAAGAAGTAACAATACTGACATTCTTTGTACGAATGCTACTTTTTACATTATCGTTATTATTCAATGCTGTTTTTAAATATATGATTATTATTATTATTATTATTAATAATAATAATAATAAGAAGAATCCTTGGAAACCCCAGCTTAAGAGATATACAAAAAATTGTCTTATTAAGTACAGCCCACACACTAAGGAAAACTTTATTTATGTAATGCTGGGGATGATAGGGAAGATAGAAAAACATGAAATGGAGCCATAACAACACGCCACTACCTGCCTTAGGTCTCCCCGCAGACTTGGTTGGTAGTGAGACCAAAGCAGAAATCGAAATATGATGAAAAATGACATAATAATAATCCCTGGGAACCCAAGCTTAAGAGGTATCAAAAATTGTTTTGTTAAGTACAGCCCACACACTAAGAAGAACTTTGTTTATGTAACGCTAGGGATGTTAGGGAGAGTTTAAAAAAACATGAAATGAAATCATAACAACGCACCACGACCTGCCTTAGGTCTTGCTGCAGACATTTTAGGTAAAATAGCAGAGATCAATTTATAATGAAAAATTACAATAATAATAATAATAATAATAATAATAATAATAATAATAATTAATATTTAATGTATTATGTCTAGAAAATTAGAATAAAATTTGCAAGTATTCTGACGCATATGCTATCTGCCTGAAGTCGTACGGCTTTATGGAGAACATCGATAATGCAAGAATCTCAGATTGAAAACAAAAACTATACAAGAAATAAGCAATTACAAGAAGAAGAAGAAGAAGAAGAAGAAGAATACGTCCACTTCATTAATAACGGGTTAATATCCTTATCTTTGTTTTGGTTATCACCGTCTGCCTTGCAATTAACACCTATTTGATGGGAAAAAATATATTCTTACCAAGGGGATTCGATTGAAATTTTAACTCAACAATCTCATTTTTCGCGTGTCCGACTGCTATTCTACATACACGCACATACACAAAAACACGGACGCAAACGCACACACATGTAATTAAGGATATGAAATAATATACAAATAGTTATACACGCAAGTATATGCACATCATATAAATATTTTTCTGTTATTATTGAAGCAATGTTCAATGTAATATAAAAAAGTGTAAAAGATATATCAATAAATATACATATTATGCTACGTCAATAGCAAGACTCATTTATTATGGAGTCATGATTACATTTTGCATGAAACTCCAAACAGTGCTATAGATGTAATATAATATATGTATATATGTAATGTAATATATATATATATATATATATATATATATATATATATATATTGTCAAACAGTTTTAATATATATATATAGATATAAGTAAATGCATCCGAGCCATCCGTAACACAAGATGCCATAATTAGCAGGGAGTGTGTTGCTGAAATGAGGGCTGACTGTTTTAATCTACTATCTAGGTTGCACTCTCTATATCTTTTGAAAGTTCTGGAGTACATATACATCAAATCCCGCAAGCCTTCTCTCTGTAAACAGAGAGATTGCTTGCTTGGTTTGAAAGTTATTGGACTCTAGTTCTCTTCCATTCCCCCATCTCATTTATATTTTGTATTTTACAAGCTCACAAATTCCCAGAATTAAACTTGAAAAGATCGGGGACAAAACTGGTCGTTTATTTTAGTTTCTAGTACAAAATGTCATCCAAATTTAGCTTATTCCTCGCTATTATTATATGTTGTACTACTTGGAATTTGTTCACACACACACACACACACACACACACACACACACACACACACACACCACACACACACATATATTGTATATATATGTTATATATATATTGTATATATATTGTATATATATGTTATATATATTGTATATATATGTTATATATATATATTGTATATATATTGTATATATATATTGTATATATATTGTATATATATATATATTGTATATATATTGTATATATTATATATGTTGTATATACATATTATATATATTATATATACATTGTATATATATATATTATATATATACTTATTTAAACATATACACACACACACACACATATATATATATATATATATATATATATATATATATAGTAACAAAATAGCAAGACACGACTACCGAGGCAGCACAACGGCTCGTCAGGGCCCTGACGAGCCGTTGTGCGAAACCGCGGTAGGTCTTGGCGATCTTGCTATTTTGTTAGTGTGTTTGCTCTGCGTTACTGCCTTCTAGTTAAATACTTTTCGGTTGTGTGTATCGAGCACTTTTCTTTTCTGGTGGTTTGTTCCGTTAGAGGGTTTTTTTTCTTTTTACTGGGAGGAACCGTATGTATTGTCGGTCCCACGCAGTTTTCTTTTTTTCCCCCTCTTTGCCCAAAGCTTTATAGCCGAGGGCAATAACGGATTTAGATTCTGCTGGTCATTCATGGTCTTAGAAAGTCCCTTCTATAAAATTTTGAGATTAGAATACACGCAGAGTCGGTTTAATAATAATAATAATTATTATTATTATTATATATATATATATATATATATATATATATATATATATTGTAATTTTGTTTTTACAATGATTTGTAAAAGCATAATATACATACACAAAAATTTCATATTTCAGAGCAAAACTGTTATTTTTCAGGTGATATGTTAAAATAAATAATGAAAAGGATTTATTTTGAAAATATAAGATGAATTCATGGTCATTTAGAAAATTAGAGAGTGGTAGTTAGAGGAAATGCTTTAGGCGTTTCAATATTTTTCAATCAAAATTAAGAATCATATATATATATAATGTGCTAAAAATATAGTTTTAAAGCATGGTTAAACTGATCAATATAATGTAAATCTAAATTTGAATGACAGCAAGCAACGAGAGTTTCAAAATAATCCGAAGTTTGTATTGAAGAATAACATCCGAATATTTTTGCATGGTATTGACTCCAATGTCCACATTTATATTTTGATTATTATAAGAAAGCGAAAGAAAAATATACAGACTGGGAGGCATATATACATTGGCAGACCAATATGTGTTTGTTTTCTTCCATTTCCCTGGCTACAATTACGAGTTTAAAAATAAATTCCCCAGGCCTGATAATCAAAGAAGTTTCCAATTTGCTAAACACATCTTTCGGATGCTCTGTGGCATATTAGGATTTTGCCCGTGAATCATTAGGGATCACTGGGCTTACATCATACTCCTTATTCACGGCGACTCAATCGTTATTGATCAGATATCAACAAGTGTGCCAGCAATGCCGCATCTAAATTGAATTTCGTCATACATTTGACAAATCTATGCCTTTTAACGAAGGATAAAAAAATTAAAAAAATGAAAGATTTCATGCACACATACATAATTAAATAAGACAAATTTTGTTTATTTCATATGAATTTACTTAAACATACAAGTGTCTACGCGCACTTTAGCACGACATAATTTTATATTATATTCTTTCACTATTTCATATCATAAACTTTATGCTTGCTCTCAAGAAAAATACCGGAAATAAAACATTCATGAATTAATGTTTTTATGATATGAAGAGGAAGAAAATAATATTGAACTCTATATCATTATGAAGCTTAAAATTAAAGTTTAAATGTTGATTTTTAATCAAACATGAAAATGATTCCTGCCTAAATACGTAACACATAATGGCATAAGACAATTTTTTCTAATATTTTTTTGAAATTTAAAATTAAATATTAAATATTTTTTCTATTTATAAAGTCCATGTTTGCATACATTTCGTTAGCAAATTTACAGAAAAGAAAGCAAAATTCAAAAATATATATCTCTCAGATTTTAAATTTCGAAATATAATTATAAAATATTTTATTTAATCAATGCTGAAAGCATTATTTCGCTATAAAATGAGCGTCGCCATTTTTATAACGTGTGCAATAGCATTGAATCACGTGTCCCTTCTTTGCGTTCTCTTCTAACGTAACCCCAAGCAATGCTATGTTTATTCTTCTTAATTTTCTCACTCATTGCATAACGGGTGTTACTAATCTAACGCTTCTTACAACATTTTATTTTTTGAATAATATCACTTTATACAAATACAAACATAACTTTACCATAGCGTGGATTACGGAAACATTAACTTCAAACAAGTTTTCCAGATCACCGAAGGTAAGAAGTATCGAACCTTGTCAGTTCTGATGAAAATATGTGCTGCTATAAAATTTTATGTGTGGGTAGTGTAATGAATAATGGCTCGTAATTGTTAATTGAATAGCTGAGATCTAATCCCCATCAGGTTCGTTATTTTCACGTACGCGCAACTATCCTTGGTCTCAGATGGTTTTAACAACTGGATTATTTCGAATATTGTTCTCATCTTGGTTGATAGAGATGTTATAATAGACACAACGTTTCGACCAAGTACTCCCTGGTAATCATCTGCTAGGCAACAGTACGTGATAATAACCATATTGTTCTTGGAAGAAAGGTTGTATCTGTTATAAAATCTACATCAATCAAGATCAGAATAATAGTTCGAAATAATAATACAAAAATATTGAAATAATTGTCATGAGTCCTTACCTGTAATTTTAGTATGAACTCTTTCTAACACTATATACACTACGCCTTTCAAAAGAGAGAGTCGAATTGGTAGTAGTTAACTCCAAACCAGGGTGACAATCATACTAACACCTTTCACGTTTTGTATTTGCTATTTCTTGTGAATACATATTTGTTATTTCTACCCTTATGGTTGTGTTGTTGTTTTTTTCGGACCTAAACCTGTCCTTAACAATAATAAATGTTGAAAATATGACGTTTGGCTATACAATACTGCAAGCGACTTTCAGTCAAGCCGTAGAGATTCGTAGATAGAACACAACACCCTGGTTTGTATATACACAGATATTAAATTCCTCTATCTTTGAAGCCCTCATTTTAGACTGTTTATTGCTAATGGTATCAAATTCTGTCTTTTATATTTGATACATAGTTCTTTCTTTTCCTAACTTCTTTAAGATTCCCTGTAGTACTTTTTATATTTGCCAAGAAAATAGTATCAAATAAGAGCTATATCAGATAAATAATACAATGAATAGGCAGAAATAAAGTATGGCAAATATATTATACACATTTAAGCTGATACTCCAAGTGACCAAATATAGATAGATAAATATACATATGAATTGATGGAGAGAAAGTTGGACAATCCAAGTATGATAGATAGATAGATAGATAGATAGATAGATAGATAGGAACAATCTGAGTATGATATATAAGCATATACATAGAATATATAACAATTTCTATTCAAACAACTCTTCTAATATCAATTTTGGAATAATTATATGTTTCTATTTAAGAGCATTAAGAATTTGAAGCACCCATTATTTGCACAGCGAAGAAACATAAATAGCAAACACTTTCCAATACTTACACTACTCATATAATTTTACTCAGAGCGCAAAAGGAAAAGCATACGAAACTGCAACAAAAGACACACAAATGCAACAAATACAAAATTATCAACAATGAAAAAATTAAACAATGACAGATACATAAAACTAACTACGAACACCGTAACATCTACTATCCAAAACAAATTATCCCATATAAGCAACATCCAAATAGTCGCTTATACTTCGGAAACAATTATGTACATAATCAGATATTTAAATAAAATAAAATAAAAATAAAAACAATATTAACTAAAAAAAAAGGAATATATAAAATAAATAGACAAAACCTTCCTTCAGAGCAGATTGGGGATACATGCAGAAAATAGAAAAAAGAAACGTATCAATGAACACAGAAGAAACCCCATGAATAATAATTTCATAAATGCGCTGATCTGACAAAGAAATAAATTCCACCACAAGTTCGACCTAAAATATTCTATATTCATCAAAAGAGAACATTTACTCGGAAGAAAAATTCTCCAGAGCAAAGCAATCAAATATTATCAAAACATTAATCTACAGCCAGATTTTTCCCAATCTCACCTTTCCTAACATACACAATACTTCCTCAAGCCTTGATATACAACAAACATATTAAAAAATTAATAAAATCTGTTAATTTCCATCATTTTAACATAACATTATACTGCATATATCAATGTGAATATTATATATAGTCATCCGCAGACAGATCTGTTTCGCTGTATCACAGTTCATCAGTAGGGTTAGACTCCAATTGCCTTTTAACCCAGGATTGAAGATTGAAACCCGACCGAATATATATATATATATATATATATATATATATATATATATATAAAGAGAGAGAGAGAGAGAGAGAAGGAGAGTGATTGATCAATAGATAGATATAAACGATCAGAACGAAAACAATAGATAAATTTAAATGTAGGAGAAATAATATTTCCCTTTAATATGTACAGCATTAAGCCTTTCCGTAACAGGCTCTTCGTTAAAATGGGATTCAGCTCTGAGAGTTCATAGCAAAATATTAAAATTTGAAAACAATAATTTCATTCACGATATTTTCCAGTACTATTAATATTTAGCAAATCTATTTTCATTAATACAGTCTATTTCTGTTTTTATTGCAAATAGTTTTCATGTGAACATCTATTTATTACTTTATTACAAAGGCGGAGGTATTGTTTTCGCTCAAGTTTGTCTGTTTGTTTGTTTGTTTGTCCGTGAACAAAATATCCGAAGACTCGTTGGATGGAATCTGATGAAACTTTCAGGGGTGATAGCCCTTTTGACTGACACAAACCGTTTAAATTCTGAATTCGGTCTGGTACAGGATAAAGGATGTGCGTTGTGGCGCAGTGGATATCGGCTCGGAACGAGAAATTGGGGAACCGAGTTCGAATTCCAGTTGAATTCCTCGCATTCACTTCCGCGCAAATACCCTTGGGAAAGGTATTAATCCGTCTCTTCCTTCCAGTTATGGGTTAAATAACAGGACAGATTGGGTTCTATAGCCTTGGTCGGCAACCAGTCTACCGCAGAAAGCAATGGCAACCTACTGCGGGATAATGTTCTGCCTTGTCAGTCATGTCTCTTTCGAGACATGATGGCCAAAGCGTGTATCGCGCATGGCACTTAACTGACTGACTGACAGGATAAAATATCTGGATAACTTTTCCGTTTTTTTAAAACTATTTTGAGTATCTTTAATGTTTCATTTTAAGTGTTCACTTGCATTTGGAGGGTGGCGAGCTCATTTTTAATTTTCTTAATTTTCAGAGCGGTCGAGTTCATTTTAGATATTTTTCATTGCTTTCTGTAGTGCTTAAATCTGCAGTGTGTTTGCTTATATTTCTATGTACATAATAGTATTAAGTAATGAGTCTTGATGAGTTTTTGTTTTAGTTAAGAACTGATGTTGTGTTAGAAGTATTTTAGAGTTTATATAATTAATGCAACATGGAACTGTAAAATAAATCATGAGGGAAAATAATTTCAAGGAAATTTCATACTTATCGCAGTCATAAAAAATAAGTATCAATAGCATCCGTCACTGCAGAGTCTATTCTTTTGACATGCACATGATCCAACAATTTAACATAGCTGTGGTCGGTCCTCGTACTAACTGAGTAAAACCCAATTTTTATGATGGCCAAGACTTACTTATAAGAGTAGATAATGATGTCAGTATTAAATTCCCTAATCGTTAGGACATCTCTCAGTATGGATTTCATGAGGTTTTATAGCCTAGAGATGAATGTTGCTGTAGTCAAATATGGTGGCCGGTACAGAGTAATAATAATTATTTCTGCAAATTTCGTGACTGCTACAGCTGTGTATTTTAGGTGATTGACTTTTGGGTTGAGCTGCAGTGGCGACATGTACTCTCTTGTAAAGGTCATGACACCATCTCGCAATGTTGCAACAGGCCTGCCAGTTCTGAATATTTTAGACAGCGGTAAATTAGATTCAATCTGTTGTTGTTGCTTCAAAAATATCTCCACAATCAGATAACATGAATCTTGAGAAACTGAATGCTCATTTAAGCATCAATAGTAATCGGTATAACAATTAGATATGTGTTTAATGCAGATTTAAAAATGGGTCGTTTCATTTCCTTAAGTACAGATTGTTAAACGCAGATGCATCTTTCATCAAATCTAAAATGAAAGAGACCTTTCAGATTTTTGACTCTGCAGAGGGCAGAGTATAACTGGCCAAGCATGAAAGTTCCAATTCCTTTAATGGAAACAACAATCTTATCCAGAGTTTTCCTTTGAAATTCTTGGTGCAACCTCATACTAGTGAGAGTGGGAACCGGCTTCGTTTTGCCACAATTGATTCTCTGCCCATTTTAGTAAAGGGCTTCACATGCTAACGTTTGATCGACACTATTCCAGTGTACAATGATATTTTTCAAACATGCTTTCTGCCAAATCTGACTAGGATGACATACACATTGTTCCCAGTGTGGTCAATCCCAGTCGAAAGTGCCGCATACTCTGTTCGCCAGACACATCAAGTTTACAGTCACCATCACCTTTACACCAACAGATACCGATGCAACCTGCTTATCCCTCCTGTGTCTTAGATGATATCGATATTGCCTTGACGGATGTTGCCTCTCTTTGAGTGTTCTTAATATCGTTATTATTATTATTGTTGTTGTTGTTTTTGTTGTAGTGTAATATTTTATTACTATTATTATTATTATTATTGTTGTTGTTGTTTTGTTGTAGTGTACTATTATTTTTACTATTATTATTATTGTTGTTGTTTTGTTGTAGTGTACTATTATTATTAATATTATTATTGTTGTTTTTGCAGTCTATTATTATTATTATTGTTGTTGTTCTTTTGTTGTAGTGTACTATTATTATTACTATTATTATTGTTGTAGTGTATTATTATTGTTATTCTCATTATCATCATTTTTCTATTGCTATTGTATATGCATTTCGTTCTAGGTCCCAACCAGAAATCCATGGTCAGAAATGTAATCACGAAATTGTCGACTGCACATCAGTGACAAAGCAAAAAACAAAACGCATTCACATTTTATATAGACAAAGGCCTACATGTGGTGTGAGCTGTTTTTGTGAAAACAATTTACTGGATTGGTTATAGTTTGAGCTTCTAGATATCCCTTCATTGAGCCATCTGAACACTTTTTAATCAAGTCAAGGGACCCAAACACCGCTTGAATTCTTGATGACATCAAGTACCACATTCTTTAGATTTACACTAAAAAAAACAATGTATGTTGATAGTTTTTTTACGATCATCCATGGGACAGTTACTGCCAATCTAATAAGAAAGCATCTTTGATCACGACAGCCCGTTTGAAGTTAATATGTAAATCGCAGGATCTGAAATAAATGAAAATATCCACAACCAACATTTTTCAAATTTAGGCCCCTTTAAATTATCTAACTAAATTCTTCGCCAATTTTAATGGTTAATGTTTTGAATATATTTAACATTTACGGAAATAGACTGAATCAAGTTATTACGCCGATTAATTCAATATTATCTTAAGGCTTCTAGATTCTAATAAAAACAAGTTTCTTTTTTCATATGCGTTGAAACATGAACAATTGAAAATATCGAACAAATTGCTGAAACCAGAAATTAACCTTAATTAAATTAATTAATTAATTAATTAATTAATTAATTAATTAATTAATTAAAATTATCTATTAGTCAGAATTAGTTATTGAGTGAGGGAACTTACACACTGTAGAAATATCAGAGGAGCTTCGAATTATGAGGAGGATTTTTAAAAATATAACGTAGTTGAGAACTAGAAGCAAAGGGAAAATGATGTAAGTACTTTTCCTCCTTGGAGATATATTTAAACAAAAGCGACTTACAGAGAAACAACAATTTTTGTCATTGCTCAGATTTTGAACAGGCTGGAAATGACGTAGTTATGAAGGCCAAAGTCGTTGTAATTCAAGAAATCTCCTATGAAAAATCCTCTCTGTAAAGCAAATATTTTAAGCGTTAGAATCGGACCAAGAAATACATCAAGTTTGAGTTTTTTAACGTAATTTTCACAAACAAATCTCGGGTGACACTTGTTTAGGCTGATGTATGAACATAAAGATAAATTTTATTCGATGTAGATGTGTTTGGGTTAAAGGAATGGAGTAGAGAGCCGGCAGTGTGATGACATTGGTTGTAATTTTTGATCAAGCCATTATTGAACCGTTCAAATTCGATGAAAGAGATAAATTGCGCTGTGATAACTGCTGGGATTTTATCTCAGTTCCGAATGTTATCTACGTGTTATCAGCTTTAATCTGTGAAGATCAGAATCAAGAGAATTTGGGTTGCAAATATCACTGAAGTCGTTTCAAGCGCCACAAAGTCAGCAAGAAAATCGAAGCAAAACAAGAAAAAGCTAGACCAAAACAAATAACCGAAATCTAAATCAAAAAGTATCTTCTAGTTTTTCTATGTGCCCTATCTTTACAGGACGTAGGCGATCATGGCTTTCCCCATTTCCCTATCCCCGGTGGCTCTTAGCACGCTTTCTCCTGTTACACGACGCAACCCTCGTTCCTTCACCCACCTGATCAGCTCCTTCAAATAGGTTATCCACTGCTTTCCTCTGTGTCTTTTCCCCTCTATCTGGCCTGCTAGTATCAGATTCTCCAAGCCCTCCTTCTTCATTGCATGTCCAAGGAATGTTTGCCGTCTCTTCCTGATGCTCAGTATTAATTTTCTTTTCGTTTCCATCCTTTGCAAAACCTTATCATTGCTCACATGATCGATCCACGATTTTCGCAGCATCCTTCTGTAGAACCACATTTCAGTTGCTTCATTTTTTTTCTTCAGCTTCGATGATATTGTCCAACAATCACTGCCATATTGCAGAACTAACATCACATAGCAATCCAGTACTCTTTTTTTTTGTTTCTAGCGAAATTGTCCTGTTTTTTAATACTTTACTGAACTCCTGGAACATATCCAGTTTCTTTTCCGAAGCAAAAATATTAATATAGATCATTTCATAACTCACCATTGATTAAAGAGATCACATTATATGGTGAGTCTTAAGGGTTTATTCTTGCTGAACACGTCCGAGCCTGTTTAAACGCAACTACCGGCTTAATATCTTAAATAAAATTATGGCTCAAAATGTAAGCTCTGTAATCAATACAAGTGAATATTGATCACCTAATCTCAGTATACACAATACTCACATCCGATGGGTACATAAACCGTCATGACAGGCCAAATCTAAATCTGACATCGCTAGCGGATAAAAAAAGACATCAGCAAATAGCCTGAAGTTGTAGTCGAAGGAACAGCTGTTACTATACTCTGAGATTTTTCTCTAAACTTCTATCAACTAATAAAATCTTTCAAAAATTGTCATCAAAGACAGAAAAGAAAAACATTTTCACACTTTAATCTGAATATAAAAAGTGAGAAAAACTTTTCTCGGAAAGGTTGAAAAAATTAAGCAAATATAAAGACTTGGAGATGGAAACATAAAATGTAGTACTTAAAGAAAATCAAACTGTTTCTTATATTGTGACACTAGATCTGTTAAAGAAATGAACTCAAAAACAAGTTTACAATACACCTGGTGCAACATTTCTTCATGAATTCGAAAATTAATTCAAACAAGTACAGCACATGTGAACTAAACAGCATTTTTTCATTTAAAATGTTGTTACTGACTGTTTTGCATTCAATTTAGTGGAAAAAAAAACATAAAAGCATATTTTTTGCTTGTTAACCGAGAATCTTGGTTATGGCCCAGGATGTGTGCAGACATGTGAACACATCTTTGTATGGTCAGATTACAAAAACTACATCACTTCTTCAACGGCAGTAAAAACTAAACTAGATATCACATGTTAATTAAGTGAAAGAAAGAATAACAATATAACTTCTTTTACTTGCTCTGGTGTATTAGTTTTAACCCGACACATGATTATTAAACAAATGCAGGCGAAAATGAATATAAATAATAATAATAAAAATAACAATTATTATTATTATTATTATTATTATTATTATTATTATTATTTTAATGTTATTATTATGTCAATTTTTCATCATACTTTTAATTCTGCTATGGTCGCACTACCTACCAAGTCTGCAGGAAGACCTAAGGCAGATCGCGGTGTCTTGTTATGATTCTATTTCATGTTTTTTATCTCCCCTAAAATCCCCAGCGTTAAACAGACAAAGTTCTTCCAAGCGTGTAGGCTGTGCATCCAACAAGACAATTTCCTTCACATCCCTTAAGATGGTGCCTCCAGGAAATCCCCCAATGTGCTGCCTTGTTCCATTTTTTATCATTACAAGCGCACCTACTATCACTGGCGCGATTCCTGTCCAATCTTCAAACTCTTTCTGCTTCTATTTACATGTCTTTACACTTTGATCGCCTCCCGAATTCTCGTCACAATCCGCTGGGCAATCCATATCAATTAATAGGCAAACCTTTTCTTTCTGACCACTGACAACAATGTCCGACCCATCTGCTTCAATCTCTCCGTCTGTACAGATGGTGCAACCGGAATATTATTATGTCATTTTTCATCATATTAAGATTTCTGCTATGGTTGCACTACCAACCAACTCTGCGGGAAGACCTAGGGCAGGTGGTGGTGTGTTTTTATGGTCCCATTTCATGTTTTCCTATCTCCCCTAATATCCCTAGCGTTACATAGGCAAAGTTTTCTTTAGTGTGTGGGCTGTACTTAAAAAACATTTTTTGTATATCTCCCAAGCTGGAGTTTCCAGGGATTTTTTCAATATGCTGTTTTGTTTCATTTTTTATCATTCCAGGTGCACCTACTACCACCGAAATAAATCTTGTTTACAATTTCCACAATTTTTCAATTGCAATTTCTAGATCTTTATATTTTGACAGCTTTTTAAATTCCTTGGTTACTATGTTACATTCCGTTGTACAAGCCATATCAATTAGTAGGCCTTTTTTTTCATTTTGATTTTTAATGATAATGTCCGACTTAATTTATTGTATTTTCAGTTTTCTTGTCTGTGTAGATAGTGTAACCCCACAGGATGGTGACATATAGTATTTTTGTAACAAGTGTTGGGTGTTTTTTTGTTATCAGTATTTGTTTACATATTTTCTAAAGTGATTCAAACTTGTCCAGTGTAAATATTGCTCCATTTTATCGGGACAGTTTTTATATTTATTTGGAGCAAGTAGAAAACACTAGATGTCCGTTGTAATGCATTGGATATCGGCTCGGAAATAAAAATCGGAGAGCCGGGTTTAAATTCTACTTGAATTATTTGCATTCACTTACGCACAAATACGCTTGAGAAAGGTATCAATCTATTTCTTCTCATTCAAGCAATGGGTTGAATAGAAGAATAGAGTGGGTTCTATAGCTTTGATTAGCAACCAGCCTAGCACAGAAAGTAATAGCAACGTACTGGCGGGAAATCTTCTGCTCTGTCCGTCATGTCTCTGACAAGAC
The DNA here is from genome assembly GCA_037127315.1 of Ascarosepion bandense. Taxonomy (NCBI): domain Eukaryota; kingdom Metazoa; phylum Mollusca; class Cephalopoda; order Sepiida; family Sepiidae; genus Ascarosepion; species Ascarosepion bandense. The sequence goes on along the minus strand of JBBBDQ010000390.1, from coordinate 218,992 downwards.
AGGCTTGCTCAATCGTGTATCACGTACGGAACTTAACTGATTGACTGGCAGAACATACTGAGATTGGATGGTTTATGGTTTTCTGGTATTTGTCACACAACCTGCATTTTGGATCAACATTAATAAGTATATTTACCAGAAATTCCTAGTGAAAATAATCTGATCCTGCGCTGCAATAATAAAGGCTTCAGTTACGGACTTTATAGAGATGCTCGTAACCATCGATAAGTATTAACTTTATCAACATTAGCATGTTCTGGATATTGGCCATGCAGAAGGTTTTTCTTGCCAGCGTTGTTGTATCTGTTCAAGAGATTTATCCTTTGCTATCTTTTCATATGTTGTCCTGTAACAGTTGGTTTTTAGGTCCTGCTTTGGTTTTCTACAGAATATACCAAATGTAAATCTTGTTTTTCTTTAATCACTTCTTTCATTATTGAATAATAGTTTCTGTTTTTATGTTGTTTGACTAATTGTTTCATCCAGTTTTTTGTTGTTTCTATGTATGTTAGTAGGCCAACAATTGTTGTCTTGTATGACAATTCTATCTAAATAAGACTTTTCCACTTTCAGTATTTAGCTGATGCATCTTATGTTTAGAAATAATATTTCTTGACTTAGAATCTATTCGTCTGAGTCCTTTAGAGTTCAGTTCAAGATGTTGAAAATATACTTAACCACTGTAATGGCAAGTTTATAAATGATCATAATTCTGTTCTGAAAATCCAATTCCGTTCCTAATATCTATTATACCCTTCTATAGTATTCTCTACGCAATATTTCTCTCAGTTTTTATGGTGAATATTTCACTCACATATACACCACGTTAATTAAAAGCTACTTCTTGTTTTAAATCTAATAAAGAATGTTTGTTGTAGTGATCCTCGAAAAACTGTGACTCTTTATTATTATTATGTTCTTTGTCATTATAATTTTATTTCTACTATGGTCGCAGTACCTACCAAGTATGCGAGAAGAACTAAGGCATGTCTTGGTGTGCTGTTATGGCTCCAATACATGTTTTTCCTAGCTCCCTAACATTCCTAGCGTCACATAGACAAAGTTCTCTTCAGTTTGCTGGCTGTACATAACAAGACAATTTCTTGTATATCTTTAAACTTTGGTTTCCAGGTAATTTTTCAATGTGATTTTTTTTTGTTCCATTTTTTAATCATTCAAAGTGCACCCACTATCACTAGTACGATACTTGTTTTCAATTTCCATATTTTCTCTATTTCAATTTCCAGGTCTTTATATTTTGACAGTTTTTCCAATTCCTTGCTTGCTATGTTATAATCCGCTAAATATTACTTGAAGAAGACAGATATTCCGTGAAGAAGGAAATTACTGGAACGTAATTGAAAATCACCTGAAGCAAGCTGAATGTGTAATGCTTCTCATTTTTAACAGGTTCATCTCGAATTTATATTTAAATTAATTTTGAGAGGATCATATTAAAAGAAATTCAGTGAAACCATTTCCTAAATATCATTTGACGAAGACAGACTTTCTGTGAAATATTGCTTAATATTTTCAAACATTAATTTTTTTCCTTAAATCGAGCTCTTCTGTGACGTCGCTCTCGGGTCGCTAGTCGTGATGATGGCCTCGCCACAGTAGCTGGTCTTCAAGATGTCTATTATATCGGCGCCCCACTTGCCCACGCTGTGAACTCTGATCCAAAGGAAGGCACGCCGAAATCTTGCTATCTGTGTCTTTACCATGTCGAGTCAGGCCAAACGAACACGTCCATTTGGTTAACAAAAAAAAAAAAAAATACGACACCAAAAAGTAAATAAATAAATAATTTCGATAATGCCTGAATTAGATACGGAAAGAGTCTTTATATATACATAAAAAAACTTATCAATAGAAGCAGAATATACAGTAGTCGAATTTCAATTTTCCCATGAGAGCGGAAGTTTTCTTTAAGAATAATGAGGGCTTTCAATTTTCCAAATAAAAAAGTTTTTTCAGGGCTCTTTACCGAAGCTTTACAGAAAGGACCGAAGTGGATTGTGGGTGATGACTGCGGCAGTAAATTCGTCTTGTCTCTTTCGCTCGGCAGCTCCTACTAATTTTTCTCGCCAGGTCTGGATTTTTTTTATGTTTGTCCCAGATACTGTTAATAGGTGCGAGCTGGACATAGGGTATGTTATGCAAATCAAATATTTGACCAATGAGATTACTTCCACCTGCAAATTTTGAGGTGTGGTTGGGGGGTTTGGTTCAACCAATGAGGCAACAACACCTCCTTCGAGTTTCTCTTTCTCTTCCTCTTCTACTTGATTACATCATTTTAGGTTTTCAAATTTTCAAATCATTTCCCAGCAATTTTAGAACCAAGGATGCGACCTTACCCTAACACCAAAAGTCCTGACAGTCTTATTTTCACTACCTCAATTTTTCATATCTACCGGCCGAAAAGCTTCTGATCGACTTTTGAATAAACAATGCAAAATATATTTTTTTCCTTTCTATTCTCTTTAATGTTCAGCTACTTTGTCTGTTTTTCAGATTTTCAAGCTTTTCCAGTATATCTTCTGTAAAACCTCGACTCATATCGCGATTTAAATAAACTGCAAAATCAACAATACCACTAGTAATTAATTTCTGCCGCGCCGTCATATTGAACTTAGGATTACATTTTTTCGTATGCAGAAATATTGTTACACTTCTTTTAAATGCTAAAAATTATTATTATGTCATTTTTTATCATATTTCGATTTCTGCTATGGTCGCACTACAAACCAAGTCTGCGGGAAGACATAAGGCAAGTCATTTGCGTGTTGTTATGGCAACATTTCATGCTTTTTCTATTTTCCCCATCATTCCTAGCATTAAATAGACAAAGTTCTCCTTAGTGTGTGGGCTGTACTTAATAAGACAATTTTTGTATATCTCTTAAGCTGGGGTTTTCATGGATTCTTTCAATATGTTGTCTTGTTCCATTTTTTATCATTCCAAGTGCACCTACTATCACTGGCACAACTCTTGTTTTAAATTTCCACATTTTTTCTATTTCAATTTCCAGGTCTTCATATTTTGACAGTTTTACGAATTTCTTGGTTGCTATATTGCAATCCGCTGGACAAGCCATATCAATTAATAGACAAGTTCTTTCTTTCTGGTTTTTAACAATAATGTCCGGCTTATTTGCTTCAATTTTTCTGTCTGTGTAGATGGTGTAATCCCATAGAATGGTGACATCTTCTATTTCTCTAACCGGCGCTGGGTGATGTTCATACCAGTGTTTGTTTACAGATTTTCCATAGTGTTTACACATTGGCAAATGTAAATATTGCCCCACTCTATCGTGGCGATTTTTATATTCATTTGGGGCAAGTACAGAACAGCCTGAGACTAGATGGTCTATCGTTTCTTGGTGTTTATTACAAAACATGCATTTTAGATCCATATTATTATGTATAATATTTGCCTGAAAGTTTCTAGTGAAAAAACTTTGGTCTTGCGCTGCAAAAATAAAGCCTTCCATCTCAGACTTTAATCCAGATGTACGTAACCTCGATTATTATTATTATTATTATTATTATTATTATTATTATTATTCGATACTTGCTGTCGTCACACACCTAACCAAGTCTATGGAAAGGCCTAAGGCAGGTCGTGGTGTGTTTTCATGGCTACATTTCGTTTGTTTTTCAACCTCCGATAACATCATTAGCGTTACAGGGACAAAATTAATTCTTAGTGTGTGAGCTGAACAGATCAATACAATTTTATTTAATATCTATTATTTAATATCTATTAAACAAATATCTATATTAATATGTATTAAACTAAGATTAAAGATTCTTTCAGGGTGTGTTGTTTTGTCACTTTTTTATTATTTCAAGCGCACTTACTATCACTATTATTCTTCCATTTTCAATTTTACATTATTCCTTCTATCTAAATTTCCACGTCTTCATGCTTTGATAGGTTTTTCAAATTCTTTTCTTATTTATTCTTCTTTATTCTTCTTCTTTTTCTTCTTCTAATTAGTATTATTATCATTATTATTATTATTATTAATTATTATTGTTTTAAATTTAATAGTTGCCTTTTTATAGTATCAATACATATTAGTTAGTATTTTGTTTAATGATAATTATAAACGATATAAATAATCATTATTATTGCAATTGATTGTAACACTGCAGCGTTCCTGTGATTTGTTCTTATTTGCCGGTAAATATTGACTAACTTTTAATGAATTTGAGTAACAGCATCTATCACCAGGGTCGCCAACGTTATCACCATATTAATTAATGAAAAAATTATTTGTAAAAATGGTGGTAGTGATCTATAAGTATTCACACCAAATGTAATTTAGTCACAGTTGGTTATTGGCTCGACTTTATGTCAGTTTCTGAGCGCGGACGAATAAGTTAATCAGTTTCCAATCAGACGCCTACTGGTGAAGCGAAGAGCTGTAAAATTGATCTCGTCTTAAATCATAGCCGCAAGACACGGTATTCTATTCAATCTCCCTTTTATAACTCTTTCAAATATAGTCGGACACCCAATCGATGAGACAGTCAAAGCATATTGTAGCTGGCTTCCATATACAGCCATTGAGACCTTATTCTATATTTGGCCAAAATGTCAGACTTGGTGACAAATGTTTCAAGAAAATTCGCCGAATAGTTTAAGATGTTAAGTGAAAATGCCTTCTCGAATAAGATTCCTTTTAAATTTTTTTGTTTGTTCTGGAAAATATGTTAATTATAGCATGTTATAAAATAAAACCTGTTGTGTAACATAAACCATTAAGTGAATTACTCTATAATTCTTGTTATGAAGAAGATGCTTTTCCGTGTAGTTTTAACGGTTATTAGCATGCAAATTAGGATTGATGTATCGAAATAAAATCCTAGCTGAGTCAGTTAACTTCGGATTTGGAAAGATTGCAAATCAAGCGTCCCCAACCCGACAACCAGCTAGATTTAATAGCAGTGAAACCTGACTAGAAGAAATATAAATACTTCTTCTATATGCCATGTCCATTCATGACGTGGGGGTCACGTATCTCTACAGTCTCGGTTGCTTCGTAGGAGCCTTTTTCTCTTTTACACGCTTATCGGCTACACCACCTCTTTCGACTATTCATTCTCACAAGCAATTCAAGTAGGTGTCTCGCTGTCTCAACAACCCTTGCTCTCACTATAGTCTATGGGAGTTATTTTCCAAGCGCTCTTTTCTCATTATGTCTCCGATAAATTTCTGTTCTTTCTCTCCTATTCATAATATACATTTTTTGTAGCCTAAAGGAATGTTCTATCACTTGTTAGTCAATAACCGATTAGATTAAAGCACGTAGTTTGTGACATTGGTGACATTTTTAGTCTAATCATCGGGCAGCAAAGTGTGCACTTCGAACCGATGGAGACAGGATGAACAATAACTAAGCTGTAGAAAAAGTACAGAACTACAGAAAAAAAAAATTAGATGATATATATACCACCTCTTTCGACTATTCATTCTCACAAGCGATTCAAGTAGGTGTTTCGCTGTCTCCCCTACCCTTGCTCTCACTATAGTCTATGGGACGTATTTTCCAAGTGCTCTTTTCTCATTATGTCTCCGATAAATATAAGTTCTTTCTCTCTTATTCATAATATAACAATTCTTTTTGTCATCATTTTCTTCAATACTTCCCGTTTCTTAATCTCACCATTCCTTAAATTCTTAGTATACTTCTGCAGAGCAACATTACTGTTGGCTTCACTTTTCTTTTCATTTGTCCAGATGTTGTCCAGCATTTACTCCCACACAAGAGGACTAACATCAAATAAGAACTGATTTTTTTCTTTTTATTAACGGATGTTTCCTGTTTCTTTGTACTTTGCTTAGATTTTGAAAAGCACTTTTCGCTACCCGTGCTACTCTCCTCGGGCTTCTTGACAAAATACAACGAAGAATCTGTAACGTGATCGATACTGATTTGGCAGACCGGCTGCAACCACTCTCTCACCGGCGTGACGTGGCTTCCCTGTGCATCTTCTATAAATACTTTCACGGCTTCTGCTCCGATGAACTTAGATCATTGGTGCCGCCTAGGTACAAATTTACACGAGATACTAGATTAACAACTAGGTCCCACCCTTTTACAGTGAAACAGATAAGATGTAACCGTAATGTCTACTGCAATAGCTTCTTTTCTCGCGCTTCCCGCCTGTGAAATTTCCTTCGACATGTCTGATTTCCCGACAGCTACAATCTCCAGGAGTTTAAATATAAGGTAAATAAACACCTCTAATCACACTAACTTGCATCTATTCTCCCAACACTCTCACCATCTATCCAACCTTCATTCACGTTATCCTTACCCGTCTATCAACCTCCTTCTGACATTTCCTATAACTAACCATCATTTCTCACCACTTTCCCCTCTACGTAACCCCCTGTGCAATATTGGCAGTGGAATGCCTTGCTAGGGGTGAAACGATTATAAACAAAAAAATAAATAAAAAAATGCGTTAAGTGTTCATATTTCGGTGTCGTATTTTTCGTCCCCTGTTGCAAACCTCGCAGATATCTAAACTTCCGCACCTGTTTGATGCTGATATCTTTTTGTAAACAGCATCTCATACTTTTTCACTTACTTAGATACACTATTTACACCTTACTAATCCTTTTCTTTTGCTTTCATTTACTACCTGGTGTAGCATCGCCGCTCGGACCCCGAACTACAACCAGGCACGATGAATTGACGTCTCTTCGAAGAGTCCCGGTGTCTTGAGCGCTTATCAGGCCTTAAATTCGCACCCAATCTGTGGTAATCATATACACAATTCATCGCTAAAGATACACAAAGAAGGGTCCAAAAGTAGCTGACACCTCATCCTATCCATGCCATTTAAAATAGCCAAACCAGGCCTAAAATGGAGTGCAGCTGCAGTTTTTGTGCGAAATAACTGATAGATTAACTGTGGTGATTGAATCTAGCTAGTTCAAAATAAAAAGGTGACTCCTAGTTGTCAATAAAAAGTACGATTAAACTTATTCAGTTGTAACACCAAGAAAATCGATAATCTGTTGCCATTAACATATTTGTTGAACAAAGGGAAGTCAGGTCACGTCGGTAAGAAAATTATTAGAGTTGAGATGCTTAGTCAGGAACGATTGAATTATAGAACCTTCTCTGAATTTTGTCAAGAACATCGAGATGAACACTAGTAATAGATCAGATATGACAACAGTATTCAATGCACAAACGAATTGAACATTTACAAATGTGCATGATAGATTTTGTTTAGCTTGTGCCACGCGATTAAATGCAAATGGACGTGAGGCTATCAACTCCAACCCATAAAAATAAATCTACTCACTACGTAAGTCACTCAGCAACGCATACTTCTCGGGTTATCTACAAGTTTAACAAAATCAGTTTTAATTCTCTTCTATTATGAAACTTTTTTCCAGTCTAATAAATGTTCTATCACTTGTTAGTCAATAACCGATTAGATTAAAGCGCATAGTTCGTGACTTTGGTGACATTTTTACTTTAATCACCGGGCAGCAAAGTGTGCACTTCGAACCGATGGAGACAGGATGAGCAATAACTAAGTTGGAGAAAAAGTACGGAACAATACTGAAAATAAAAATTAGATGATATATCGAGACATGTATAGCAGAACATGAATACTTTATTCCGATAGATTAAACAATCGGTTTAATTTGTAATTCACTGTAGGTTACCCGGATTAGTATACACCTAATGAAATCCGGATGATATAAAAGTCGAAACGATTTTATGACAATAAGAAAGGTGAAGACTGTCGTAGAACTGTTTCACACAATTTGTATTTGCTAAAATATAAGCAATAATGAACGGAAAGCAGAGATTCCAACAAAGTCATAGTTTTATGAAGTCGGTATTTACCCGAATCTTCCATAAAAGCGGGATATGGTCCACGGCTGATTTTTACACTGGAACGTAGCGAACGCACATATCAAACGTATACCCTCGAGCATAAGTAGGATTTACCCCAGACGAGACAGCCTCCTCTTTCTGTTACTCTTCGCTCGATCACCCTGAAGAAAGGTTGATTTCTCTTGAATCTATATATTCGAGACAAATCCATTAATAGCTGAAATGGTTCTTACCACAATAACAATAGTTCGAATTTGAATGGTGTATATAAAAGTTGTCAGTCAATCATTTAATTGCCATATGTGAGACATTATGTTTTTCCAATGTCCAAGTTATGTTCTCCTCTCCACTCCCGGTAGAAAAAGCGCCTCTTGATTTTGTCCTTTGGGCAGAATATAGCGGCCTATTTGTTTTGTGGGTGGGTTGGGTCCAGGTAACATCATGTCTTTAGTTTGTATTTTGAGTTTTAAAAAATTCTGTTTTGGGGAATTGTTTTTCATACCCCCTCCATTTCATGTCATTTCATGTCATTTCATGTGGAATTTTTATGTATATTTTTCTATTCATTATATATTGTAAAATGTTTATTTTCATTTGGGGTGTCTTTAAGTCCCCAGAATGATGTGTGGTATTTTGGTACTTGAAGGCCTGGATGTTGGTTAACAAGTTCTTGTGGTGATTGAGAAAGATTGTAACGTATGTTTCGGTCGTGAAACGGATTAGCTAGGTATAAGATAGTGTGGACCATCCTGAGCTTTTTATCCCTCGCCCCAATTTGGCCGTGTGCCACAATTGTGTATTTTTCACAATAAATAATCATATGTGAGGCATTATCATTCATGTTTCTTTCTATCCATGACTGACAAGGCAGTAGATTTGCCTGCAGTAAATTGGCTTTATTTCTACGGTAGTCAGGTTAGCAACCAAGTCTACAGAACCCAAAATGTTCTGCTATTTAATCTATAGCTGGATGAAGAATAGGTGGATTATATACCTTTCCCAAGGTTAATTACGCGTAAGAGAACGCAACAAATTCAACTGGAATTCGAACTCGGCTAACTGAATTCTCCTTTTGAGCCGTTATACATTGGCATCACAGTAGCTGTACTTTGAAGTTATTCCGTATTTTTTCAAAAGAAACATTAAGATATTCTCAGTTCTAATGCAGCTTTTATGTTCTCTTAGGAAATTTACAATGTTGTACTAAATTATTTCGTGTACCCTTATAGTAAAACATGCAAATTTACATCTAATTCGCCTTTTTCAATTCCTTACCTAGCCTTCATAATTGTTTAGATTTTTCTCTATTTTTTCTTTGATGAATCAAACATTTTTAAAGCTTCGGGTTGGTTGTAAGCTTGAATTTAATTTAAAACTCACTTCTTCCAGCATCTATATCAACGTCTGAAATTTTAGTTAGGGAAATTTACTAAACATTCAGCTTAGTTAAAATTTAATTTAAATGAATATCATTGACTCCTTCTAAGAATTCGTTTTTATAATATTACTATTTTCACAGAATTCAGTTGATACCTGGAGATGTTCGTTTCGACATCTTCATGTGTTTTAAAAACATATCTACCACGATCATTTAAACACTTCTACCCTCATCAGTTCTTTTTCAATAATTTGTTTTTTAATTAGGATAATTTCTAATAATATTCATTTGTAATTATTATAATTTCACTAGAAACGATATTTTTCTCTTTAACATTTTTGCAGTTGGCTGATATTTTTGGTAAATATTCGTTGTATGTCCTGACGCTTTTCCCCTTCAAATTTCTCCAAAAGAGCATTATCTCTGTGCAAATGTATATGCTGAACTCAAAGAAACTTACCTTTTTGTATCTAAACGAACTATATCTTGCACTGTTTCTCTCCCATAACTCTCACGAAGTCATGTAATTAACTTCAGAATGACACACTGTGTAATGCAACGAATGTTGGCAGATTTTTGCTCTATTTTTCTTCATTTACTGATACTTCCGGTGATGTACTTCCAGTAAGAATGTAATGCGCTATTGTATTTCTACGCATGCTACTTTCATAACAGGAATTACATTGCCGGAAATTTCAGTAAAGGAAGAAAAACGACCAAAATTCAACAGAACATTCTGCCTACATAGAACGTCATTCTGCAGTTAATTACATGACTTCGTGAGAGTTATGGGAGAGAAAAATTGCGAGATATAGTTCGTGTTTTTAAGGATTTTCAAAGCACAAAAGGTAAGTTTATTCAATAACTAATTGTTGATTTGAGTTCAGCAAATACATTTGCACAGAAATAATGCTATTTTGGATAAATTTGAAGGGGGAAAATCCGTCGGCACCAAAAACGAACCATTTACCATATTTTTCTAAGATCAAGAAGTAGACAATATATTCTATATTGTTATTATTCACATGTGAATAAGTATTTTAACATAAAACATTGATTCAGGTTGTGTGTGGTCGTTATCATAGAAAAATTATTTTGATATATTGACATAACAAACACTATAGTTTTATAGGAACTTTTTGTTAAAATATCAAAAGTGATACATTTTCACAAAAAAAAAATTTAAAAAAAAAAAATTACTCATTAAACTCCAGGAATGTTGAGAGGTATAAATTAATATGGGTATAATTTTAACTGGTTATAAATATATTTATGTACATCCTTAAGCATGTAAAAAATGAAACACGGGTAAACGCGTTATCAGTTGTCAATTTACAAACGGTATATTAAAAACAAATTATTTAGTAAACATATGCTTGGCAGCCTCGACATATCTGGGAAAGACCTAAGAGTAATAAAGTATCTCTACTAGCAGCAAGCCGCCTGCATACCGACAGGTAAAGAATTCAGCAAATATACAAAGTTTGAAAGGGGCGGTAAGACAAGGATATGTGTTTTCACCGGATCTATTCAACTTGTACAGCGAGAGTATTCTGAGAACCCTAGAAGTTATGCCAGGATTCGTCATCGGAGGTCAGAATTTGAACAACATAAGTTACGCAGATGATACAGTGCTGATAGCAAACACGGAAAGTAAATTACAAGACCTCCTACAGACGATACCTGAAGAAATTGAGAAGAAAGGACGAAAATTAAGTGCAAGAAAACCGAATGCATGGGAATCAGCAGAAAGAGCAGCCTAAAATGCCAAATACTGGTGGGGAATACTAAAATCAAGCAGATACAAAAATTTAAATACCTGGGAAATGTTCTAACACAAGGCGGTATGTGTGACACAGTGATCCGATGGTGAATTAGCATAGCGAAGGAAGCATTCCAAGAAGCTGAGTACACTATTAAGAGACAGGAAAAGTTAACGAGAAACAAAGAAGAGAGTACTGGATTGTTACGTGATGTCAGTTCTTCAATATGGCAGAAAATTCTGGACAATATCATCAAAGTTGAAGGAAATACATGAAGGAGATGAAATATGGTTCTACAGAAGGATGCTGCGGGTATCATTGATTAAGAATGTGAGCAATGTTGAGGTTTTGGAAAGGGTGGAAACGAAAAAGGTAATTAATACTGCGCATCAGAAAGACGCAGCTAAAGTTCCTTGGACATGAAATGAGGAAAGAGGGCTTGGAGAACCTGATACTAACAGGCCAGATAGAGGGCAAATGAAACAGTGGAAATCAGCGAATAACATATTTGAGAGGCCTGAGCGGGTGGATGACAGGGTTGCGCGCTATAACAAGGGAAAGCGTGCTAACAGCCACCAGGGATAAAGAGATGTGGAAAAGCCATGATCGTCTATGTCCTGAAAGGACGAGGCACAAACAAGAAGAAGAATTATATCTGGGGTTATTTTATAAATTCAAAAATTTACTGCCGCAATTCTATCTTTACTCACTTATATTGGCTGATTTAACAACTTCCGAATTTTGATCTTTCCCAATGTTCACTTATCTAAACATATGTTGGGGTCAACCTCTGTGAATTTAAAATTATCGGAACACTTATTTAAAAATACAGAGATTTTTAAAACATTATTGCTGATTTTCTATGATTCATTTACTTTTAAAATTTTAACCACAAAGTTCAAACAAGTGCAAATCTTAATTTGGAGTTGCTTTATTTTTAGATACAGCGAAAAGATCCTAGCTTAATGTGAGGAAGGCAAATCCCCTGATACTAACGGATATTGGGAAATAAGATTATTTTAGTTGCCTTCTTATTTTTCCGCTTTCTCTTTCTATAAAATTCTTTCATTCTTTTGATCTTTGAAATTTCTTTCCGTGACGTCTTACCTGCTTTCATTTTCCATGTATCCATCTTTTCTTCTATATTCTTCTTCTTCTTCTTCTTCTTCTTCTTCTTCTTCTTATTATTATTATTATTATTATTATTATTAAAGAGAGAGAGAGAGAAGGAGAGAGACTGAACAGCTGCATACCAAGAGGGGCACTGCTCTAATACACTATACACAATACGCTTATCATTTTATCCAGTCTGCTAAGACACATGAATAACAGTTATATATGTGTGATATTCTATTAATGAAAACAGAGCATAACCTAGCAGGTGCATCCTTAAATATAACAAGCTATCAGCGGCGGTGTCCTTTCAGACGGTCTTCGATCAATAAAATTTTCATATACTCAGACGTGACGGCCAATATTTGCCTATAACTCAAATATAATCCCAAAATGATTTTCCTACACAGTCCCAAGCATAAACACAACAAAAAATACCTGCTGGTATTCGTCTCCAAAACTAGTGGTTGATGAAAAAACGGTATAGTTTCAGATCAGAGTTCCTGTTTTTTTTTTTCATACCTCATGTGTATCGTCCCTAAAATGTCTTATTTTAATACTTTATTGTAATTAGTGAAATATGTAAATATTCTACATATAAATTTTCTATTATCTCTCATTAGCAATGAATTTTCTTCTTTTATTTTTTTTACTTTCTCTTTAATTAATATACATTTGTTCCCGTGTTTACTTCAAGGCTTAAATATTATCAGGAATTTCTCTTTGGTAAGGAATTATACCTCTTTCGCATCCACCCCATAAATGTCAATGCCGATGTAAATTGTGTGAAATGAAATTGATCTTGTATCCCTATTTCTGCCTGTTCTCTGCCTATCTCTCTGTATGTTTCTGTTTCTCCCTCGTTAATATATTGAATGTTACTCTGCCCTCTTTTCTGAAAAAGAAATCCGGTCGATATTAGTCGCCAAAACAAGTGGTTGAAAAAGTAATATTTATTTGATGAATCGAAACATATTATTTACTTTACTCGTCAGCTTGTTACCGATATGATCTCGTTTTATTCTACGTTGAGGTAATACTAATTCATACCTCACGTGCATCGTCTCTAAAATTTATTTTATTAATACTTGTTTTTTTTTTCAATTGGAGTAGATAGATCTATCTATCGCCCGGTTCACACTCCACCCACGTCTATTGAACAGGTTAAGAGGCTCATCCCTTGTTTCCTGTTTAGGATATGGTTTCCGGTTTTCTCTTTTCCAATCTTCTCACTTTGTTTTTTTTTTCAGTTGGAGTAGATAGATCTATCTATCGCCCGGTTCACACTCCACCCACGTCTATTGAACAGGTTAAGAGGCTCATCCCTTGTTTCCTGTTTAGGATGTGGTTTCCGGCTTTCTCTTTTCCAATCTTTTCACTATTACGTAGCCCCCTTGCACATCAGTGGCGTTACCGCCTTGCTCAGGGTCATACGATTAAAAAAAAAATACTTTATTGTAATTTACGCAAATGATCCGAATCAGTAATGGATCTCAGGATTTTTACTAAGTTAAATCATAGTTATCTTTTTAAATTTTATTTTATTTATTTATAATATATAGTTTTATTTATTTATAATACATAGCTTTTAATAGATGTAGATAGGCTCTCCTATCACCATGATTACATTCTTCCCCTTTCACTTGAACAGGTGTAGATGCCCATTCTATATTTCCTGGTTATGAAGGTGGTCTGGGTTCTTTTACTGTCGTTATGCCTTAATATTGGTGCTTTCGCAAATTTCTCATGGCGTATGTGGATGGGAGTATCGCTTATTTATATTGAGTCTACCGAGTTGGCTGTTTGCTGGTTGTTGCTTCGGAACAACCAGAAAACTGTCAACTTTAGTTAGGAGCGAAGCATTATTTAAACGAATAAATATGCATATAAATATTTTAGGAGCTTCTAATATACAGAATCTATATAATATTTACATACGTACATTACGTATTTTGTTCCAAACTTTGCCATGGACATAGTGTTTACAAGCACTATCATGTACATAGAGTGTTTCTGTGGCATAAGTCTCAAATAATCTCTTACAACTATGTCCAGTTCCAAGCCGGATAATAGACGACAGCGGATAACTGAATACACTTCATAAGCTACAAAGAAAAAAAAATGATTTTAAACCTATGCTGCCTTGCGATCATAACTTAGCAAATACGGAAAAAACTATGAAAGTACATTCAGACGGAAAACCCGGAGTGAAGCTCCGAAAGCTGTTGACTGTCAACACTGACCACTGTCCTACAACTGCTACAGCCAAGCCGTAATGTAATGGCCCGCATTCATTTGGATGTTGTCGGTACGGCCATGAAGAAGAGTTTGGGCAGCGTGCGCCTCCACATGCCATCCCAAAATCCTTGTTTACTGCTGGAATAACTTTCGTTTCACCATAGCCCAAGAGGGGGCTATCTTTATTACACAAGTTAAACAGATACCTTTTAAAATATAACTTTTAAACATATACATATGTTAAAACAATTTCATGAAGTATAATTTTGTCTCATTTCTTTTTCGAACTGGTCTTTCGGTATATTTTTCTCTCTATTTCCTTCTTCGTCACTTTTTATTGATTTTTTTTAACGTTCTTCATGGTATTTGAGTGCTTAAATTTTGCTAAAACATTCTCGTTTGAAATAAGATATTTTTCCTATTATTTTTCTTTCTTTATTTTTCATTTCTTTTTTATTCTGGTGCTATGCTAGCCGACCATTCATGCCTGTTTCTTGGGATTGACATATAAATAAGTTAATCTCATAGAAAATTTAAAAAGACTTAATTCGGAGTTTTTTTTTCAGAGGTATGGCTACCCAGTTTTATTTCTTGTCTAAAATGGTCTTTCAAGTTAGTTTTCTCTCCCCTTCATTGGTTGCCTCCTTACGGAAGTGTCTTCTCCAACTATTCTTTTTTTGTTATTCTTCGTATATATTTTAAATTTATAATTGATGATCAGTGTGGTATTTAAGTGCTCACATTTCTTTAATACTTTCTTAGTAGAAATAACTTTTTTGTGATATCATTCTTTGTTTTCACTTGTTTATTCTGCTGCTCTACTAGCCGGCCATTGATGCGTGCTTCTGGGATTGACTCTACTTGTTAGTTTAATATTTTAGAATGTTGGTTAAACATTGCATGGTCAAAAAGGTCTGAAAACTGATTGAGTTCTTTGGATTGTTCTTTTCAGAGGTATGGCTTTGTTATTTTTATTTCTTTGTTGAATTTGTAATGGATATCTTGACCAAGTAAAAACATCTTTTAATAGCAGTAGATAGGCTTTTTTATCACCAGGTCTATATTTCTTCTCATTCTCTTAAACAAGAATAGATGCTCATCCTTTGCTTCCTGCTTAAGAATGGATTCTTAGTACCTTTTATCTTTTCAGGCCTTAATAATGGTACTGTCACAAAAAGTGTGGATGGTGGCAACGTCTATCCCTTCTTAGGTTACCAGGTGGTATTTGGTTGCTACTTCCCGACTTTTAGTTAGGATCCCAAAACCTTGCGTAGAGTATAAAGTGACTGCTATGACAAACAGTCGAATAATATCAAAGTTCTTTGCAGTGTCATGTCGTTCATGGATAAGTGTCACTGCAAACACTTCCGGTTTGACCTCACATGTTATATTTGATGACATATTGCTCTTACAACATATTGCTCTAATCAACAAAACAATATAAACTTATTTATAAATGGAATATTGTTTGTGTGTGTGTGTCCGTTACCTATAGACTCCGAAACAGCTGAACCGATTTTCTTGAAAATTTACACAATTGTACTATAAGCGTCTGCGAGTGTTCTTAGCTAGGTTTTGTGTCGACGTACGACCGGTAAATATCGAAAATCGATAATCGAAAAAATCGGGTTATAGAAGGAAGTGGCTTAGTCAAATTTGATACACTGATAGACAAAGACATAAGAAACGATATTCAAAAGTTTCAAGGTTGCAGTTCTTACAATAGTGCAGAAAATCGATAATATATATAAATATATTATATCTATATAAAAGACAAGATGTTTGTGTGTGTGTGTCTGTTTATCTGCCTGTATGTCTGTATTTTTTCAGTCCTTTTATTTTAGTTTTTGCTTTGGGTTTGGCTCTAAGTAGGTATAATTGTAGTTCTTAGTCTTAGCCATGATAACATTTACTCAGAAGAGTTATTTAGCCTTCAAAATTCAGTTTACAACGAAAAAAACTTATTTGATATCGATACCAGGAAATCCAAATTTGACTTACATCCATTCATTTATCTTTCAGTCTACGGTTTCGCTTTAACTGGAAACAACTATTGCTTTTAGGTCTTTCGTGCCAACATCCAAAGAGTCTGAGCTCCAGGACCATGGATTAGTTTTAAAGCTTTCATAACATCCAAGCAACGCCGGGCTATACTGCTAGTTAATTATGATTAAAGGCAACCAAACATTAAAAAAATTAAACCATCGCAACATAAAAAGCCTGACTATCTCAATATTTCTTTTTACAATATCCATGGTATACGTAGCTACTTTTACAATGTAGAATCTGTTAAACTAATCTTAACTCTGCGATCAACTCCACTGATTACTCGATTCTTGGCTAACTTTCACTCTTTACGAAAGACTATTTTCACATGGATGCTCTGGGAATTTATATCCATGATCATCTCCCGCTGACTTTGAGACCCTCTTGAATCTCTAGACCATTCATTCCTCTACTTCTTTGTCTCTCTCCTACACGCAATTAGCTATAAGTCTCTCTTTACTGCTTCCCTTACTCTCATGACTGTTGCCTGCTAGATATTATTTGTGAAATATAGTCAATTTCCCTATCCTGTTTACAAATATATTTGTTTCGGTGAATTTAAACCTCACCATTCTATATAACTTAAAAGCATTGCCACTGATCTTGCTGGCATCATGATCCTGGACATCACACTCACTCAATCTGTCAGGCAAATGTTGAACATCCACACGCATTTCTCCTTTAACCCTGAAAAATACGCTTCTCTTCTCGATCATGTCGTTACCTCTGTCATTGACTCATGTATGCTATGCCCTCTTGGTAAATCCGATCAGCAGGTGGTGTCTGTAAACATCTATTTTCGCCCCCTCAACTGCCAAAAAACATCCTACGAAGAGGATATCTTTCTATTACTAACGTGCGGATTGAGATTTGTTTGGTGATTTTCTTCGTGACATCCTTTGAAACGAAATGTTTTAGTGTTACCGTTCAAAAAATGCACCTCTGAAGTTTTCTCCTGTTTAAAAGCCGGCATCGATGAGAAGTTAAATCAGGTCCATCTCGATAAGTTTTCCCTTGCATGCTCAGCCGCTATTGTCCACATGAATCATATCTTTCGCAGTGACATATGTGATTACAGCAGACATCACATTGTTGCTGCTCGTAATGATGCATGCATGTCCTAAATGAAGAAATTTGTTGCTTGCTGATAGAACAAAACAATCAAATCCTAACTTCAGTTTAGGAGATAAGTGGCGGCTCTGGAAATGTGTTTGAACAACGGCAAAATCTCAATATCACATCTATGAATTAATTGGTTGAATATTTTGTTCGGAAATTCTCTTCAAACAGAACAATTGACACGCCTAGTGTATCTACACCTGATTTCCCACAGAAAACAAAGTTTCTGGTGTGGGATGTGTGCATAACACCTGTCTCTTTACCCGGTCATTATTTCTAAATTAGACTCCCTTAAGGCAAGATGAAGTAATGTTAGTAACTGTAGCGTGTCTGGCTTTCGTGAATGGGGTCAGTCTTAAACTCATTTTTTTAAATCCCTTATGTTACAACGGGGTGGTTTCTTGTAAACCCTCCGCTAGTTTTACTTGTGTACCTAGCTAATGTGAGTAAATGTTGTTCCTAGCCTGTTCCCGGCTTTCTCTTAATTCACGATCCAAGTCGAGATTCCCAAAATCCCTAGGTTATTTTTGCCCCAGTTTTCATCTTCATTGAGTCCGTCTTTTTTTTAGTTATTCCATGATTTATCTTATCCTCACCCACTGCGTTATAGAATACTTTTGACTCGTTTCGCGGTTAAGCGTAATACAGCAGCCACTCTGAATTTTTGCAAAGGGACGGGTCTTACTAACATTTGTTTATTTTACTTTAAATATTTTGTTATATGTTAGTTTGTTTTGGGCAATTCATACGCATCTCTTTTCATTTTCGTATCATTGAATTTTTAAATATATTTAAATCGCTTTTTTATATCATCGTCTTTGTTCCCGTTTGAGACTTCCCTGTGAATATGTGGTACTATGGTATCAACAGTACATTTTCGTACAATATTCAACACTTGTTTCCTTTCTATAATTCAGAGATGTCTCTAAATATTCATTTAATATACTGTATTTATTGCTCACATAAACACACGTTAAGACTTTATCTGGACTCGATATGTTGACGCTGTTGTGACCACACATGCGCATGTTCAAACGTCAGCCATTTCCTCAATATCTTTTTTATATATATATTGCAAGCAATATACCCAGATTAAGCCGTTATCTTGAGTGACGCTTTGACCTTTTACTGTTTTTTTTTCAGCTGAAATTTCCCGACGATTAACTAGTATTTGGCGTTGTTTCTGCTGAAAAAAAAACTTTGCAAGGGAATGTGTCATGAAACAAAGAGAATAAAAAACCAATAATAATGACGAGAAGAAAAAGTAGAAAAAGGAGTTGGATGTTAAATAGGAGCAAACAGGTGAGAAGATTAAGAAAGAACCGAATAAATTAAAAAGAACCAACGAAGGAAAAAAATATTTATTCCTCCTCAAATAAGTAAAAAGGAAAAAAAATGTCCAGTTGCGCAGAATGACATTCAGTTTGTTTCAGTAAAACCGACTTGACGCTAGTGACCTCGACTCTTTTCTAAAGTGATACCAGCCAACTACATTTGGTGAGAATAACACTTGAAATAATCTCTAACTCGAGTTAGCTTGCCCTCTGCTGCTTCTTCATGCAGCAGCCGTTTAAAATTTCATGGCATCTTGTTCCTTTTGGCTAAGAGGGAAAATAACTAAGGCTTATATTACCAGGACTTATTAAAATCAATTCCACCAAACGATGTAATATTATGCTTGAACAACTGCAAAGTTGCCCGCCAGAGATGTCTCTAAATATTCATTTAATATACTGAACTCAATTCTGCTCATACACACACACACACACACACACACACACACACACACACACACACACACACACACACGTTAATACTTTATGTGGACTTGGTTTGTTAACGCTGTTGTGACTACACATGCGCATGTTCAAACGTTTCCTCAATACTTTTCTTGATATATAGAGATTGGTATCTTATATATATATATATATATATATATATATATATGTGCGTGTGTGTGTTTTGGGTGTGCGTGTGTGTGTGTGTGTGTGTATGATTGTGTGTATGTGTGTGTATGATTGTGTGTATGTGTGTGTGTGTAAGTGTGTGTGTATTGAAAATTTGTGTATTTAGGCAGCAAATTTTGTTTTAGACATGTCAGAATAAATAAATTGCAAACTTTGTATCTGCTTATTTTTAAAAAAAATTTGTTCATAATCACGGATAATCTTTCACGTATTGTAATTGAAAACTCTAAGAAATGAGCTGTAACGTTGACGGATGATCAATTTCTCAATGTTCCTAAGTACTTTCAATCTTCTGCTGAGATCATCTTCAGGGTGGTGAGTTGTGGTAACAAAAATAACTGCTAAACTGTAAAGCTAAAAATTACTGTAATGTTTTCGTTTGACTTCAAATATTTAAAAATAAAACAAAGTTTACAGTAATATCGACGACTAATTATTAAATACTCTCTACAAATCATAAATATTTATATGTTTATATGTTTTTTAGCTATTTTATATGAATTTATATCTCCTTTGATTATATATATATATATATATATATATATATATATCTGTAAATTCAGATAAAACTTAGGGAAATAGCCAATTTCAAAGTTTAATTTAGTATCATTGGTCATTTCCAAGTTACATTCCATTGGGTATCGTAATCCGAGAAGAATTCAATGTTAAAATTTAACAGAATATTATAATGAAAATAAATAGGAAGTATCTTTAAATCCATTAGTGATAATTTACTTGAAAGGATATTTGAAAGTGGTGATTATCCTTTATAAAATTTTTTTACAAAAATCGTATTTCCTGTAAAATATATCACACTGGTCAGACCGATATTTTTACAAAAATGAATCGGGTAGATTTATTCAGATATAGGAAGCGGGGAGAAAGAAAGGAAGAAAGCTTTTCATTGATAAGAAAGGAAGGAAAACATGCAGTGCTAATTTTTAAACTCGGATGTCATATGTTGCGTTTCCATCTCAGACGTTAAGATGATTTTGGATTGAATTTTTAATTACACGTTTTCAAATACAGGATAGTAAATTTTACTGTAAGAATTGAATTGTTAGCTTTTTAGATTAGTTTCAACGACAATAATATTATCTTCATCTTATGAATGTAATCTTTTCGGTCTGAAAATAATCACATTAATATCAAGTGTACTAATTGTGGCGCAGTGGATATCGGCTCGGAATGAGAAATCGGGTAGCCGAGTTCAAATTCCAGCTGAATTCATTGCTTTCACTTACGCGCAAATACCCTTGGGAAAGGTATTAATCCGTCTCTTCCTTCCAGTTATGGGTTAAATAACAGGACAGATTGGGTTTTATAGCCTTGGCTGGCAACCAGTCTACCGCAGAAAGCAATGGCAACCTACTGCGGGATAATCTTCTGCCCAGTCAGTCATGTCTCTTTCGAGACATGATCGCCCAAGCGTGCATCACGTATGGCACTTAACTGACTGACTAATGTCAACGATGCTAAAAATATTAGCAACATGAAATATTAAAAGAAATTGCAGTTAAATAAAAAAAGCGATAGTATTATTATTAGTGACAATAATAACAATACATTTGCTAATAATAATAATAATAATAATAATGAAAATAATATTAGTACAACTAATACTAATAATCATCCTTATTATTTTTAATTTTATAAAAAAAATGAAATATCAAAAGAATAATAATATTATTAATTAAAATACTAGTAATAATTATGAAAGAAATAAATAATAAACAAATAATTAAAAGATAAACAAATTATCATAGTTTTATAAATATAAAAGCTTTAACGAGAGTTGGTTTAAGGGACTTAATTATATACTTATTTGCAAAGTTAATACTCATCTACTAACCACTGGCCTCTAGCTCTCTCCCCTCCCCTGTATAACCTTCCCTTTCTCTCCTCCTATGTATCTGTCATCGCACCTTCTTTCTCAGCTTTCTATTGTTCCTTTCTAACTAGCTTGTACTCCTCACTCTTTTCTAATTAATCTTTTTACATTTATGTAACCCCCTGCACATCAGTGGCGTTTCCGCCTTGCTCGGGGTGAAATGATTAAAAAATATATATATATATAAATGTTTGGTTGCACACGTCTATACACGCACACACACACACACACACACACACACACACACACATATATATATATATATATATATATATATATATATATATATATCTTTTCACTTTTCCTTAATTTTCTTTCAGTTGGAATAGATAGACTGAACTATCGCCCGGTTCACACTCCACCCACGTCTATTGAACAGGTGTAGAGGCTCATCCCTTGTTCCCTGTTTAGGATGTGGTTCCCGGCTTTCTACTTTCACTCTTACGTAGCCACCTGCACACTAGTGGCCTTACAGCCTTGCCCGGGGTGATATGATTATATATATATATATATATATATATATATATATATATATATATATATATATATATATTAATTCAGATACTTTGATCCAAGTTGAAAAAGTAGGTAGGTAAATTCCAAAAAATTTATTTTAATATTAAAAAATGATACCGGAAGAGAGCTCCATGTAATAAAATATTACAGAGCAAATATAACTGGATTTACTTTTGAATCTTAGGTAGGAATTCATTAATAAGTGCCGTCTTAGGGCGGATTTTAAAATTTAAATTTGAAATTTTAATTTTTTTAATTTTTAATTTTTTAATTTTTAATTTTTAATTTTTCTTTTCATACTTTTTATGTATATGTGTATGTTTGTGTGTGTCTATGCATATTTGTATATGTGTGTATATATGTATATATGTATATATGTATTTATGTGTGAAAATTTTTTTTAGCTATTTATATGCTTTTTTTTATAATATTCATTAATTTTTTATAATTTTTATATGTATGTGTGTGTGAATATGTATAATGTATATATATGTGTGTGTGTATGTATATGTGTGCATGTGTGTGTGTACACATATATATTGTGTGTGTGTGAATTTTTGTATATATGTGTACACATATATATGTGTGTATGCGCATGTATGTGTATATACGTATATAAGTGTGTATGGAATTGAATGTATGTGTGTGTGTATGTGTATGTGTATGTATGTATATATGTATTCATAATCGAAGAATTGTGTGTGTATGTGTATGTCTGTATGTGTGTTCTTCTATATGTATGTATAATTGTAAATGATTTTTTATTAACCTAGCGATGTCTTTATTTAGTTTAAATCAAATGACCTAAATTTTTTAAAAATAATTTTATTTTAAACCCTATATCTTTTTATTCCCTTTAAAAATTATTTTGCCTTTTTAAGTAAAGGCCTTTTTCTAATACTTCAACGTTTTTGGGAAGTTAGGTTTTTGAATATGTCCAGCGTCTGTAATATATAAAAAATTTTCTTTCTTTTCTTTTCTTTTTCCCTCACTTCCTTCCTTTATCTCTCTTATCTCCCACCTTTTTTCCGTGTTGCTTAACCTTACATCAATTCAACACGGCCGTTCATTAATTTTAAAGTTACAATTCTCTTTCTTTTTTGCGAACCCAGACGATGTCAATTTTTCCTTTACTTGTTTATTTGATTTTATTTTGTTTTATCTTTTTCTTTTTTTTTCTTTTTAATTTTCTTTTTTAATTTCTTTCCGAATCTATTTAAAAAGGAAAATTAGACTGATTTTTCTCCAGTTTCTGAAAGGATTTTTCTGTTGTTGAGGTGATGTGTTATCCCCCGTGGGGATTTTCATATCGAAATGGTCATCCAACATCATTGAATTAATCCTTTTTTAATTTATATATATATATATATATATATATATATATATATATATATATATTCACATAAACACGCATACACATATACATATAAAAAACACTTACACATCCCCCTTTTTTTTAATCTTGTCACCCCAAGCAAGGTTTTCCACTGCCACTATAGCACAAGGGGTTACATAGAGCGATTGGGTATAGGAAATGTCAGAAGGTGGGTGATAGACGACTTAGAATGTACATAGGGAGAGAGTTGGAGAGAGTGGGTGTGAGTTAGTGTGTTAAGAGGTGTCTATTAACCCTACATTTAAACCCCTGGAGGTCGTAGCCATCGGGGAAGCAAGTATGCGGTAGAGAATTCCACAGACGGGAAGTGCGAGGAAAGAAGCTGTTGGAGTAGAAATTGCGGTTACATTTCATCGGTTTCACTGTAAAAGAGTGGGAACTAATTACCAATCTAGTATCTCGTGCAAGTTCACATTTAGGGGGCACCAATGATTTAAGTTCCTCAGAGCAGAAGCGATGAAAGTAGTTATAGAAGAGGCAAAGGGAAACCAGGTCACGCCGGTGAGAGGGTGACTGCAGGCGGTCAGCCAAGTCGGTATCAATCACATTACAGATTTTTCGCTGTATTTTGTCAAGAACCCCGAATCTACACATATAAATATATATTCCTAAGCAAATGCACACACACACACACACACACACACACACACACACACACACACACATATATATATATATATATATATATACAAAGAATATATTTTTACTTATCCAACGTTAATTTAACGCAAATTATCCCTATAAAAGTAACGTAAGAATATAAAATGTTTGATAATTACTAGACATTGATACAATCATCTGTGGCATCAAGTCCAAATTTGCTTAATAAAAGAAGTGATTTAATGACCACATGCTGTCATGAAAAAAAAATCCTGACTTAAATTCTTAGACCCAGATTGATATACATCCTTCTTTACGTTTGCGTCTTTCTTTCCTTATTTTTTTCTTTCTTTGTCAATATTGCTTTTAGCAATTGTGAATTAAACCAATTTCATTTTTGCTCCATACAATTTTAATTTTTAATTCTAAATTTTACCTTTTAATTTTTCTTTCATTTTCCCTTCCTTTTATCTTATTTTTATTTTTATTTAAAATTTGATTTTTCTCTACATTTTAATGTACATGTAATATTTGAATATTTAAGTGTTTAAAACTAATGATTTACGCCCCTTTGATTACTTTTCCCAGAATTTTAATTTTGATATTTTTATTTTTATTTAAATTTTAAATTTTATCCACATGTAACCGGAAAATATTTAAATTATTTAAAAAAGCAGTAACTTAAATTTATAAGATTTAATTCACATGAACATCGAGTGAATCTAAGTTCAAATCTATTAAACCCTCAGTTTGAAATATTCACCTGATGATTGCATAACGCATGAAACTCCGATTCGTTGCATAGACAGTGATAATATTTTTATTTATAATATATATATATATATATATATATATATATATATATATAATATTGCACTGTTCATACATTGAGCACTGTTTTATCAACAAGTGAATAATAGTAATATATATGCGTACAGTCTCACATTTGTACATTTATTAATTTACATCACTATATATATATATATATATATATATATATATATATATATATAACATCTAGATGGAAACCTCCGGCACTGCATTAACACACACACACACACATACACACACACACACACACATACACACACACACACACACACACAGATGCACAGACACACTCACATATGTACATGTATATATATGTATATATATATTTTTTTTTAAAGATATACGAAATTAAATCAATCATCATCTTTGTGGTTCTGAACATTACATTTCTAAGAGTTTTAGATATCATTGCTTTGAAGCGACCACAATTGGTCACAACCGAAATTGAACTGTAAAACCTACCTACAATACAACAGCGCAGACCACACTGGTTTACACTGAAACCTCTCAACCCATAGTAGCTTATCGTTGCACGACTCAATTTTTAAATCCTACACACAGATCATGCATTTGCATGAATATCATTTCGCCACATGAATGCTGAAAAGTTTTAAAATTTTCAGACTTGTTATGAAATGATTAAAGTATCATATTTATGCAGTAGCCTTCCCAGAATGGTGTATGTGCGAGTCTAGCCTGTAGTTTTGGGTAAGGAGCATCCTTGTTTGAGCCTCTTTGAATGGTGATTCAGAATCACGAAGAATTTTACCAAATGACAGAAATCACATCACTTGAGGAATTATAACTGCAATAAATCAAAGATAAAATTTTGCAATTTCTTAACAGCGAGGAAAGAGAACTTGAGAAACCGCCGAGTAACAGAGTAACAGAGAAAAATAGCACAGTAGTGATACCCGGATTAGATTCTCGTCCTTAAAACCGTATTGTTGAAGAGGGTCATATTATAATGTAATAATTTCATATATATATATATATATATATATATATATATATATATATATACTACCGGCCATAATTGTTAATCCACCACAGTTTTTTGAAAAAATTAATGTATTTTATACTATTTTTAGTATTTATTGCCATGTGGATGAAAATAGAATGGTTCTTTTGTAATTATTACTTTTCAAAATTTTTCAAGGCAGAAAGGAAGCCTTTTCTTTAGCCATCCAATAATAAGAAGAGACTAGCATAAGAAAGAGAGTATATGTTATTGCGCAGTATTAACAAAGAAAAGTTCTATTTTCATTTAGAGTTATCCACTTGGTTATAAATACTAAAAAAATAACTGATATACATTATTTGTTTTATAAAACTGGGTTTGCCAAATAATTTTGGCTGATATTATATATATATATATATATATATATATATATATATATATATATATATATATATATATATATATAGGAGAGCAATAGATAGAGAGAATATCGCACATCGAGTGTAATTTTCTATCAAGAACTGACGATTGCTTTGCGCAAGAAAGGGACAGGTTGTTAACCTTACGGGAAATTATATATTTATTATTTATAATATATATATATATATATATATATATATATATATATATATACAACTGTTGAAAATTTTCATGTACACTTTTGCACAAATGATGCAATAACAAATTTGTAAGATTATGTAAGAATGCTACAACAAAATGTTTGTTTTAATGTCCAACAATAACACAAAAAATACTCTTCCCCACAAAAATAGCATAGAACAAAATTACTGGTCTTCTTACTACAACAGTTATTTGTTTATCATTTATTCTGGATTATTTCATTTAATCATCTTTCATAGACCTTTACAAGATCATTACAATATTTTGCTCCATTCATCATTGGTAATAGCTTCAAGTTCCTCTAAATTCTTTCTCTTATATTTTCTTCAAATATGCTGATAATTTTTCTGTTGGGTTTTCGTCAGGACATTGTGCAGGTTATAACCAAACTTTAATTTGCTGTCATCTAAGCATTTTATAACAATTCTTGCCGTGTGTTTTATGTTGGAATGTCCAGTGATACCCACAAAACAGCTGTATTATTTTTAAGAGTATCCAAATATACCTATTTATACTGGATAGCCTGTATTCTCAAAAATTATCCTGCTCCAGAAGACGCAAAACATCCAAAGAGTAGAATCCTCTCATTAGCTAAGTACTACATGTGATACATGCTTTGGGTGATCATGTCTCGAAAGATACATGACTGACTGGGTAGAATATTATCACGCAGTGGGTTGCCATTGCTTTCTGTGGTTGCCAGCCAAGGTTATAGAACCCAATCTGTTCTATTATTTAACCCATAACCGGAGGGAAGAGCCGGATTAATGCCTATTCCAATTGTATTTGTGCGTAAGTGAAAGTAAGAAATTCAACTGGAATTCGAAATCGGTTTTAAAATTTGTCGTTCCATGCCAATATTCACTGCATCACAAAACTGTGCCGAATTGTAGGGAGGGTACGTTTTGGTTTTTAATTCAAGTTCACTTATACAAAACAGGAGTTCATGTGAGCAAATAATTCTAATTTCGTTTCTTCAATTCATAAAACAGAGTTCCAATATATACTTTCCTGTTCGAGGTGGTTTCTAGCATGAGCTTATCTATATTTTATATGTATTGTCTTAATGCTAGGACATCTAGTAATGGTCTTCATCATTAATTTGTTTTGTATAATTGACAATAGCCTGTGTCATTAAATAGGGATTCTTCACAATATTTTTCACAATTTTTCTTTCTATTCCCCCAGAAATTAAACATTTTTTACCAGTCCTTAATTTATACTCAACACAATGGATCTCGTGGTAAATCTTGATAATGCTATGAATGTTTGATCTAGGAACATTTAAACGCTTGGAAAGTGTTGTATATTCATAATTTTGTGTGCACGCCTCAACTGTCTTCATTTGGAACTTTTTGTCAAGTTCAGCCGCGTTCACCATGGTTGCATGACGATTAAATCATCGCAGCCTGTGTTACACATATATTGTTTTCTCCATTATATTTGAGAATGTTGTAGAATCATGACAATACTATTTCATCTTCAAAGGGTGTTTGTATTAAATGCCAAATTAAGAAAGAAACATTACAACTGCCATAGAGCAGTATTATTTCATTAACTCCATAGGAGTTGTGGAGGGGAATAATTTTGGCCTGCACCATTTTTTATGAGAAAATTAAACTATAAATATAATAGAGTGAAAATTCTTTAAAAAATCACAAATTCCTTAAAACTAAGCACGAAATCAACTACTCTTGTTAAGTTCAGGATGTGCTTACAAATAACTGCATTTCCTTAGGAAATACAAAAATATAATTATAATGAAGTGTATTGAAGACGAGGTGTAATATACAAAAAACTCATATATCTGTCTAAATATATATATATGTATAGAATAAAAAGTGTGAGAGGGCGTGAACATTTTGTTTAATATGAATATTTATTGTTGTTTTTATTATACATGCTATGATACGTTAAGTGTCCATAATGGTAATTTTGACGGTACACGTGTTTAGAGTCTAAAGTTGACTATCTTCAGGCGAATAAACTTTTGGCTTTACGTGTCGATTTCCTTTCGAGTTTTCTTTTACGTATCGAATATATATATATATATATATATATATATATATGACAAAGGGTCAAATTTTCTAAAAACACCGCCAAGAGCAACTTACTTAATTTTTTTTGTTATTGAACAATAGTTATACTTTATAATTCGATGTAGAACAAGATACTTACAAAACTGCTTGTACTTTAGTAGAGTTTTCTTTAGTAAGATATATATATATATATATATATATATATATATATATATATATATTGTGTATTTGGCCAACAATCTCTTATAGCGGATTTATTAAAAATGACTGACAAGGTATTATCATTAATTTTCTCATACAATTGTATAAGAATTTTCCAAAGTATAAAGTTTAGGACAATTCTTATATAATTTTAGTTCCGAAAAGACAAATAATTACAGGAACACATGAAAAATTAAATAAAAACTTAATGATAATACTCTGTCTCTCGTTTTTAATGAAACCTATCTATGATGACAATTCGGTCGGGTTTTACTCCTGGCTAAAAGCAATCGGATGTCTAATCTTAATGATGAGTTGTGATACAACGAAACAAATCTGTCTGCAGATGACCATTTTACGCTCCCACACCCTGGAAGAATGGTCAACTTTGAAAAAACAGTAGCTACTCTAGCATCTATGCATCATTCATTCAGTTATAAATTAGAACACTCTTAGCTACTGATATGTGCTTACATTATATAATACACGCTAAAAGTTTGCATTCTGCTACCGAGCGCCCATAACTCAGAGGTGGAATTGCCGACTGATGACAATTCGGTCTGGTTTCAACCTGCCTACAAGCAATCTGATGTCTAACTATACTGATGAGCTGTGATACAGCGAATTATATCTCTCTGTGGATGACTATATATATGAGAAAAATTCTGTTTGACTAAAGACCTATAAAAAATTATTGCGGTCAGACCTTGGATAGCATGTCTGACCGAGGAATTTTCAGTACCCCTGCTATATGGCTGTAAAGATGCAAAAGTCCCTTTGGTTGAGATAAAGTCACGTAGTCATATGGCAACCGATCCTGACGTCACTCTTGATAGTAACCACAAGCGCTAGTGTCACTTTTTCAGTTAACACTAACCAAGAAAGAAGGTCGTTTACCATCTTCCCGGCTTTTTGGCCTCGGCAGAATCTGCCTAATATCATGTTCCGCTGAAATATAAAATTCCTGCCGTCCCGTGGAGACATAGAAGAAGCCTGTCATATCCCTTTGTGACACAGATAAATTCGGCCTCTCTAAATCTGGAGTCATGACAATTACCGAACAGATGTCTCTTCAGTTTAAGTCTTTTCTTTCAATTTTGTTCTTTTTGATACTTTGGTTTGCGTTGGACATAATTGTTGGGGCTTCTGGTTGAGAAACCACAAAAAATAATTTTTTTTTTTAATCATTTCATCCCGAGCAAGGCGGAAACGCCACTGATGTGCAGGGGGTTACATAAATGTAAAAAGATTAATTAGAAAAGAGTGAGGAGTACAAACTAGTTAGAAAGGAACAACAGAAAGCTGAGAAAGCAGGTGCGATGACAGATACATAGGTGGAGAGAAAGGGAAGGTTATACAGGGGAGAGGGGAGAGCTAGAGTCCAGTGGTTAGTAGATAAGTATTGACTTTGCATTTAAATTTCTAGAGGATGTAGCCGTCAGGAAAGCAAGAATACGGGAGCGAGTTCCACAGGCGGGAAGTGCGAGAGAGGAAGCTGCAGGTGTAGAATTGTCGTCTGCATTTGGCTAACCTGACTGTGAATGGGTGGGACCCAGTTGCCAGTCTGGTTGCACGAGTAAACACCTGTTGAGGAGGCATCAGTGACTTAAGCTCATCCGAGCATAAGCCATGAAAGTATTTATAGAAGAGACAAAGAGAGGCTACATTTCGACTATGGGGAAGTGGCTGCAGTCGAGTCGTCAGATCAGTACCTATCACATTACAGACTCTCCTTTGGAGCTTGTCAAGAACACTGAGGAGAACGGCACGTGCACCTGGAACAAAAATATACAAACTGGAACACGGGTTAGTCAATTCAGGTATACTAGGAATACTACTAGTAGAAATCAATATATACAGTCTTGCACTGATATAGTATGTCCGGGTCATACGTGAAACACGCTTGGGTGAGCATGTCTCAAAAGAGACATGACTGACTGGGCAACAGATTATCCCGCAGTAGGCTGCCATTGCTTTCTGCGGTAGACTGCTTGCCAGCCAAGGTTATAGAACCCAATCTGTCCTGTTATTTAACCCATAACTGGGGGGAAGAAACGGATTAATACTTTTCCCAAGCGTATTTACGCGGAAGTGAATACACTGAATTCAAATGGAATTCGAACGCGGCTCCCCGATTTCTTGTTCCGAGCCGATATCCATTCTCCCACAAATGAATCTATATCCAGAACAACTCCAACTTACTATGCACCAAATTTCTGACCAACTAAGCGACTCTACAACTCTACAACTACTACTTTACAACTACACTGTATAACTACTACTACTGCAGTTCTCTGTATAGGCAGATTATATCAGGCGAGTCCATTCTTATGTGCAAAGATGGGTGATCCCCAACAATAATAAATATGTATTCTCCACATGTACACACCTGTGTGTAATATATGTATTATTGTGTGTGTTATCAAATGTCTCTTTGAGAACAAGCGTTCATACTTTCATTTCATTTCTCCGTTCCGCCTTATCGTTATATGGTGGCCCGTTTTAGTTATATTATTTACTAACCCACAAGGGGATAGAAATAAGATATATTCTATTCACCAAAGGAAATAGATATATACCCTCATGGCAAGGTAAAATATTATAACAAGTAGTATTTTAATATTATTTTTCTATGTTGCAAATCATTTATGAAATCTTAGCCGTCTTTTTTTTTTATATATATATAAAGAAAGGATTGTTTTGATTTGCTGCAAATATGCCGCGAAATCAATGAAGCACATATGTTACTTTCTCTACATTTGATTATCTTTGTTCCAAAACAAACAGAGAGGCTTTTTTTTTCTTATCGGATATCAATCATCAACAAAACACGTTTCATTGTTTTTCTTCATAATTTCATATGTCTTCTAAGAAGATAATGAGAGAATACCGACATTTACTTATATTATATTGGATGTGCTCGGAACGAGAAATCGGGGAACCGAGTTCGAATTCCAGTTGAATTCCTTGCATTCACTTACGCGCAAATACCCTTGGGAAGGGTATTAATCCGTCTCTTCCCCCCAGTTATGGGTTAAATCATAGAACAGATTGGGTTCTATAGCCTTGGTCGGCAACCAGTCTACCGCAGAAAGCAATGGCAACCTACTGCGGGATAATCTTCTGCCCAGTCAGTCATGTATCTTTCGAGACATGATCGCCCAAAGCATGTATCATGTGTAGTACTTTACTGACTGATATCAAATCAAATTCGCATTGATTACTCGGAAATAAAAAATAATATTGTTTTGGGGTACATATTTATATATACATGAGAGAGAGAGAGAGAGAGAGAGAGAGAGAGAGGGGGAGAGAGAGAAAGAGAGAGTAAGTGAGATTTGTACAGAAGCTGAGAGAGATCGAAAGTGTGATTGAAAGATATTTAGAGAGCGGCATGGTGAAAAAGTGATTGAGAGAGGTGTAGAGAGAGGCTGTGAGAATGAAAGAGTGTTTGAGAGAATTTTACAGAGAGAGAGAGTGAGAGTGAGAGTGGTTTAGGGAGAGAGAGCGTAATGAGAATGAGAAAGTGGTTGATAGAGTTTAACAGGGAGAAAGTGAGAGTAAAGGAGTGAGTAAGAGTGATTGAGAGAGACATAGAGAAAGTGAGAATGAAAAAGTGATGGAGAGAGACTGGGAGAGAGAGATTAAAAGTGAGTTAGCGCGAGAGATGAAGAGCGATCGAGAGAGTGAGCGTGAGATTATTTTGAGTGATAAACAGAGAGAGTATAAGATAATGTTTTTTAGAAATTTAGAGAGAGTAGGAATTGACACTGTCTGAGGGAGAGTCAAAGAGAAAGATTGAGAGTGTGATTGAAGAGAGTTAGATAAAGTGAGATAGTAACTGAGTTAGTGAGAGAGAGAGAGAGATATTGAGAGATAATAAGATAGAGACAGCGATGGAGAGAGAGAAATTAATTGACAAAGAGAGACTAAGCGATTTTATCAGAGAGAAATTGAAAGAGCGTAAAAGTGACAGAGAGAGTTGAGCATAGGAGACAGAGTGTGATTGAGAGAGATAGAGAGAGAGAGAGAGAGAGAGAGAGAGAGAGAGTGATTAAGAAATTTAGATATAGAAAATGAGAGATATTGCGTGATAAAATGAAACTGAGTCAGAGAGAGAAACCGACCGAAAGAGATTGATATATATATATATATATATATATATATATATATATATATATATATATATATATTGTCTTTATTTTGAAACTGAAATTAAAGCCAAAATATGACATGATTAAACATAATAGACATTCATTGTCTCTTATATTTACCAGTATATGTTTAGAAAATTATTTGCTGCCTCGATACACTATATATATATATATATATATATATATATATATATATATATATATATATATATATGGAAAGAGAGAGTCAGATATTGTGAGTGAGATTGAGATCGATTTAGAAAGAAAGAGAGTGAGAGAGATTGAGAGAGATATCAACCAAGCTTTTCAATGTTTCAATACATTCTTTGGATTTTGATATGAGTATCAAATCGAGACATGGATCTAACAAAAATCATGCATTCTTGATTCTGATGTCCACATTGATTATATCTATAAATGCTCTGTATAATAGCAAAATAACAAAACTAAAAGCTAAACAATTGCCATTATAGTTTGGTCAAAATGGCTAATTAGATTTTGGGTTTCTTTTATGAAATATTTAGTGAGGTCATGGGTGTATTTTTTGAAAAAATATCTTTGATCTGAATTTTTTCCTACGATATATTTTTAATGCATTTGCCTTTCTATCACAAATGCAAAAAAAGAAATTATTTTGGATAAACTGGAACGGGACTTCATCTTCGGTTCAATAACCGTAGGGAACCATCTAAAACAACGACGACAATTACCTTTCGCTGCACAATTCAAACAACTGATTCATTGCATTCAGATATGTACACTACCGGCCATAAATATTAAGCCACCCCAGTTTGTTTTTTAAGAAATGATGTATTTCATACTACTTTTACTATTTATTGCCAACTCAATCACTCAGTCCCGTAGACAAGTGGTGGAGTTCCCTACACGTTTCTCTAATATCTATAACAGACCTGACTTACTGCTAGATCTCTGTTTTACTTCCATCCCTGATTTGCAATGCCAAGCAACTCTGCCCCCACGCAAACTCTGACCATGCGGTGTTATCCGGTAAAATCTCCTTCCACTCCCAATTTATCCAAGAACCTCAGACTACTGCAACCAAAGAGCTGATTGTGATGCATTCCGCGATTTCCTCTGTGACGTTCGTTAGAACAAGGTCTTTAGTCTCCCCGTTAAGAACTGTGCGGCTGTGGTCTCTTCTTGGGTTAAGACTGGCGTCAATGTTTTCATTCCAACCAGGAAGTTGTCCACGGGGTTATCCCCCGCTTGCTCGGCTGCCATCGCACATCGAAATCACTTCTCCCGGCTTTATTGGAGTCACCCGTCGGGCCATAACACTTTGCCACTGATCGCAATGAGTACAAGAGGATACTTAAAGTAACCCAGTTGCTGTTTGCAGCCAGAATGAAGCAGCGCGTAGCATCCCGTAAGTTCGGTTTCAAAGACTACTGGAGGTTCTGCAAGCGTACTAAACCATAGCAAAACCTCAATCCCACCTCTTATCAACGAATTCGAAGTCCTCACCTTGTCAACAGACAAGGTCAAGTGCTTCTCTCACAGATTCTCCACTAACTTGACACTGGACTCGTCCAAAGTTCACGTTCCCTACATCCCAGCCCAAATAGAAGCCCAACTGACTGATATACACATCACCCACTCGGTGGTCTTTAAAATAACTTCAAAGCTTGACTCCCATAAAGAGAGCGGCGACTACGGAATCCCATCATTGTCCTGAAGTGATGCTGCACCGAACTCTCCTCTGTTCTCTCTAAAACTACTGCCTCTCTACTTCTTTCTTTCCTGCCTGCTGGAAATCCTTCTCCGTAGTTTCAATATATATAAAAAAATGGTTAACTCTCTGACTCCTCTAATTTTCACCCAATCAGCCCTCTACGTATCTTTGGCAAAGGGTTCGAAGCCATCATCAACGCCGAGGTACTACGACACGTCACAGCCCAGAAACTCTTCTCTGACAAACAGTATGATTTCTGCTTCAACAGTTCTACTGCTGATACCCTCATGACCATCGCTGAGTAATACACCAGGCTCTCGACAAGAACAGCAAAGCACGAACTGTTGCACTAAACATCTCCAAAACGTTCGACAGAGTTTGACATGCTGGCCTTCTATGCAAGCTGCGGGGCTATGGTATAACGTGACAATTGTTTGACCTAATCCAGTCATTTCTTTCTAATTGCCCAATTAAGGTAATTGAACGAACATGCCTCCCAATACTATCACACGAACGCGGGTGTCCCTCAAGGCCCTATTTTCGGTCCTACATTAATAATCTTCCCGAAGTAATAAGATGCTAAATAGGTATATACGCTGACGACACTACTGCTTACTCTCGACTCGAAACAAAATCTGCCAAAGCTGATAAAGCAAACCTCGCCACCGGGCTTGAAAAAGACCTCCAATCCGTGGTGGACTAGGGTAAGAAATGACTTGTGTACCACCCCAACGGTCCGTCCGAACAACTTCCTACGGCGGCCGTTCTCCACGCTGTTATTTTGCCGGTAATTTGTTGAAAATGTCGGCCGGACAACTGGGGGTAGAAGATTAACTATAAGGAACGAACTTCCACAACTTGGATGAGTTGAAAAGGATGCTTTATTCGTTTAGAGTTAGCCTTGTCGGTTGGGGCAGGCGAATGTGACACACAGCTCTAACTCTAATTAATGGAGATCAACAAACCCAAACTAAACGAAACCAGACGAACGGAGATCCTTACTTCAAGCTCGCGACCGGCTGACTCCTCTCACTTAACTTGTCTTAACTTAACTGACTCGGAAAAAATACCTGAATGTATTTAAAATTGACCGGAAACCCGGAAATCCGGAAATGCTTTAGACCACCGGTGACAAACACCGGCGACTGTAAGTCTGAAATTTCAGTTATCTTTTTTTTTTATCTTAATAAGGCTTTCGCCGGAAAAGGCTTAATGTGTGGTCAAGATACAGTAAAGGACAGCCTTTGACCGGGTCATCGAAAACCTACCCGCTGACCTTTAACACTGAGTCAAATATTTACCGGAGGACAATTTTCCTCATAAAAGAAAAAGTGTTTATTTATTTATTTTTTTCCTCTTCTTTTTCACTTTTGTTAAATATGTTTTTAAACTATTTTCTTTTCTAATCTATTTTCTATTTTAATCTATTATAATAAAATACATATATGTCTAGTTATCGTGTCTCACTTGTGAATTTTAATGTTTCTAGAACGAAGCTGCTATCTATTAACCATCAGCATCACTCGATCCTTTCCCCTATTAGCATAGAGCATGCCAGTCTCCCTGAAAGTAAAACACTGCGCCTCCTCGAGTTAACACTCACAACAGACCTCAAGCGGAATGTTTACATAAATCCATAGCTAATCCCGCTGCTAAGAATGTCGGTTTGCTGTGCATGGCCAAGAAATTTTTCCAGGCAGAAACAATCCTTCACATGTACAAATCTACTATCCGCCCGTGCATTGAATTCTGCTGCCATGTCTGGTAGGGTGCTCCTGCTATCTACCTAGAGGGTAGTTGACAAAATTCAACGGAGAATCTAAAATGTGATCGATCCCGACATGGCAGCTCGAATACAGTCACTTTCTCACCGGCGCATTGTTTCAATAGGAGCTCATGTCCGAACCGACTTATAAATCAATCGCTTAATGAAACATGTTTAAACGAAGAATTGCCACATTAATATATAATTTTGATAATGCCGTAATCAACACGTTGACATCCCACACAACTTAAAACAAAAGAGTAAGAAGGAAACCCTCCCCCATTAGTACTAGAAAGAGAGTTTGCAGAACATTAATATTTATGGATTTTTATTTTTATTTAATTCCATGTTAGTTTAAGACATACGTGATCATAACTGTTCAAACGTTATCTTTTTCAACTGCAAATTGCCCTGATATTCTAAGGAAATAATTGTTTTTACTCAGCTTAAATATAGAGTTGAATTTCTTGCCAAGCAAGCCTAGATAACCCAATATTCATTCATTTCGCATTTTACCTAAGAGAGTCACCAGATTCAGGATTATGAATGTGAACAGAACAAAGTAGGCGAAAATTTGCATTCGTGTTGACGATTAGAATTTCTGAAAAAGTAACAGTAAAGCTACCCGTATATTCGTAGATTTCGAGACTGACTTACATTTTAATTATCTTTCAGTTCGATAACCGTTTTTGATTTCAACTTTCATAATGTTTAAATGTTTGCAATTAGAATATTTTTGCTGAATTTTTTCCCCAAGGCAGAAAATATTTTAAATAAGCTACTTAAGCATATTTTCTGTTTTTTTTTTATGTGTGTGTGTGTTAAGGCTTGATTTTATATTAATGCGTACTTTTTTTGGAATATATTTGCCTTCACTTCACGTTTTATCCTCTGCGAATTCTTATAAATGAAAGTCAGATTTAATGACCGATTAAAAAATTATTATGAAAAAATTTAAAACAACAAATAAAGAAATATTTCAAAGTGCGCAGAGAATGTAACTGGTTGATTGTGGTGAGTTTTCCGAATTAGTAAGCTTTTACATATTAAGTAAGATGAAGAAAATAGTCCATATAAATAGCCAAGGCCTATCTAAGAGCGACAGACTAGTGGTCGTTCTAAACAATAAAAGAGTCAATGATAAAATAAAGAAATTCTATTTAAACTCTTCAAAATCATCGGTTTGAAATTGATGTAATAAATAGGTAAAGGATATATCTACACCTTGGTTCCTCTTCACTGAATTGTGATTGGATGGTATCAGCCAAAAATACAGGCGAAGGCAAGGAGAGACACAGAGAGATCTAGAGGTAGTTCCTTTTTGTATACCTAGTAAATGGGAATAAATGTGATTCCTAGCCTATCCCCTGCATTGTCTTCTGTTATGATCCAAGTCGAGATTTCCATTTTCTCGAGTTTTTATTTTTTCCCGTTTTATCTCGTTTGGGTCAGGATTATATTCTCCGCTTCCATTTTATTTACTCCTCTCCACTCCCTGTAGAAAGAGCGCCTCTTGATTGTGTCCTATGGGCAGAATACAGCGGCCCCTTTGTTTTCTAGGTTGTTTGGTTCCAACTAACATCATGATTTCTGTTTGTATTTTTTGTTTAAAATTTTTTGTTTTAGGAATTTATGTTATACCCCTCCCCACATATCACCACATATCATTTTCATGATATATTTTTAAATATTTTTTTGTACTTATAGTTCACAATAAAATTTTTATGCTCATTTGTTTTGTTTTTTTGTTTTTTTTAGGCCTCTGGTACGTTCGAGGTATTTTGGTATATGAAGGATTGAATGCTGATGGACAAGTTCTTGTGGTGGATGAGAAAATTGTAAAGTATGTTTGGGTCGTGAGTCGGATTAGCTAGGTATAGGATAGGTACTGCAGGCTACCTTGAATTCCCTCCCTAAACCGGTCTACGTACTAGATTGACCTACCCGGTTACATGTACCTAAACCTCCTCACTACTATTTATTGATATATTTATATCCATTTCCGGGGCATATAAGAAATTGTTTAAATTAATCTGTTTTATTTGTTTTTGTATATTTATTTTATTAGATTTATGTATTTTTCTTTATTCTTAACTTTCAAATTGTAAATAATGGAGTAAAAAATTATCTTCATATTTGCTTTTTTACGATTAGTCCTGATCGTTTTTTACAGTTTATTTTTAGTTTTTCAAGGTAAATATAGCAATATATATGGTTTACAGTTTTTAATTTATTGTAGGCTATTGTTCTTATCCTTATTTTTCAAATATCTGGTGAGATTTATTTCCAGTCTCTTAGTTATGTTTAGAAAAAATAGTGCGGTTTGCGTTTTGATTTTTTTTATGTGACGTTTCTTTGTTTCCGGGGTCTTGCAGTCACTCCAATGTATTTTTTCTTCGTTAACTGCTGATTCGGCGACTGAATTTTTCGTGAAAAAACTTTGACATCAAAGGTCACTTTTATATTTACAAACGATCTATCCTTTAAAGCAATAAAAACAGCATACCTTGAAAATATTTTATTCTAAAAATGAAACACAATATTAATAAGTATCTTGCATCTTCCACTCATTTGATTACTACTATTCCACCATTTATATTTTCTGAATTTACCTACCATATTTCTGATTATATTACAAGTAAACAACATTTCTTAGAAAAAACATACCCATGTAGGTAATATTAGACAAATTTTAGTCGATAACACAATAATACTCACACATACACACAGTAAAAAAAACAACTGCAGATATTGGAAGCAATCTACATTAAATAAAAGCAACCCACACCTAATAAAATAACATTTCAGTCTTGTCACAACAAACTACATTGCATTTAGACACATAATTTTGTTAACATTTAGGTCTCACGCTGTGTGACGTCATAGAACTGCATTACAAATGTATGACCTGCGTCTGCTATTCGCGGAGTGTTATCGTTTTATAGCAATGTTTTTGTCAACGCAAGATAAAATCATCTTTGATGTTGGATGTCTTTATGTTAAAAGACCCTGAAGATGGCTCATATGAGCCGAAAACTTAGAACTAGCATAATAAAAAATGTCCAAATTTTGTCTTTAATTTCACCTGAAATTAATGCCAAAATACGATGATTAGAAGCGCTCATGATTAACCATAACAATCATTTATTGTCTGTTATATTTAACAGTATATATATATATAATGCCAAAATACGATGATTAGAAGCGCTCATGATTAACCATAACAATCATTTATTGTCTGTTATATTTAACAGTATATATATATATATATATATATATATATATATATATATATATATATATTGTTAAGTTGGAAAACAAAACTGCAAACTGTTAGATGAAGATACAGCATTAATAATATTCATATAGAAAATCTTGTCACTTAACTGATCGGCGTCACCTCCATCATGCCGACTTCAAAGTTTCGCGAAGTTAAAAGAATGCGCCCAATCATCAGTGTTTGTCCAGTGTTTCTAATGATATTTTCCAATACTTGTGTGTTTATTTACTGTGGTGGAATTAGTATTATTTGTTAATTCTGTGTTGAAATCTCTAAGTCTATGATTTTGTTTTTAGATGGATGTTTTGTTATCTTTATATCTTCCTTCTATCCTTTCGCATTTTTTATTTTTTGGCTGCTTGGTATTAAGGGCGGTGGTTTAATGTCTGTGTATGTGTGAGTGTGATTGTGAGCGTGTGTGCCTATATTTATCTTTATCTCGCTGTATCTTTTTTTCTAGTTCTAGAAAAACTAACAACAAATTCCAGAAACAAATTGAAAAAAGACCAACTCTAGGTAAATCAAAATATATACTGATTAAATGTATTTTTCATAGATTATACAAAAGGCAATTATCTTCCATTGGTCGCGATAGTCACGTGACGACCGCTTATTGAAGTCACCTTATACTGTGATCAAAATGGTCAGTCTGTAAGCTTATTAGTGTCAAGTGACAACAATCATTTTGCCGGCTGCGAAATATTATGATGCTATTTTTCTTTAGGAATATATATTTCCCAAAATATAGAAATATAGGAAAACGCAAGACTCAACTAGTCACCAGAATATATTTTCCCTTGGAATTTAATTCCTCCTGCGTGAATCTAGAGTCCCAAACATGATGCCTCAAGAAACAAAGAACAATCACCATATTATATGAAAGACTCTTCCCTCTCGTTCTCTTTTCCCCCTGTTTCAGTTAAGTGCCATACGTGAAACACGCTTGGGCGATCATGTCTCGAAAGAGACATGACTGACTGGGCAGAAGATTATCCCGCAGTAGGTTGCCAATGCTTTCTGCGGTAGACTGGTTGCCAGCCAATGTTATAGAAACCAATCTGTCCTGTTATTTAACCCATAACTGGAAGGAAGAGACGGATTAATACCTTTCTCAAGGGTATTTGCGCGACAGTAAATGCAATGAATTCCACTGGAATTCGAACTCGGCTTCCCGATTTCTCATTCCGATCCGATACCAACTGCAAGACGATGCACATCTACCCTCTGTGTAGATATTTTATATTTTTTCCTGCGTGGGACACTCGTAAATTTGTTATATAATTGCGTGGACATCT
The DNA here is from genome assembly GCA_037127315.1 of Ascarosepion bandense. NCBI lineage: Eukaryota > Metazoa > Mollusca > Cephalopoda > Sepiida > Sepiidae > Ascarosepion > Ascarosepion bandense. Next base: position 178,246 of record JBBBDQ010000390.1, on the reverse strand, counting down.
TTAATAATCACGTTGTGTATCCTTAAAACACAAATTTGATAAGATTTGATGCGAAGATCAAACATAAATGTTAGGAATATTTTATTTCTGCGGAAAAGAATTTTAAAAATTCCTGCGATATAAACAGGTTTTATAAAACGACAAAAATTCACACCGGCGTGATGTAGCTTCCCTGTGCCTCTTCTACAAGTACTTTCATGGCTTCTGCTCCGATGAGCTTAGATCACTGATGCCGCCTAAGCACGAATTTACACGAGATACTAGATTAGCAACTAGGTCCCACCCTTTTTCAGTTGAACAAATAAGATGTAACCGTAAATTCTACTCCAACAGCTTCTTTTCTCGCGCTTCCCGCCTGTGGAACTCCCTTCCACAAGTCTGCTTTCCCGACAGTTACAATCTCCAGGTGTTTAAATGTAGGGTCAATAGACACCTCCTATCACACTAACTCCCAACTATTCTCACAACATTCTCATCTACCCAACCCTCATTCTCGGTATCCTCACCCGCCTATCACCCACCCTCTGTTATTTCCTATATTTAATCAGCCTTTCTCCACTCTACGTAGCCCCCTGCTCAGTAGTGGCAGTGACATGCCTTGCTCGGGGTGAAACGCTTATAAAAAAAAAAATTAGAAATTGCGGAAGTAACCTTTGCAATACAGCCTACGCAGATGGCAAAGATTTGAGAAAACATCTGGATAACTATTAAGCAAGGTGAAAAAGGATTCTAATGAAACGATTCAGCCGATTACGACGGACTGATGGAGTTACGTGTCGGCCATGTCATAATCATGCAAGTGCGAAAATTGAGTTAAAAGGGCTGTGTTGCAAAAAACGGTGAACAGTTATTCGTAGAAATCCGAAGTAATGAATGAATGGTAATGTAAATTTCAGAAACTAAGTAGAGGAAATATGGACAGAAATAGTAAAAACACGACACACAACTATATAATATCTAGCATTCTATATGTTAGTAAATCTTTTAACAAAAGAAACTTGGAGCTACAGAAATATGATTCTGTCATCGAATACTAAGAATACCATAGGCAAATAATTAAAAAAAAAAAAGAAATAAATGAAGATGTAAGGGAAATATAAACTTTTCAGATTTAAAAAAAAAAAATAATAAACTTTTCCTTACACCTAATGTTGTGTAGGGCATCCTTTTCACTGTTTCCGTAGCAAAATTTTTGATGGGGCCAAACGTGGAGGAAAGTGATATTCTAAGCATAGCTTAGTCGAAACATTCAGCCGAAAATAGGCGGTACCCAGTGAGTATCGAACTTACTACCCAGTTATAATAATTCTAGCGAGACGAGATTGCTAACCATTATACCACGCCGTTGTTCCCTTGAAAGATTTAGCTGTAGGCTATTAAAAACAGATGAAACGTTTGGGGCAGATTATTGTTAAGATGGGTGAAGGAATTTAGCACTAACTTGACACATTGAAGGCAAACATATCAGAAAGGAAGGTTATTGCTAAAAACGTTCTCGTTATTTGTCTAACCTTAACCTGGTGACCATGTCCTTTATAGTATGACGAACTGTGCAAGTCTGTACACGAAACGAATAGTGTAGGGTGGTTATGGTTAGGTGTGGTGAAGGTTTTCATTATTATCTACTAAATTTCAAACATTAGTCAGCCAGGGCGACATGGGATCCACATCAAAACTTTGGGAAATAGACTTAATTCGATATCACCCAAGCAGACTGCATTTGCAGAAATTAATAGATTTCGCACAGGTCGCCACATACAAGGTTATAGGCTTATTTTATCAAAATAATACTTGCATATATGGCGGAGATGCATGTATCTAGTAAGTGTATATAAGACTAGATATATTGAAGAGTCATTGCACTTTGTATGTGCCTTGTCGTGCAGTGGCTGTAGCCTCTTAACGGGAAATCGTAAAGCCGAGTTCTAAATTCCAGCTGAACTCCTTGTATTTACTTACGCGCAAATATCCTTATCCTTAGCAAATAACTACATTTAAGTCCTCAATATAGAAAACATACTTCAAAATGTTCGGTTTTTGTTCATGTAGATAATTAAAGATACATTAGGCGCAAACTATTATTAGAAGCATTATCTAAGATAATGTATACTTTCAATGTATTTATGAAATTTATAGGATATAAATTGTTCTCTCCTCCGCAAATAGATTTTTCCTTTCTTGAGATATTTACCAAATTTTTTAGTTTTATTCTATTTGTTTATGGCATGTGCTACCAAGAATTATTTCAATGAGTCAGTCGGAAAATTGTTCAATAAATCCGAGTGCTCCAATACAAGTGGAATTATTGATGCCCCCATGTTCTACATCTTAGAGATTTTCACTTTCAGATCCTTGTATTTTGATAGATTGTGGGGAATCTTTAAAAATACATTATAAACTGCAGGAACTTCCATGTTAATAAGAAAGCACATTTTGTTTTTGCGGTTTTGTTCACTATGTTGTGGCGATTAAAGGTAATTTCTCTGTTTGTGTTTACTGTAAAGTCCCATAAATTGTTACAGGTTCTTTCTCTGCATACGAGCCTGTTCATTGTAGTTTCTTGTATTTTATTTTATTTAGTAGTAATTGATCATTGCATCAATATGAATCTTTTTGAAACCCTTCTGTTCGTTCAAAGAATATTGTTTTAATAGATTTCGCCAGGACAGACGTGATCAATGTATATGCAGTAAGCAGACAGCTTACTAGACTAGTATTATTATTGCGTTAGGGTACAGCAAACAAACAAATTAACACAGATATATAAATATCAGTCAGTCAGTTAAGTACAAAACGTGATACACGCTTAGGCGATCATGTCCCTAAAGGGACATGACTGACTGGGCAGAAGATTTTCCCGCAGTATGTTGCCATCACTTTCTGCGGTAGACTGGTTGCCAGCCAAGGCTATAGAACCCAATCTATTCTTTTATTTAACAAATAACTGGAGGGAAAAGGTCGATTGATACATTTCCTAAGGATATTTGCGCGTAAGTAAATACAAGGAGTTCAGCTGGAATTTAGAACTCGGCTTTACGATTTCCCGTTAAGAGGCTACAGCCACTGCACGACAAGGCACATACAAAGTGCAATGACTCTTCAATATATCTAGTCTTATATACACTTACTAGATACATGCATCTCCGCCATATATGCAAGTATATATATATATATATTACCTTTATTAGTCTGTAAATTCGGGAGATCTAAGTATAGAATATGTCATTTTATTATCGGTCACCAAGGGTTTCACAGTAAAAAGAGTAAAAAGAGCCTTGTTTGATATGAGTTTAGGATTTAATTTCCATTACAAAGGAGGACGCAGTATAACACGGCGTTGCTCGGGTGTAATGAAAGCTTTAAAGCTAATCCATGGTCCAGGAGTTCAGACTCTTTGGACGTTGGCACGAAAGACTAAAAAGAAAATTGTTGTTTCCAGTTAAAGTGAAGCCGTACACTGAAATAAAAATCAATGGATGTAAGTGAAATTTTTATTTCCTGGTATTGATATCAAAAAAGTTTCTTTCGTCGTAAACTGAATTGTGAAGCTAAATAACTCCTCTGAGCAAATGGTATCATGGCTGAGACTAAGAATTACAATTATACCTACATAGAGCCAAACCCAAAGCAGACAATAAAATAAAAGGGCTGAAAAAAATAAAGTCATACAGGCAGATAAACAGACACACACACAAATTTCTTGCCTTTTATATATATACATATATATATATATATATATATATATATATATATATTATCGATTTTCTGCACTATTGTAAGAACTGCAACCTTGACACTTCTGAATATCGTTTGTTATGTTTTTGTCTATGAGTGTATCAAATTTGATTAAAATCGGACCACTCCTTCTCTAAACCGAGTTTTTTGATTGTCGATTTTCGATATTTATCCGGGGTACATCGACACAAAACCTAGCTAAGAACACTCGCAGACGCTTATAGTACAACTGTGTAAATTTTCAAGAATATTGGTTCAGACGTTTCGGAGTCTATAGGTAACGGACATACACACACACAAACAGACAAAGTTCCATTTATAAATAAGTTTCTTTTTATAATTGATCTGTATTTTCCTCTACTTTTACTTTATTATCTTTTGTATGAGATTTGTACTTTTCTTTCATTGTCTGCTATCAAACTGTATCATAGGCTATTTCAATTTTACTAAAATTGTGTTTGCCATTCATGAATCTTGATAAGGCTTCTAATTCTCTCAGAAATGCCTCCCTGTATAGATTGAATAAATCCGCTAAAAAATACACATCTTTGTTTTTGCACCTGTTTCTATTTGTTGTATATTTACTGAATTCATTTTCTATGTGTATGTCGGCGTTGTCCTCCGACTATTGTATCTGGATTATCGTTATACGCTTTCCAATTATGCCATGCCTACATCGTGGTTTCAGTGAAGCATCAGATATTTTTTTAATGTATTTTTCGTAGTTGTCATCTCTTTTATTTATATAACTACAGAAAATATTTTGTATGAATAACAACTGTCCTGCAAAACTAGTGATACATCATCTTAATTTTTAGTAAAATATTTAGCGAAGTGTTATTGTTTTACGTGTTTTTCTCATCATTATAGCAAACAAAACATGCATGTTATTTTGTTGAGAGATATATTGATATGGTAATGTAAAATTGTGGGGAGTATTAACAGATAATTAATTTCCCCTCAATGAATCTCTAGAAGGGAATCAATACTTGTTTAATAAAGTAAATTAGAATATTTCAAAATGTCACTATTTTTAAACGAATTAAAAAAATATATGAAAAGCGCTATTTAGTTTGAAAATGCTTTTTAACCGTTAAATGATTCACGATAAGCAGTAAAGTGCTTAACTTGCTATAAAGCAATTAATAACATATTAGTTTTGTTGTTGTTAATATGACTTCTTCCATGTAAAAAATCATTAGGATATCACAAAATATACATTTGCTCTTCGGGGTGTATTTCAGTTCTCAGCAGTAAAGGAATTGTTAAGTATCCAATATTAACCCGGGTACACTAACCATAGGATGTGCGTTGTGGTACAAGGATGTGCGTTGTGGTACAATGGATATCGGCTCGGAAAGAGAAACCGGGGAGCCGTGTTTGAATTCCAGTTGAATCCATTGTATTCACTAACGCGCAAATACCCTAGGGAAAGGTACTAATGAGTCTCTTCCTTCCAGTTATGGGTTAAATAGCAGGACAGACTGGGTTCTATAGCCTTGGTCGGCAACCAGTCTACTGCAGAAAGCAATGGCAACTTACTGCGGGATAATCTTCTGCCCAGTCAGTCATGTCTCGAAAGAGACTCGAAAGAGACATGATCGCCGAAGCGTGTATCACGTATGGCACTTAACTAACTGACTGACTGACACTAACCATGAGCATATAGCACCCAGTGCAAATGACGCCATTTTAATTGCAGCTTAATGAAATTTTCAGTACCTGATTTTCTTACCTAAATAATATGTTATTCAATTTCTATTATTGTTAACTCAAAGTACAAAGTTTGAAATGCCTGAATGTAAAAATTTTCAAAAAAGTTTTATATTTAATATTTTTTGATATTTTCAAAATCGTGTATGATATACGAATGGTTAGTAGTGGTGTAACTTTAATTAATTTTTTGTGTTCCAACGTTAACCATTAACGTCTGCTTTGTGATTAACATGAAATTTATAGGTGGACGTAATTTAATAGTCAAGTAAAGAGTAATTTATACCTTCTAGGCATACACTAAGATTTCAAATACCCAATAAAGCTTCGATTATTTAAAGTTACTTCTATGTAAATATGTTACTCTGCTTAAGCTGGTTGGCATTTTTATAAAAATATACAAGGAATTATTCTTGTATCGACCAAAACATACTTTTCCCCAAATTGGTAATAGGTCGATACAATAAAGTTTCAGCATCCCTGTCTTTAGAAAAAAAAAAAAAAGAATAAATGTGGAATATTCGTAGTCTTAGAGATATTAATACAATATTTGTGTCCATAGCAGTTTCAATGTCTGCATCTATTAAATTTTCATAATTCTTTTGCAAGAGGTATAAACTTGACACTACCAGTGTAAACAGCAAACAGCCCAACTTGGTCAATAAATATTATGTGGTCATGTAAATTTGTGGGAAAATAACCAGGAAATATTCGTCCATCCAGGGTATGCCTGGTCCAAAACAAATAATGAGACAGCTATATGCTTATGTAAATAACCATATAATTATTGTAGTGTTCAGACCAGCTGAGTGAAAAATTGCACTTAAACCACGCAAACAACTTGGACAGTTACCAAAGATAACTTTCCAGAAATTATACGTCTACCATATTGTCCGGAGAAAAAGAAACTTAACTTAATAAGTGGTTTTCCCTTACAAAATTTCAGGAGGCGGTTATGAATGTAACATGATATATAGAAATTCAAACTTGCATTAAATATATATATCATGCTTTAAAGCAAGAATTATTTATAATTAATAACATTACATCTCACATAATTAAACATACAATGTTTTCTTAAGTGGTATTAAACTACTGAAATATGATCATTATCAATATGCAGGATGTTTTCGTGTATAATTCATGCTTACGAGAATTTTTCTAGCATCTTTATAGATGATTCTTTAGTATAAGTCTCACTTGAAATTTGGGGTGGCCTTCAGTTCATAACAAAGAACCTCATTGTGATAGAATCCATTTAAACATAATAGATCAATATTCAGGGTCTGATCGGTGATTATACTGCTAGTTTGGTTTTAGAATTATTTACAGTTAAAGAATAATTCATCACTTACAAAGGCTGGACAGTAAGGAGTTGTCAAATACCAGTTCAAATATGGCAGTGATATTTCATTCTTGGTCTGATTTGAAAGTATGGTAGTACTCTTGAAATTTTTCATCTGCCAAATATTGACATTCCTCTTGAGAATTCTAGAGGTTGTAATTGGTTTAAAGGTTGAAAAAACAAATTTTTGAAACAGATTTCATTCATAAAAATACGACTATACCTCGAGAAATAAAAATGGTGCCCAATCGAACAAAAATTAGACTTGATCTTGAATCATAGTTTCAAGTGAATCTTCAGAAAGTAATATATTTCTTAACTGTTACCTTATTAATTATACAGGCTGAATACCCACTCAAGGTATAGGCTTTCAGCCTTTCAGTTTAGAAAAATAAATCACTTGACCGGCGGTCAGGAGCAAGGAAAATTTCTTCGCACCGAAATTATTTTACTCGACTGACTTCACTTTCCTAATAGTCGCCTTACGTAAACATAACGTGAATCGCTGACGGAAAACAAAAAATGAAATCTTAATAAAATTTCGCCTGTGATAGAAAGGATTGAAAAATATTAAAAATAATAACAACAAAATTTGATCTTTCCTCTTAACTGTAGCATAAAACGTTTGATAAGATTTTGTTTTTATTAAGTTTTAGCATTATGATATACTGTTTTGTTTTGTTTTTTGGGGAATTGAGTGGACGTACCTAAATTCGTAGTTTCTTTTTTCTGTTTTACTATAACCTTCTTCCCATAGATGATAAAAAGAAATAACAAATCTGATTTTCACAAGGATTTTCTATTAAAAAATTACATGTATAATATTTTTCGGTGCATGGTTGAAAGAAGTATGTGTATTTTACTCTGTCGTTCGTTTTTAAGCGAGGAAAAAATATTATAAGGCTAATATTTTCCCAAATGAGCATCTAAAATATTGTGAGCGTCTTTAATATGATCGAAAAAGGCATTTTAGCTCCTCTCTAGAAACGTTAATGTTTAAATTGACCAGGACGATAAAAGCGAGACTAAATTCCATTTGTCAGATCTTGCTTTGATGATTGCGGTATGTCAATATCTTTTGTTTAACCACACATTTCGATGTCAATCGGGCGCCATGCATAAGACCAGAGAGTTCAATAATAGCATTCTAGTTCATTTTCAGGAACTTGTGAATCTTCAATGGCATACTTTTGAGTTGTAAAAGAAATCAGATTTTCTTTTTCTATATTTGAAGCTACACGTTCATTGCGAGATTTTAATCTACAGCGGGAGAGTAAAGCAATAACATTTAATCGCCCAATGAAGTTTTTAATCGACTGAGTCGATCGGAGAGTGAAATCTCAAAGGCTGGCGCTTATTGCTCACTGATTGAAAAAATAAGTCTTTTCATTGAGCGATTTGTTTTCTTTATGGCTTATTGGACTCTCTCTCTCCTGTATTAATAAGACTTAACAGGAAGTTCATGGGAGTTCTTTAGACTTCTATTAGAGTTCAGTAAAACTACTAGGCAGCTGATATTAGTCGACAGCTAGCCGAATACTAAGGAGTCAGCTTTCAGTGGACGATTACCAAGTTCCTAACATTTTGGGTACGTTAAATCGATTAGCAACCGACATAACACGATTATAACCTTCAGTGCAAAAACTACTCCACAACAAAAGACTAAACATTTTTTGGATTGTAAAAATAATTGTTTTCTTTTATTTATTTTCATTTTTTTAAAATTTTTTACAGAGTGTACAAGGCCCTGTGGCCACTCAAAATAAAGGGTTACAGAGTAAGGGACACTGTTTATACGATAGTGGGGAAAATAACGGTTAGTTATAGACTTCAAAAGATTAAAATTGTCAGCATCGGGAAACGTCTTCGTGGGAAACCGGTCCCATAGATCAGTAGTTTTCAGTAAGAAGCTGCTTGAGTGTAAATTATTTCTCTGCTATGAAATACGGTGGTTCATTATAACGTGAGTAGCATAACGGATATAACTAATATAACTGAGGAGTCTAGCTTGCCTGAACACTTCCCATGGAAGTGTCGATAAAGCTGTGTCATATCTCGTTTGTGTCGAGAGAGCTTGCCATATCTCGTCTGTTAAAGTGAGGTTGCAGGTTGAAAAATAGGATTTGCCTATATTTCTGAGATTTGGTTGTATTTACAGTATTTACATTATTCCTACTCTTATCCTCATCTTTGTTGCCATTTGTACGACGTTTCGGCTGTTGTACGCTCCGGCCTTCCTAAGGTGCTAGAAATTACTGGGGTATATGTACTCCATTCCTTGCGCAGTAGTGCCTCTTTTGGTTGTCATGAGTTATCTCCCTCTAACCCTGCAAGTTATTTGTTCACCACTGCTGTAGCCTAGTATTGAACTCACAACTCTTTGGGTCAATTTGCAGGAACTAACCAACGTCTGTATCTACTGTTCTTAAACAACTGAATTTTGGGGTCATATAAACCTAATTACATGAACTATTTTTTACCAGAGTTCATATAAAAATATTTTGACCTTAATGTTTTTCTCTAGTATTTTTTGATGTTAAGGGTTTTCTCTAGTATTTTTATTGAAATTCTGATATGAAATATAAGACAGAGAACGCCACTTGAAACTACGTAAACTTAAGGAATCAGCATATAGGCTAGGCTTCAAAAATCTCCTAAGCTGACCAAGCATAGAGATAAACACAATATGGGAACCATTAATACGAAGTGACAAAGAAAATTATTAGTGTCATTAGGATTCAGGTATTTATTGCAGCGGTACAATGAATCGATCATTTTTGCCGATTGAAGATTATATTAAAATATTTTGAGAATATCAAGGATTTTTCCCATATATTCCATGATAACTAATCCATAGCTGTTGAAGTGGATAGGAGGAACCAAGAAATACAGACCAGGCTATGTACCAAATATAACATTTATGCTATAAGAACATACTGTAACGTTATGTTTTTAAGGTTTTAGTGAGCGACTATGGATCCTCTCAGTTGGCTGCGCCAAAAGTAGCGCTTCTTGAAAAAATATCCAATTGTAACTTTTTTAATCAGTAGAATATAAAGGAAATAGAGACGTTTCATCCAAGTGTACGTCACATAATGTGTTTTACCGTTGTAAAACCAGCAAACTAAGCATGACGATCATTTTGACATTAACGTAGGCAAACCAATCAATTATTTTCACCGATTATTGCTTTTGGTCAGCTGCCTTTTGACGTCATCACATTTCTGTCTTTCAATTGCTTATATGTTTTTCTGAACTTGAAAGCAGCTGCCTATTCGTAACACATCCTTTCGTTTATTATTGACTCTGACGCCAAAATACAATTAAATTCCTTTCATGTAAACACACGTTTTTGTTTGTCACTGGTCGCATTCCTCTAACATTGTTATATATTTCCTGACCTTGAAACTGTTGCTATTGACGAAAACAATTTTTGTTTGTTATTAATCTGTGCATTCTTGCTTTTGACTGAAAAAAAATAATGAAAGCATACTTATATTTTCCAGCCTTCATTCCTGATTTGATCGAAATAATATTTCTGTGGGTCACAGAATATATTATATTTATCGCAAATCATTTTTCAAAATGTTCATCTATGAAATCTTTAAGTGTATCTCTCCTTACCACCTCTTCACCACACTGTTGAAGCAACTGTAGGAAACATTTACATGCAATAACATGAAACATAATCAATGATACATAACAACACATGGAAATAAAAGTCATCCAAAATTATCAATATCAAAGATGATACATTATTCTCTTGTCTGCAATTGTTCGCATATTTCTTTGTTGTAAATTCTTTGTAAGTAACACTTGTCTCTAATGAAAACTCTTCAGTTAGGCATAATAATGAATCAGGCAAGAACGCGATTTGCATTAAAAAATGTTTCCTTTGTCCTGTTTTTCTTCCCTTTTCCTTTTTAACTTACACTGAGTATGTTGTCCATCTTCAAGTTCTGAGACGCGTTGGGCATCACGACATGATATAATGGTTAGCGCTAGAACAATTATAACTGAGCAGTGAGTCCGATCCTCAGTAGGTTCTCCATAATTTCATCCCCAGACCAAGTCTAAACCACACTTAGGAAATTACATAACTTTTAATCATAATTTTTCTTGAGCGCATTTTGTCAAATTCTAAAGTTTTCTGCACGTCTTAGATTTCAATATCTATAACTGACTTATAGCCGCTTTTTTCCACAGCGATATCCTCCGTCTTTTCAGTTGGACATTAACTCTGGGTTTTTTCGTTCCCTTTATTTCCCTTACTTTTTCTTTATTTTTTCTTACTATTTATTTATTTATTTATACATTCGAGCGCAAACTCAATCTTCATACTGGACTATGAAAGGACTGATTTGCTTCAGATATTCTTCGCTTTTTTTCGCGTGTTTGCTATTAAATTTACGACAGCGACCAACTCCTTTTTGATAACCTGAAGAAAATTTTAAAATGAAAAACAAATGAATATATAATGAACAATGCATTGGAAGAAAAATGAGAGAGTACCTACTCTTTTCTGTTATTATTACTATTATTATTTCTTTTCGTTCTGCATTTTCTTCTTTTTAAACACACATTAATAAAGTTCGATAATGTTTAAAAGTTCTTCTTTTTAGACATCTCGGTGCACGATCATCCGATCGTAAGCGTTAACCGCCGCCAATTTTCAAACTGACATCGTGTAAATGACCTTCGGATACATTATGTGTGTCTCTGCGCAAGTTCAACGTTACACGTGTAATTTCGTTAATTTCAACCATACTATGTTCGAACATGGAATTAGACCATTATCTGCAGTGAAGTCTTTCAACGTCTGCCCGAGAAAACACAAACATATACACAAAAAAATAGTAACAAAAATTACCTAAAAGTTTGGGAGTATCTGATGTTAAAAGCATGCGTTTCAATTGAAGGTTTAGTCGTATCATCTACAGATCCAAGCTTCCATCTAAGTTAGTTTAAAAATGGGTCCATCACACACTACACACTAAATAATTTAACTTTTTTTACACACACTTCAACTACTGCATACAATGTTACAAGGAAGCTAATCTAATCCTCTATTTCAAGCTCAATTTTTTTTCTAACGCCGAATCTGCCAGCGCATGTCTAACATTCTTTTCTTGCAGTGATTCTTGTAGTACTCCAAATCAACCTAAAGATTTTGATGGGCTAAACCTTCTCCAATGGAAAATCGTTTTTAGCGTTGCACAAAAATATTTTTACATCAAAATCTTGAGAGGTTTACTGGAATATATCGAAATGTTTACAGATAATGCTAATAGAAATATTAAATACTTTCTTATACATTAACTGGTACGAAGTGTAATTTCTTTCGTAACTTATCAGACCAACATTTGTCATTTAACTCGTACACCGAGGTACACTTACTGCTTTCATATGATAATTCGGCAGACATTTATATTTTTACTAAAATTCAGAATCATTTGAAAGGGCAAATATCTAAAAATATTTCTATTACATATATTACCGAAAAATTGTTCCCACAAATCTTTAAATTTCATCGCTCATTCGATTGTAAAGGGGGGATTTCCTCCCAAACCTATTGTTTGAAATTGGGTAGAATGCCAACATCTTAATTATGAAAGCATTTTCTCTTCGAGTTATATATGCTATCTATTTTAGTTGATACTGCTGTTGAAAGTTCCCAAGTGTTGTTTTTTTCTTAATTTTTTATGTTTGTGGTTCCTTCGTAGCAGTCTAAACAGTTCGAAGAAGAATGCTCTTCGTCAGGACGTACATACTAACTCGAGGCATCAAAAGCCTTAGCAAATAACTGTGAGTATATAATTGAATAAAATGTATATGTACTGTATTTTTTTAAAATAAGTCAGGTAAATGCTAAACGTGATACACGCTTTGGGCGAGCATGTCTCGAAGGAAACATGACTGACCGGGCAGAAGTTTATCTCGCAGTATGTTGCTTTCTGCGGAAGACTGGTTGCCAGCCAATGCTAAAGAACTCAATCTGCCCATAACTGAAGAGAAGAGACGGATTAATATCTTTTATCAAGGGTATTTGCGCGTATGTGAATGCAACGAATTCAACTGGAATTCGAACTTGACTCTATGATTTGTCTTTCCTAGTTGATATCCACTGCACCACTACGTTGACAAATAAATAGTAGTCATTCATGGCTTAACCTCTTAGATTTATTCAATGAATGATTATTTGAACTATCTAGGACAAACAACGAGAAAAGAGAGATTGGAAAATCTGATACTCACAGGACAGATTGAAATCAAGAGAAATAAACGAAAACAGCACATAACTTAGTAAACGTTAGCAAATGGATGGAAGAAGTTTTAGAAGAAATAACAAAAATATAAAATTTATTAAGAGCTATAAGAGTCCGGAATAGCTCTTCACATTTTGCCACTTTTCCTTTTAGATAATTCTTCATTGCAATACTGATTAAAATATTCATAGGTTAACAGACAAAAATATCTTTTGTAATCTCTCTATTGATTGTTAAGATAGTATTCACAACTTGATCCTATCAAAGCCGCGAAGAATTCATCCCGGATTTAGATTTTACTTTTATTATAGGACCTGAAGTTATTTAACATTTCTGTTCATGCATTAAACAAACCATACGCGCTATTTTCGAGATTCAAATTTGAAAAGTGGTTATCAACGCGAGATTTTGAAATTCAGAACAATGGCTGTCATTATGTTATATAATGAAATCGAACTTACTGCTGATTCAACTCGCCGATGTTAAAATCATATCAAAATGTATTATTTATTTTGTGAATCAATAAAACCGGAAATATCTAATAACATGAGATGAAGTATAATATCGTTAAATATTAATTATTTATATATTATTGATTATAATTTCAATTTGAAAAATGTCTTAAAGAAAAGAATTCATAAACGTGTTTCAGAAAAGCAGATAGGCACGCGATCGCGTGTAAGCACGCACATCTTAAGGCCAAATAAAAGAAGAAAGACACAGACATAGTTGATAATTTTCAGTGTATGAGGATAAGTAAAACATTATCCGCATTTTCCATAATATATCTGTGTTATCAGTGCGGGTATATCTTTTACTCTACCTCGTAGAATGAATGGAATGAATTTTTTACCATTGTCGAGATCTAAAGTATTTTTCGAAGCATGACGATCATAGATATTTTTAAATCCATAATTACTCTGAGACTTGCTGGAGGGGCCGTATCACCCAGTTACTTTCACCACCTACATTGCAATCGACTCTTCAGTAATAGGGTGGGTCATTACAGGCACTCCACCACCACTAACAAAGGGGAGAAAGGGGAATAACGAGACAGACTATAATCCAGATGCCAGGATGCAAGCAGATGCCGACTTCCCCAAAATAAAAGTAGAATTAACTAGTTGATGTTGGTAAAGCTTTCAGGATAGACCTATACATTAGAGTGTATAATACAAAGTTTTGAGAAATCATATGAAGGGACAAATATTAAGTAAATAAGTGTTTTTCAACATAGTATTAAATCTTTTCGAAAATTAAATATGGTAATTCTCGAAGAAAAGGCAAATGATTAATGCTACATCATTCTTAAGCAATGTAATCCCCAACAAATATGAATTAGCTATAATAAGAACTGGGTTAATGGGGATGCAGAAAATGGATGAGAGGAAATTAATATTCTCTAGTTTGGCAAACATTGCAAACTAACGCCTTCTTTCACAAGCTCATAATTATTATATATATTAAAATATATAACTACTTTCAACATACAAGGAATAAGCAACGTAAGTTTTTTTATTCTAAATAACACACACACACACACACACACACACACACACACACACATATATATATATATATATATATATATATGAATAGAATAAATAAAGAAAAAGTAGGATAAAGGATCTTTAACCTAACATGTTTCACTTATAACAAGCTTATTCAGAGATTTAATAGGGACAAATCTTTGAAGAAGCTTTTTATTGTGAAACATGTTCGATTAAAGACAATTTTTTCTGCTTGTACTTTATTTATTCTATTCATCTTGTCGGATTTTTATCCATATATTCAACTTTATATATATATATATATATATATATATATATTAATGACCATATGCAAACATAGAAATAAATATCTTTAATTATTTAATTATCTACTTATTTCTTAGCTTTTTCAGTTGAAAATAAAGACAAAAATTCTCCAACATTTGGATAATTTTTTATTAATTGGTTAATTTCTGTTGGGCTGTGTGTATTTGCCGTTTAATGAGGTTCCATTGAAGTTTCTTAGTGTTAGAATCATTTAATGCAGCGTCATGATATAACTTAAATTTAGTGTATCTAGGTAGCAAATAATTTTCTAAACATATACTGTTAAATATAAAAGATAATGAATGTCTATTATGTTTAATCATGAGCTGTTCTAAACATCGTATTTCAGTTGAAAATAAATTAAATGATTAATTTATATATTTATAAATATATAACAATAAAAAATTATGCAAATTTTGGAGAATCTTTGTTTTTATTTTCAACTGAAATTAAAGCCAAAATACGATGTTTAGAACGGCTCATGAGTAAACATAATTGACATTCATTGTCGCTTATATTTAACAGTATATATTTAGAATATATATATATATATATATATATATATATATGCCTGAATAAATTATGTTAGTATTTTAAATGTTAATATGAGATGCTTGATATTGTATAAGCTTTATCAGTTATTCATTGACTTTTGTACTTTTTCTGCTTTTTCCATTCTAAAATTACTTGCAGTTGTTCGCTTTGCCTCAAACAGATCGAATTTAATCTTCTACTTCTCCGTGCATTATGATGTAAGGACTCTGGTCATCATGACTCTGTCAAACTTCGTATATGTTGCAGCTCTTAAGGATTGTTTTTCACCATTTGTACCACACCTTGTCCTGACATCCATTTACGTCATCAGACACGTATATTTACATTTGAAATATAATGTTTCAAAATAAATACATGCATATAACCAACAATACACTTGTCAAGTATAGGGACATTATTTATTTTATATTTCATCAACAATAACCCTAGATTGTATTAGACATTGTTATTTACCCAAGCTACCTTGAAATATTTGCCTCATTTATGCATTATATAATTATAGAGATAGTATAATATAAATTGAAACTTTGACTGTTGTCTCGTCCATGCCACCCAAGTACAATTGTTGCAATTAGACTAAGAGTAGCTACCAAGTAACTGCTCTGGTTTTCCTAGAGTTTTGATGATTAACCCTTTAACACGGTCGTGGTGTATCTGATACCAACGCTCTTTTGTTTCATGTGATCGACTGTATTTCAAGGTTTAATTTCGAATGAGGACAAACATATTGCGAATAAACAAAAGATTATTCATATAACATATATTTTTTCTTTCTTGTTTTGTAAATTGTCGTTGAATACATAATATATATATATATATATATATATATATGTGTGTGTGTGTGTGTGTGTGTGTGTGTGTGTGTGTGTGTGTGTGTGTGTGTATACGTCGCTATAAAATACAAAAACCAGGAGGTAGAGTTTTACTGATTTAGGCTATTATATCGAAGAAGGAAGTACGCGCAGATTGTCAAATACCATATTTGCTCTCGTTAATATCAACTCAATATCGAGTACTTCCTGTATATGCATGTATACTTGACTAGGCTAAATATATGTGTAACGTATGGACTAGAGTCGATATTTGATGACATCAAGACTGTCAAAATTGTCTTGAAACGGAAATATATCAGAAATGTGTTCAATGACCATCAAAAGTAAGATTTTATCCAAAAACTTTTCGCATATGAATTAAGGAAAAATTATTATCAAATTTAAGCAGAGTGACTAAACGAAATTTGTACAAGACTAGTATCTCAAATAGCTGAATTAGTTAATTAGAATAAATTGATACGTCTGGCACTAGAATAATTAGTTCACAATGCGTCAACTGTTTCGTCAGGATCAATCTTACATATCGTCGATCCGTTGAATATTGCTGTAACACCTAATCTGGTGACTCGGCTATGTATTTAGAGACTCTTCATAAACTATAAAGAAAAAGTTGCAATGTTATCAGCTGTGACCTGACATCACAGCGTTAGACAAGTCCCATCACTGTAACGTAATTTCTTGGTACTTTCACGATAATTATTCTGATGGCCCTTTATCTATGGTAACTAGACTTAACTAATTTAAGGGAAGTACTAAATTGGCTAGTAGTTCTCTTCAATTTACAATTGAAATGGTTATATGTAAATGTAAGTTCTATGCTAACAGTTTCTTCCCTGGCCTGTCTTGCACGTGGAAACCTTTTCCATCCTCTTAATTTCCATTTAACTTTGATCTTCAAAATTTTAAATGCAATGTCATTCGTTATATTTCGTCATATTGATTCCTGTTCTGCTATTGTTCTTTCTCTTTAATAATGTTTTTCTTTATCTCTCATTCATTAAAACGTTTTATTGTATTGCGTGGAGTAAAATGACAAAATAAATCGTAACTAGACTGAGTTGAACTAAGTCTTCAAAGGTAACATCATATTCAAGACTTTCTATTACTATATACGGTTACAATAGAAAAGGCCATTAATTAAAAAAGCAGCTTATTGTTAAGTTCATTAAGTCATTGACAACCTTTGAGATTTAAAAAGCAATCAGTCGACCGAGAGCGATGGAAAAGTTACTCGTTCCAAAATCATTTTCTTAATAGTCGCCTTACGTAAACATAGCGTGAATCCCTGACGGAAAACAAAAAATGAAATTTTAATTAAAATTTCGAACGTGCTAGAAAGGATTTTAAAAGTTTTTTTAAAATAATAACAACAAAATTTTATCTTTCCTCTTAATAACAGCATAAACATTTTGATGATAAAACTTTGTTTGTATTAAGTTGGAACCCTTTTAACATCAAAATATGCTGTTTTTTGATAATTGAGTGAAGGTACATAAATTCGTATTCTCTTTCTTCTGTTTGAATACAACCTCCACCTCATGGATGATAAATAAAAGCAAATCTGATTTTCTCTACGATTTTCTATAAAGAAAATAACTTACGTGTATAATTTGTTTTTCGGTGCGTGGTTGAAAGAAGTATGCGTATTTTTTTCTTTCTTTCAAATGTTCATTTTTATTTTCATGTTGAGTCAAGGATAACATTTTTCCAAATGAGTTTCTAAAAATCTCTGAGCGTCTTTAATGTGGGCAACAGAGACATTTTAGCTCCACGCTGGAAACGTTAATTAAACAAATGTTTACACTGACCCGGACGATAAAAGCGACAGAGAATTCAATACTGTCATTGTAGGTCATTATAAGTATTTTGTGAATCTCCAATGGCATACTTTAGGGTTGTAAAAGAAATCATTGACAATGAATAAAAATATGTAGTCATACATAAATAACATTTGAAAGCAGATAATAGAAACTAAACAACGAAAGTATTTGGCATTATCACGGTGAGAATATATTAGGTAAAACGAATTGAAATGCATTGTATCTAGAAGAGAACAGAAGTAGCAGAGATTACTTATCTCTATTTTGTGTTTTTGTTTTCGGTAATAAACAATCAGAATTGTATTATGACTCCCTAGCATAAGATCAGCTTATTTGACAAAATCACAGCATTCCAAAGAAAAAGGCATGCCAAGACGCTTCTCGCAAATGTTCTATATGAGTCTGCATTAAACTAAACGCTGTCTTGTTTGCCCTTGTATAAAACAAATACATGCATTAGAATAAATATTGACTACAGTAACGTAAAAGGCATCACTATAAACATTATCATGATAAATAACAATAATTCTAACCACTCCTGTTAACTAAAAGGATTAGTTAGTGTGAATCATGGTGCGGGACCGAGATAGTGGTTTTGTTTTGAGGGGTTATGCTACCATGTCAACACCCTTAGTCAGAGAAACGAATGTTAACGACATCGAATATATTTCTATGTGGGTTTGGCATTCATGGTTATGTGCTATATTTTCATCAATACTCTGTCATAATACACACATTTAGCCGAGGTGCATGTACCTTGTATACCATAATAAGAATTAGTGACAAGATGGGTACATTCGGTTTCGTAGATTTCTATCCCAAAATCATTTTTGTGGTGCAGTCGATATCAGATTGGAATGAGAAATCGTAGAGCAGAGTTCAAATTCCCGTTGAATTAGTTGCATTCATTTACGCGTAAATATCATTTGGGAAAAGTTTTAATCCGTCTCTTCTCCCTCCAGCTGTGGGTTAAATAGCAGGACAGAGTGGGTTCTATAGCTTGGTTGGCAAAGAAACTACTGCAGAAAACAATGGTAGCATAGAGCAGGAAAATCTTTTGCACAGTTAGTCGTGTCTCTTTCGAGTCAAGATCGCCCAAGAGTGTACCACGTATGGCACTTAAATGTTTTCCCACTAATTCGCAACTAAAATAATGATATTCTTCTGGATGAATGAATGTTTGGGTCACTTAAAAATAGTTAAGGACATGCATAAATACTTGCAGTCGAGAAATAACGCTTTCATTGGCTGTATGTGAAGATGTTTGAGGCTTATAGGAGTCTCGATATTATTGACTAAGTTGATTTGCTCACAAGTGACTCAAGATCAATACAAGAACGTAAACGTATTTTAACCACATGAATCAAACGGACAACTGTGAGCATTGACAGAAGACACAGGAAAATATCAGAATGTCTAAAATAAAAACGAAAAAACATGAGATAAATTTGGAAGATAGACTACAAATAAATTAAACTAGTGTAGCGAGCATAAATATCAGAACGATGTTAAAAGAATTTCTAAATGTAAAATATTTTTTTTCTATTTTGAAGCTTCGTAAATGTAAATATCATAATGTTTACAATGCAAGGGCCAAAAAAAAAACCCGGTGTAATTTAGTAAAATTACCCGATTTTATATTCTTACCCTTAAAAATTTTCAATATTCTAAAATAATTGTTAAATTTTATGGATTTATTTAATTGTTCTGATGTTTTTGGTCATCTAATTTTTTTATCGTTATATAATTATTCTTATAACTTTATCAAAATAAGTTTATTGAGCTTTATATTTTGTAATTATATAATTTATCTTTATATTCTTATTTTTCCCTGATAAAATATTCCATGAAGCTTTAAAATAAAAGTTATTTCACATTTAGACTTTTTCTTAACATCGTTCTGATCTGCATGCACGTTACTGTATTTGAGGAGAGGCTTTCATCAGCTAATCGCTGGCAAAGATAATCAAGAATCAAATATATCACAACTAAAATATGAGTGCACCCAGTAAATGAAAATAATACAGAAATTTGGCTTAGAAAACAATAAAAATGAAGATAACTGAATGAGATGTGTAATTCCCATGGTACCATATGGAATACTAGAATGTGCCTGAACAAATCTACATCATCATTATTCATTATAGGATTCAGCGAATCATAAAATACAATCCAGGTGCTCATAATTCTATTAATGTGTAAATAAGAACATCTTTCAATTAGTGGGAAATTCCATCTCGATCAGATTGTCAGTAAAACTAAAATAAATTCAAAACCTGAACATATATCGAGACTTTGAAGGAGAAGCAAATATTACGCAAAAGGATAATTGATTCCAATTTACTGTAGTTCCTAAAACAAGCCTGAAGACATTTTCTTTCTGAGTGGAATAATTGGAAAGCTGCGAAAGAAATCAAACGTTCCAGATGACAACGTTATTAAATGTAAGAATGGCATAGACTTGCGTAAAGCTACTGACAATTGATCTCTAGTGAACGCCACCGGTTACCACTGGAGTGAAAAGTCAAATAAGTTGATAATATTAATGAGTAGTGTCCATATTCATTACCTCATTTCAAAACGCTTCCACGTATCCATATCCATCGACTGATCAAAGATGCTAGATGGATGAGAAATTCAAAGGTGTATTGAAATAATACAGATGATTGCAATATCTGCGAAGACGGTGAGATGTCTTTAGATCTGAGGAACTTTTGCCCTCAGCTGTATTCGGAAATTAACGCAAAAATAAACAGTGCTGTTGGGGATATTACTATTATTACTACTAGTAATAATTAAGTAGAGATCAGGTTTCATAAAGTTTTCATTATCTGTTATCATTGGTGATATAACATATATGGTATTAGTCCTTTCAAAAAAGGCAAGGTGATAGTGTCACTACGACGTAAGGTTATTGAAAATGAAAGAGATTGTGAAGACTCTAGTGAACAGGGAGCACAGTAAAGACCACCCTTTATGAAAACAGAAAATGACGACTGGCGTTGCATCTAAATGCTTGTTGCAACAAAGGAAGAAACTGAAAGTGAGTTTTACAGACAAGACTTTCGAGAAAATAAACTATTAAAATAGAGCTATTTCAACTACTAAGAAAATGAGACCTCGTTACCAAACTAGTGGTATACTTAATTTCATGCAGTACAGGTAGCAAGGTGAATATCTTGTTGACCATGTCCACCATAGTTTATGAGTATAGAATACAGCGCATTACGTAATCTATTCAATGAAACAACGTCAAAGATTAACACTCATGGATCAGATACACTACTAAATCTGACTATATCGCTAATATTCGGGAAAATATAGTCGCCTTTTATACAAGTCGAGTTAAATAACGTCGAGTTAAATATATTAAGCCTTCTAATTGGTTAACCTTTCTATTGGTGAACTATAAAATGAGTCAGCTCATTGCTGGTTAACTAAAAAACTCCATCGGAACTCATCAAATCAATTGAAAATTATTAATAAAAAGGATAGCAATAAGCCAGGTTTCAATGGCATGAAAGCGACTGAAGTCGAGATACCAGATGACGACTGATAAAATCACAGACCTTTCTTTGGATTTTGTCAAGAATTTCGCAATATATATAGCAGGGCCACTAAACCAAATAGGGCTGCAATATCCATTGTAGGGAGAAATCCTTGATTTATAAAGATGTAAGATGAACTCTGGCGAGAAAAAATTATCTGGAACCCCGCTGTGAACAAACAGACCTTGCAACTGATTAACTTCAATTCATGCCAGTTGAAGACGTGGAATTCAAAAAGGCGCAATGAGATGGTCTCTAATATGTATATTCGTATATGTTGAAGTTAGTTGATATCAACAGTTTTTGCTTAATTTAGTGCCAAATTTGACAACGATTATTTAGTATGAATCGCATTCAGTAACTAATAAATATATTCTAATTCTCGGAGCCGATATGATTAAAATTTTATACGCATGTTCTATCAAATGATGTTGATCAGTTAGTTTTAACAGTTACACTATTTATTCGTAGTAAAATAAGTGACTGATTCAAAAACCGAAATACACTTCATGCATATATATATATATATATATATATATATATATGTGTGTGTGTGTGTGCGTGTGTGTGTGTGTGTGTGCGTGTGTGCGTGAATAAACTAAATATGTATCGGAATCCAACAGAATGACAATGTCAAGAGACAAATAGGAAGCACTTACCTCAATCCATCATGTTGCACAATTATTGAAGCTTCACCAGAGAATGAGATGTAGATAAAAAGAAGACATTCTGGTATTTTTCATTTTTCTGTTATTTGATTTTTGTTTGTCATTCAGTTATTCTTGGAATCTTTAACCACTTGGAACTTCAAAAGGGAGCATCGTCTCTACTTAAATTTGGAATACCATATGTTATACTAATGTTTGGTTAATAAGTTTAATGCACGTGAAACCTGATAGCCGAAAAAAAATTAAACAACGCAAAAAAAAACAGAATTTTTTTTCCTCATATTTTATTTTCTAATGAGGCTTTAATAAAAGAGAAATATTTTAGATTGATAAACGTTTTCTATTTGTTCTTTGTAATATATGTATGTATGTGCGTGTGTGTCTGTGTTTGTGTCTGTGTTTATGTTTTTTTTGTGTGTAGGTCTTATTTATTTTTTGTATGCATGTAGATATGTATGATTTATTATCCCATAAAAAATATCTTTTGGCATTTCTCTAACACTAAATGATTAAAAATATACTATCTACAACCGGTACTTGTGATATCGTTTACGTCCACCTATTCCTTGTCGGAAGTAGTGAAACCAAATGATGTATTTTTTATAATGGCAAGCAGATTAAAAGTGCAATAAACCAAATAATTACTTCAATACAAACAGGTACTGAAGGTAGATATAAACGGTAGTAGAAAAAATATAAAAAAACGCAGATCGAACGACTAAAATCTATAAAAATAACATATATAGAACAGTATGGCGCCTCTTTGACGAAGAGAGAATAAGCAGTTTACTATCAATATTTGGCTAGGTTATTAAAAAACAGTCAAGTGATGTGTGTTCTTTTTAATGTAAAAGTTCATTTCGGTATATGAATTATTAGATACAAATATGAAAAAATAAAACACACAAATTATAAAGGAATGGGGCATAAATGTCTTTTGAACTCATTGATAAACTGAGAATATCTCAATACAAACCAGAATATCTCGAAAACGTGTTTATAGACAATTTTATGAACAAAATATTGCAGATTTAATGCATAACACTTGAAGACCACCCATTGCAATGACAAATGTGTTGGCAATGAAATTATATTTTCAAGTCATAAAGAACAGAAATGAGGAAAAAGACTATTGTTTCTCTGGTTTAGAATCGTGTTTGGGTATTAAAAATAAAAAGGAATATATATATATATATATATATATATTCCCTTTTATTTTTAATATATATATATATATATATATATATATATATATATATATATATATATATATATTAGATTAAATAAAGCAAATTAAAAAATGTGTCGTGATCTGACGTTTAACTTTGGTTTGATTGAGACACAATTTCTATTCTCTTATTTATTTATTGTATCTTTTTAAAATTCATATATATATGAAGAAAATGTTTAGCAAATTATAAAAAAATCATATGCCGTTTTGGGATATTTCAAACTTCATGTAACTAAACTGATGTTAACGTTGATGTTTTTACAAGGAGAGAGAACATGATATTTATTATGAGTTTTGGGTTGATAGTCTAGCCGATTTAATTTTGTTTACTCTCCACTATTTGAATTATTCAGACTATTGCCTTCATCATTGTTGACATTTGTACGACGCTCCGGCCGTTGTACGCTCTTCAGGTGCTCGGAATTTTTGAACCGAAACATTAATTACAATCAATTGGGTTATATCATTCTCATTCCTTACGAGAAGCTTCCTTTGGTAGTCATTAGGTATCTGCCTCTATCCGGACTCTCTAAGTTACTGGTTCCCCACTGCTGTAGCCTGTATTGAATTCAAAACTATTTGGGTCAAGTCACTGGAACTAAACAACTATATCCACTGAGCTATGTGTCCTTAAAGACAAGAACAACTGAATTTCTGGGACATATAAACCGAATGTTCATTGTTCATTTTTTACCAGCGTTCCTCTTGCAATGTTTTATGTTAATGTTTTTTGTATAGTATTTCTAGTTTCCGAAGAAGGCCGGAGCGTACACCGACTAAAACTCGTACAAATTGCAATCAAGAAGAGGACAATAGTCTGAATAATGTAAATAATGAAAATACTACCTCATCTCAGAAATATAGACAAATACAAGTGTACTTTCACTTTTGTACATGTTTTGGTCACGTTTAGTGATTAAATATTTTACATTGGGATTGTAAAAGATATGCTAAAATGCCGAAGTTGTGTAAGAAACTGGGAACAAAATTACACACAAAAATATTTATCATAGATTTTCCTAAAACTATTCTTATATATAAAATTTTATATATATTTACCCCCTCACACACACAGATACACACACACACACACACACACACACACACACACATATATATATATGTATGTATGTTTGGGTATGCGTGTGTATACATTTCATATTTATGAACTCTGTAGAGAAATAATTTAATCAAACACACAAATCACAGTCAATAGTGAATCTTGAAATTGTGATCGGATAGGACCATCTCCAAACATCCACATATTTTTAATAATATTCTCATTATATATGCCCGTTGAGCCTTTCGAAGTAGTGGTTTGCTGAAGGTCGCTATTGTGTGTATATATCAAGCATAAGCGTTACGAACCGCTGTTTATGGGCGCAAGTGTGAATACAGTGATTACACAGTCACTGCATTAGAGTACAGGTTAAACTACTAATTATGCGAAAGTAATTCAGTTAACTCGAATATCCAACAAATATTTTTAAAAAAATTTTCGTAATTAAACAAAAAAGCAAAATCTGCCGGAAGAAGACGATATGCGTAAGCAGCACAAAATTACTAAGTATGCATGGTACTGATGTCAAAAATGACGTAAAACTATAAATAACACTGACATCTCTTTTTAAAATATATTTACCAAAATTACACAAAAATAACTTAAAATACTATAGAGTAAATTTATTCAAAAAGATCAGCATTGGTTTCAACCACGACCCCCAAACAACTTCGCAATCTTTTTTTTAATGTTGGTGAATGCTGCCATAATCCATGCCTTTAATTAATCTTTGGTGTTACAAAGGCTTTCGCTGGTATCTCGCTCACACATATTAATCAATCGGGTTGCAGTCTAGTGATTTATGTGGTTAGAGATAAGTGGTGATGTAGACGGAAATTTGTCTAACAGCCATGAGTGTATTCTCCTGTTTATGTGGCATAGTATTCTGTTGCCAGACACAGTGTCTTCTCGTAGATACCCGCTTAAACCCGGACAGTACTATCTACTTAGAGCATTTGATGTTAGCCTCTGTGTTGAGTCTGAGACCCCCACCAACAAATTCGACAGTTTTTTACTTATCAAAACAATCAGAGTGAATTTTCCGAGCTACTGCACCTTCATAATCCCCATTATACTCATCGAACTCTTTCCGAATTCTCTGTACTCTCCTCTGATTGACTAGTAATCTCCCTGAAATGTTCGCATTAGAGCATCTGGCGCGAATGTCAAGCAGTACTGGATTCCTTTTCCAAATTGCTGGAGTCAGAATTGCGTCATGGTGCATATTTTCTCACAGACAATACCCAACTTACCAAACTATACTGTGCAATGGGAAAAAATCATGGGGAAATTAAAATGGCGACATTGCACGTGTATATATATATATATGTGTGTGTGTGTGTGTGTGTGTGTGCACGCGTGTGTAGACGCAAGTGCGTGCAATCGTACTAAATTATAATGAATTACTATATGAAATAGTAAGGGGTCGTCACACATGAAATGAAGCACTTCATAGGAAATAAATAAAACGATTCTGATTTGTCAAATAACTCATTTATTTATGTGAATAGGCATCATGTTGATGAATGTATTCTCCAGTTTATCCCTAAATTTCTAATTCCTTTGATGTGGTAAACTGTTTAATCACTTCGATTAGCTTTTTCTAACTGAAGAATGTTCTACTGAGTATGAAAAGTACAAATGGCTTAAATAGATAGGAGAGTTATCAGGTGAATATGGAGGATGACGCAAAATTTCTAATTCAGGATCGGCAGTGTTTGGATAATTCTTTGAGAAACATGCGGCCATGCAGAGTCATTTAGCAAAATTGAGCCATCTATATTACCTTGGGAAAGGTATTAATCCGTCTCTTCCCTCCAGTTATGGGTTAAATAATTGGATGGATTGGGTTCTATAGCCTTGGCTGGCAACCAGTCTTCCGCAGAAAGTAATGGCAACATACTGGGGGGTAACCTCCTCCCAGTCAGTCATGTCTCTTTTGAGACATGATCGCCCAAGCGTGTTTCACGTATGGCCCTTAACAGACTAATATTCACAAGTCTATGATGTTTCTTGTTCAATTTATTTTGTGCATAAAAACATTTTCTCTATAATACGAGGTATCTTTGTGGCAAGAATGAATAATCAATATCCCCTTTTAAAGACCACCATACAGTAGCCATTAATTTTGTTCTAGGCTTTGAAAGTTTTGAGTGTGTTTTAGTAATTCTGTTGCATCTTAACAGTTGTATGCTCATTTAATGTTGTTAAAGAATGTTTATTTCTCATTGCATGAAATTATACGATGCAATTTTTTTCTATTTTTCCTCATTTTATCCTCTTACAATAAGATTAACCGACATTGTTTCATTGTAATCACTTTCATTTTGCTTATGAGAAACAAATTATTCGGAAGCACAAAAATAGTCAGGAAAAAAATCTAAATAATTTTTATATATAATAAGAGATTTTTTCGTTAGACGAGCGGATCATAGACCAACCAAAATGAGTGACAACCGAATATTTTCAAAGTCTAACATCATTAATCAAACTGAAATGAAATTGACACTGACCGAATTTAATTAATAATGTACTTTGCCGAATGATACTACTGTCTTATTTATTATTTTACATAATGACCGTCAATTTGGTTTAAATAATATTTTCCTTGTACTAATTTCGAAGTGTTTGGCAACAATCTGTTTTTCTTAACAAAAATCCGCCCAAATACAACCTTTCAAAAAGATGCAATATAACCGAACAGGCAAGATATGAAATGTAAAAAAAATGTTGGAATGCTATCTGATAGTTATCCTCTTTTAGGGCAGTGAATGCTGGACAATCTGCTCATGAATGATCGGACGTAGCAAAAATATGTTTCTTCAGAATGATAGTAAAAGGTCTATAGACGAAGCGAATAAGCAACAAGGAATTCTTGAAGAAATTGGATACAGAAATAACACATACTCCGAACTGGTCTAAAACAGTTGGGATTATTTGGCACATGTTGAGGAAGGAAGGTTTAGAAAGCTTAACCCAGAAGGAAATGATTGAGGGTAAGAGACATACAGAAAGGTAGAGAGCTAACGAGCTGGAGTGAATAGATGGAACATTGACCGGAACCATTAAAAAGGAAGAAAGAATACTAACGAAATAGAAAGTTGTGGAGAGGGATGATTGTTTATAAAGGGTGGTGGCACAGAGAAGAAAATTTTTGTCAGCGTTCATTCCGGTACTAACATCCGTTAATTCATATAACAGAATTAAGTTTTCTGATGGTTATCCAGAAGATGCTGCACACATAAATATAGGTAAGGGTTTCTAAGATTAAAAATGTTAATCTGTAAAATTATGGAGAAAAATGTTAAGTATTTATTTTTAGTTTACAAAGTTCACCAGAATTAAAACATTTCACACTTAAAAAAAAAATTACTTACCTATAGTGGTGATCACCGTAACCGAATAAAGAAGTGCTCCAGCAAATGACCACTGTAGTTCTGCCGTCCCGTCCTTTCCATCCCAACCTTGCTTTTTGATGGCAACGAAGACCTCTTTCTGGAAGTCAAGAAGCACTTCATCAGCGATACGCGACCAGTTCTCCTCGTGCAGCACGTTCAGTTCCTCCGTTAAATTCCAAAGTCGGACCACATGGCGTTGACGGTGCAAACTTACAGATCCTCTTTCGTTTTTCTCGTTCGGCGCCTCCAAGCGTTGGAAAATGAAGCCTCCTAGTATCGAATAGCCAATAACCAGCGAACAAAGGCCGATGTTAGAGAAGAAGAACGCGATGAAGCTTTTGCAGCAGAGGACGAACCGGCTGCCGCACTTGGCTTTGTCGCCGTCTTTCTTCTTTGTTTTGTCTTTTTCTTTGTTTTTCTTTTCGCTTGCAGCAGCAAGAAGACTTTTTCTTGTCTTTCTCTTTGTCTTTACTTTTGCCCTTGTCCTTGTTTGCGTCTTCCAGCTGCTTTTGTCGACGTTTCTGCTCGAGTCGGCGCTGTCTGTGCTTTCTCTGCTGGGTTTGCTTGTCACTCCTGCAGCAGCAACAACAGCGAAATACTGACGAGGATCGTCCGGTACTTTTAATGCTAGTGTTGCTTCCTGCGACAGCCACCGTTTCCTCGCTATCGTCGGTGTCCCCGTTGTTATTGACAGCAACGACGTTCTTCTCCTCATCGGAAGAGATGACAACGAGAGCCGACGACATCGAAGCCGCCCTTTCTTCAGGAGGTGTTGTCGCGATCGCCTTGTCCACCATGTCTTCGATTTTGTAGTCGTCATCGTCGTCGTCATCATCATCGTCATCAGAGGAGGAGGAGGAAGAAGTTGAAGATGAAGAGGTGGATGAAGAGGAGGAAGAGGAGGAGCAAGAGGTTGTTGGAGGCGACAGGGGTCTTTCCTTGTAACAGGATCCATCACCGGAGTCTCCGCTCTTAACGAATCCGTCGAGCTCAACATCATCATTGTCGTCATCTTCATCGTCCTCGGCGCTGTCATGGTGGATAGTTTCCGGGTCGGCACCGCCACCGACGGTGCCAACGCTGGTACCAGTGCTCTGCCCATCAAGTGGCCGAAGCGGTATGGTCTGGTCACTGTCCGAGCCTTCCCGTTTGTCGTCCGTGCTTCGTCCGTATGTGTCCGTGTTGCCGCCGCTGCTGCTTGTCGTCGTTGTTGTGGTGATAGTGTTTGTAGCCGTGTTTGTTGTAGCTGTATTGCTGCAGCAGCTGCAGCATAGACTGCCCCGCTTACCGGCCCGGCTTCCACCGAAAGGCGGGTTGGACGAAAGAGGCGGAGACGAAGAGGAGGAAGAAGATGACAAGGTTTCATGGATTGTGTATCTGACATCGGGGTCATCCATTCTCCATTGACAGCGAGAGTGAAGACTCTAAACTCATTCTTTAGCCAGTTACAAACTTAGTATTATTTTGCACGGCGTTAAAATGCCGTTGTAATGTTTTTTGTTCTTTTTAAAAGTTGTTTCCGTATTTTTTTTCTTTTGTATTGTATTCTATTATAAATCGATTATATTTAGTCTTAGCCAGATACAGAACAATCAGATCTAATGATAATGTTTATCATCCATGAAATATGACGCCTTCTATCAAGTTGACACTTTTGAATTAGTGTCATGGGAATCCATGACAATAAACTTGTTAGGACATGCTGCACATTATTTATTGACTGTAAATATATTATTGACTGGATCATCTGAAAAGAAAAAAAAAAGAAAACGACAGTTATGATTTTTCGTTATAATAGCAAATTGTTTTTCTACAGGAATTATTTTAAAAAAAATAAAAATAATATTTACATTTACTTTTCTTAAAAAATGCTCATGTATATATGAATCATGATCAATTCTTAGCTTCCACATTTTTTCACCTTTTAAATGTTATCTTTTTATCACAATTCACACTGTTAGTCGACGCACATCAGTAAACAAAAGAAATCGAGAGAGTAAAGCACTTTCTACAATTCGAACAGTAATAATATTCTCCACTTATGAAACTTGTCAATTTATAACATCTACCTCTATCGTTTCAGCTATCGGTGCTAACGTTTGTATACCTAGATGTCTAAAAATAACGACTTACTATTAATTGTACTAACGTAAAACAGACAAATGTTACCTTGCTGATGGTGAAATCGAAAAGAAAACTGTAAGAACACTTGGACAAGCATACCGAAGATAATCATTAAGAACAGAATATCGATTAATTATAAGAACT
The DNA here is from genome assembly GCA_037127315.1 of Ascarosepion bandense. NCBI lineage: Eukaryota > Metazoa > Mollusca > Cephalopoda > Sepiida > Sepiidae > Ascarosepion > Ascarosepion bandense. The sequence continues at coordinate 147,989 of JBBBDQ010000390.1, read as the reverse complement.
CAGAGCGTATAGTCGTCAGTAACACTGACAACTAAAGTCATAAGCCCCGAATTAGAAATATCATAATCAAGGAGATCGAGAAATTGGACTATGAAGTGTATACACATATGACAGAAAATAGGATTCAGAATTTTAAACTTGCATCAGATTAGGGAAAGGTCTCTTTCATAAAAGAAACTTGCTTTATTGTTCTTGTTTAGCGACATATCAACCTCGATGGGTTTAATTAACCAATCGAGATTAATATGAAATCTAAATATTTTAACACAATTTTTATATTTATGGAGATAATAGTGTTTCAATGATACAAGTCTTAGTAATTAACTCGTAGTTGGGGTAGGGAAGAGGTGTATTTACAGCTTTCCCAAGGGTATTTGCGCGTGAATACAAGGAAAGCAACTAGAATTAGGACTCAGTTCTCTGATTGACGATTCCAAACCATCACCTATTAGCTACTGATAAATCCAAGATTCCTGTAGCTGATATTCATAACCCTTAACCAATCTAGGAGGTGATTTTCTACGCCCAGCTTAGATGTGGTACAAAGTCGAAAGCATGGAACACCCAGTGTGGATCGAAGTCACTAGCCAATGGTAATTATTCTAGCGAGACTAGCTTGCTAAATGTTACACCACCCAGAGGTGCCGCAAATGGTTTTCTGTGGAAGACCGAAAGTTTGAAGCACCCAGTAAGAATCGAAGTCACTACACAGCCGTAATTTATTTATGGGCAAAAATGTTGCTAACCATTACCCCCTGTTGAATTACCCAGAGGTCACCCATCTAGGTATATAAAATAAATACTCAATGACAGGAAAATTGTACTGAATTGCCATATCATGTTTACCTTTCTGCAATGCATGCTGGACAGGCATACGGCCACATCACGTTAGAATAACGCTTCTCGTATATGACTGATGACTGAAATTAAAGTCGAGTTTGGTTACCACCTCGAGTTTTGACCACTTAGAAAAACCATGTGAGTTAAGCGTGGATTTGCGGGTGGTGAAATCGATAATGGCTCGAAATTGTTTATTGGAGAGTTGAATTCCGATTCTCCTTGGGTTTGTTTACTTATGCTCCAATAGCTTTGAGGAATGTAGGAATTTACCTCTTCTCCCTTAAGCTAGGGGTTAATTCGTAAAACTTGTGTCACTAAACAATTATTATCTTCAACAGAAAAAATAATTCTTACAATCTAAAATATATATTCTGGTTTTAAATAACGTGCAAAGTTCTGATAATCCGTAGAAAACTAATCAATCAATTATCAATGACAATACTTTGAACTGAAAATGTAAACAACGAAAAGCTTTTAAATAAGATAGGAACTAGAAAGATATTCATAATTAAAATGTGAAAGAAACAATTTACATTCCTAGGACAAAATATGAGGAATGGAACATCTGAACATTTAAATTGCGCAAAACGTGCATGATGTAATCTAATCTAAATTTATTTATAAATTGAACTTTGTGTGTGTGTGTCTCTGTGTGTGTGTGTGTGTGTCTGTGTGTGTGTCCGTTACCTATAGACTCCGAAACGGCTGAACCGATTTTCTTGAACATTTACACAGTTGTACTATAAGTGTCTGCGAGTGTTCTTAGCTAGGTTTTGTGTCGAAGTGCCACCGATAAATATCGAAAATTGATAATCGAATAAATCGGGTTATAGAACGAGTGGCCCGATTGTAATCAAATTTGATACACTCATAGACAAAGACATAAGAAACGATATTCAGAAATTTCAAGATTGCAGTTCTTGCAATAGTGCAGAAAATCGATAATATATATAAAAGACAAGATGTTTGTGTGTGTGTGTCTATTTATCTGCCTGTATGTCTATTTTTTCAGCCCTTTTATTTTAGTTTTTACTTCGGGTTTGACTCTAAGTAGGTGTAATTTTAGTTCTTAGTCTCAGCCATGATACCATTTACTCAGAGGATTTATTTAACCTTCAAAATTCAGTTTACCACGAAAAAAGGTTATTTGATATCAATACCAGGAAATCAATATTTGACTTACATCCATTCATTTTTCTTTCAGTCTACGGTTTCACTTTAACTGGAACAACTATTGCTTTTTAGTCTTTCGTGCCAACGTCCAAAGAGTCTGAGCATCCAGGACCATGGATTAGTTTTAAAGCTTTCATTACACCCGAGCAACGCCGGGCTATACTGCTAGTTAGTAAATAAGTTTAAGTTTTATATTTCGTGTATGTCCGATATTTGTTTTTTTAATTTTGCGGACGGCAAAAAATATTAGGGTCAGTTGGGCATCATCTGTGAGAAAAAAAAAGAACCATAACTCTAATCACTCTGATAGAAATTTGAGAAATGGATGTTATATTGCTTAACATTCTCGCCGATATCTTTAATATATACATTTCACAATGTCTGATAGTCTGAGGCCGCTGCAGAGGACTAGCAAAGAGCTGGATGCGTCTGGTGGTGGTTGATGATAATTACGAAGATACGGGAGAGCGTTAAAATTCAATATAATCGTTCTAATAAGAAAAAAATTTCAACTTGTTTGATGAGGCACTTAGATTCAACACAGAGACCTACATCAACTACCTTGATGAGGTAGTACGGCTCTTGGTCAAAAGGTTGGCTACAGGAAGACTCTTCACCATATCACATTATGATGGTGAAACACACCTATGATGGTGAAACACACCTATTCGGGTTATAGAACGAGTGGCCCGATTGTAATCAAATTTGATACACTCATAGACAAAGACAATGAATGGACTCTCCCTCCTATATTAATAAGAGTTAATAGGAAGTCAACTCGAAAAGATCTTGGGAAGCGACGGTCGAGATTCAGCGCCGAAGGAATTTGTCCTTAAAGAGTTTGGCTGAGGCGTGTGTTACATACGTCTTTCCCATTATCCTTTACCGGATGTCAGTACTTCCACTTTGTAAACGCCGTGAAAAGGCGATCGAGCGTTTGCTATTTTGCCATCTGTGGAGAGGACGCAAACATCACGTCGACAAATGTGTCCGTTACCAATGTCCGTGTCATGGTGGTCTGGGAATGCCGCACTTGGTGAGTCACCAGCTCGCTTCAAGGGTGGTCTTTCTCAGACGTGCGTTATTGGAAGACTCGTTGCTAACGGGGATAATGAGGGACAGGTTCCCTAGCGTTACTATCACTCCCCCGATCTCGAGGATGTGCCGTATGCCTCGGGGGCAATCGAGTTTTCTCCTCAAATGTCTGGCGTTCTTGAGCGCTATTCCTCGGTCCAGTGAACTTTCTCGGCCTAGGAAATTCTTCTATTAGGGATTAGTGGCGGGTGTCACAAAGGATACCCTACGCGAAGTGCTTGGCATGTCGTAGGAGGAGTATCGCTCTTATTAATATTGGGCGCCAGGTGCCGAATATCTCAACAACTCTGAGTTTTCAGTAATCTGGTGATTCAGTTGTCTCTCAATGACCGGCCTTCATATGAAGCCTGGCGGATTTACCAGATTGTAAACGCTGCGACCTTGGTTTAAAAGAGACGGCTGCACACTCCTTCTACCATTGTTCTCGGGTTCGCCCTCTATGGGACCGTGTCGGCGAGTTGACTGCTCGTATCCCGTCGCGTGAGCTCGTGCTCATTAATCGTGCATACGCCTGTGACAATGTGTCGCCCTCGTTTTTGGGATTTCTGTCGCTGCTGGTCACGGCTCGAATGGTGATAGGGACGACGCGTCTGGAGGAAATCTTGCGGGGTGGCCGACTTTCACATCAGGATCTGATCCGATATTTTCAGCATCAGCTCAAAATTAAGATTGGATCTGATTGGAAACGGTTAACCTCGACAGGATTTAGCAAAAGGTGGGTAAATGTGGCGATACTGGTTCGCGTGAACGGGGCTAGCCTTCTATTTTAGATCTACTAGTCACACCGGGGTTGACTCCTTTGAAACCCTCTCCTGGTTAAGGCAGTTTCGTTTTGCGTACCTAGTTAATGGGAATGAATGTGATTGCTAGCCTGTCCCCGGCATTATCATTTGTTATGTTCCAAGTCGAGATTCCTAATTTCCCCAGTTTTTATTTTTGTCCCATTTTATCTCGTCTGGGTCAGGATTATATTCTCCCCATCCATTTTATTTTCTCCTCTCCATTCCCTGTAGAAAGAGTGCCTCTTGAATTTGTCTTATGGGCAGAATACAGCGGCCTCTTTGTTTTGTGCGTTGGTTGGGTCCAACAAACATCATGATTTCTGTTTACATTTTTGTTTGTTTTTGAAATTTATGTCTTGCAGCTGCCCACATACCATTTTATGATATATTTTTAAATATATTTTTTGTATTTATTGTTCATAATAAATTTTTCATGCTCATCTGTTTTTTTTTAGGTCCCTGTTACGCTTGTGGTATTTTGGTGTATGAAGGATTGAATGCGGATGAGCAAGTTCTTGTGGTGGATGAGAAAATTGTAACATGTTTGGGTCTTGTGTCGGATTAGCTAGGTAAAGGATAGGTACTGTAAACCAAACTGAGTTTTATGCACCCACAAAATCGGCCTTGTGCCACAATTGTATGTTTTACAATAAATAAAGAGAAGCCCTTTGGACGTTCATAGGAGTTCTTAGAAGTTCTACAAAGCTCTTTAGAGTTCAGTAGATCTACTATGCAGCTGATATTTGTCGACAGTTAGCTGAATACTAAGGAGTCATCTTTCAGTGGAAGACTACCAAGTTCCTAAAATTTAGGGTGCGTTAAGTCAATTAGAATCCAACATAGCACAATTTTTACCTTCAGTGCTAAAACTACTCCACAACACACATATACAGAAGAACAGAGTTCTGCCTGTCAAATACATTTTTTGCGTATATATTACCGCTTTCATCAGGCCGCCTAACTCCCGAAACTGATACCCCTTGCTTATATATATGTAATGAATTATTCTAAACATTATTTTTACCGATACTCGTATTTAAGTAGATATTCTGTTTTTAATTAAACAGTATATTTATATTTATATCTAGCGGCCTGATTATTTACGAAAATGTGTACTATCCGGCAGGATTCGAACCTGCGACCCCTATTACATAGGCAAAGCATACCATTTGATCTGGTACCGTCTTGACCACTCGACCATGGATAGCCTCTAGATCAGACGAGGTTTTTATCATGCTTATCAGGTTCAATATTCACCGTAATGGTGAAGTGTTGAACATCCACCTTCCTCTTTACGTGTTCACGCACAGATTGATAAGCCATACTCTCCGACGATATGTCGTAATTATATTTATTAATTCTAGATTATAAGGGCAAAATATATACAATAAAAATGATATTTACAACGTTTAATTTTGTGAATAACAAAATTCAAACACTCACAAGGAATAAAGACTACAAGTTAATATGGAAAGAAACTTTAATTAACCTACGTAATAGGATAGAAGAAAATATCCAAAGAGGAAAAGATCAAAATTATTTGGAGAAGTCTTGCTCTGATTATATATATATATATATATATATATATATAAATCAACACATCATCTAAAGTGGTTATAAATTATAAACCATTTCTACAAGCTAATAAGCTCGTTTGATTCGGAGTAAATCTTCTCAGAATATCCCAAAAATAAAAAAAAGTAAAAAGAAATAATAATATTAAACGAAATAGAATCAAATAACATGAATCAGAATAGAAATCATTAAACTTATCATGCAAGGGACTCGAAGATTATGGAAGAAATAGTTCATTGGGCAGGATGAGTTACCATGAACCAAAACACTCCCACCTGTATCACATGAATACGTATAATATATATATATATATATATACGCATACACATATAAATACACATGTATACACACTTACGCATATGTATATACTTTATCCATATGTATACTCATACATATACATACCTAAACGGTTCATGATTATACTTCATAGATATTCATCGTCTGTTATATTTAAGAGTATATGTTTAGAAAAATTATAAACATTTCGACAAAACCTATCAATAAAATGCAAGTAAGCGGACACGTATATGGCAAAGAAATATAAAGAAATCAAGCACCTGCACAATAACAATAAAATAAACCATCTGCAATCAAGACTACTCCCACAACAAAACATTACTAAGATCCATAGAAATAAGAGAAAATCAGGGATATAAACAGCCGATCAAAGAAAACACCCTGACAAGTGACGATACCAGAACGGAGCATTCGCGCAACTTCAAAGTCGGCATGAACCTGCTCAGTTTGGTGTCAAACTTCTCTGCATTAATAATATATACATATAAATATTTCTCTTAATACTTTGCACTTATTGCCTGTCGAGCTCTCTTCCAGCTTCTGGATTTTCTGTCAATCATGATCAACAAAGATTTAAATGCAAATCGTCATTTTCCTATCTTTTTGAATCCGGTTTTGTCATTTCCTTCAGTAAATTTTTCTAAAGAATTTTTGCGTCTGAGTGACTTTATCGCCCTTGCTTTTGACGAAATGACTAAACAAATCTAGTACTTTCGATAATATTTTCGCAAACAATGTTTTTAAGGTTTTGCAATAATAAGTGCACTTGGTATTGTTTAATTAATTTACTGTTATTAACGGTTAGATGGATCTCGACGAAGCAGAAATGCAGTTTATCTTGAGGAAAGAAAATCTAATTTTGAATATCGTGTTGGGGTCTTATTTAATACTAAAAAGGCTGCAGAAGTAATACAGTCAGAAAACCCAGTAAGGAAACGTCAATACTGACAGCTTTTCGGAAACTCGTGTAGCCAAGCCATCTCCAAGTGTAGTTCATTGGATCTTGTGGTTAGAGCACAGTGCGGGATCATGTAGTCTCGGTTGCGCAAGGCTCTTATATACCATCACCCAGGTCGGCGCTCCATACACTCGAGGGGTTACTCCAGTTTCCATAAAAAGTAATGAATTTTGACCGAACAAGGCCCTACATTTACCTCACGATATAAACTAATCATAGCCTATTAACGGTTTGTAGCTTAAACAGTACATTTAATAATGACTATTTGTAACATTATAAGCAACAAATGCATTCAAAATTAATCATGTGTAGAAATGGTTATGGCAGACCTGGATGGTTATCACTTACTCAGATATAATATCCGCAGAATTACATTTTGGTAAGACGATTTTTGTTAAGCTTTCAATGCAGAACATCGCTGATTAAAAGCTCTCTAGAAAGAATCGATGGCTTAGCTAAAAAAAACATCTCTATAATTTTATGCTGCCCGTTGAAAGAATTATTGGTTAATTCATTCAATGTTCTTCGTTATCTGAGAGATAGTTATCGATGGACACACATTTAGGATTATTTATTTTCTTCAAATACATACAATATATAAAAAAGTGATCTAGATTATAGAAAAAAATGTAGACATTGGAACATTAACAGAGCTCGTTCTTTTAAAGTTTCTATGTGAAAACGTACCTTGAGATTTTAATTATTAAGAATAAGCACTTAAAAAATAGGCCAACAGTAAAAACAGTACCAAAATCCACTACTAGGAAGGTTGGATCACTGTGTGCACAAATCTCTTTTATTGCCAACGATTAATGGTCATCAGTATAAAGGGCAAACCAATATGCCAAATAGACGTCGGGGATACTAGAATCAAACAGGTACAAAAATTTAAATACCTGGGAAGTTTTATAACAGAAGACGGAAAGTGCAACACAGAGATTCGAAGGCGAATTGGCATGGCAAAGGAAGCATTCTAGAAGTTGAGTAAGGTATTAAGAAACAGGACAATTTCGTTAGAAACAAGGAAGAGAGAACTGGATTGATACGTGCTGTCCGTCCTTCAATATGGCAGTGAGTGTTGGACAATATCATCAAAGATGAAGGAAAAACTTGAAGCAATTGAAATTTGGTTCTACAGAAGGATGCTGCAAATATCATAGATCGAGCATGTGAGCAATGATCAAGTCTTAGAAATGATGGAAGCAAAAAGGAAATTAATACTCAGCATCAGGAAGAGACAGCTGAAATTCCTGTGACATGCAATGAGGA